>CM065332.1:9755453-10355453 GCA_033032175.1 Saturnia japonica
ATTAATGACACTACACTTAGCTAAGTGATCGAATATATCCAATACTGACATTATTGCATCTATCTAACACCGTTCCTATATATTCAAAAACGTTTATACAACACCAACTAATTGTTAAACTGTTTACAAGCATAACTTCTTTAAAAAATCTTTGCAGTACGTATGAACTTTAACATAAACAGAGAGCAAAAATAGCAGTAGCCCCAATGAGATCTAACAACAGGGTCTGTCGCTATTTGGATCTGCAGATTTATCGGCGTAAGTCTAGTTAATTGCATATATACAAATCACAAAAAAGGCAGAAATGCATGATGACAAATCAAGAACACTTGTGTAACCAATATCATACATCTAAGCTGAAAGCTAATTTTTAATAGCCAGGTGTTCAAAATAATTGAACATAAATGTGGCTATTTTGTTTTTAATTAATGGTAAATCTACTTCAAAATCAGTCACTACGAAATGTTATACTTGCACATGCTGCGACATTTGTTTTTTAAGTAAATTGTAAATATAATGTGTTTCTTCTTCTTCCTAGCTCTATCCTACTTTTGATGGGGTCGGTTCTCCTAATTTTTTGGCGCCAGGTCAATCTGTCCTGGGTTGTCGGGTCGGGCAGTTCTTACTCCAGTAGGAGTTTCGTCACGCTAGTCCACCACGTAGCCGGAGGTCGTTCTCTACCTCTCATAAATTCAGGTAGACGCAATGCTTTCTTCAATACATGCTCCTCGTCTCTTCGCATCACGTGGCCATACCATCTGAGACGGCTCTCGGTTAGTTCCTCTGATATAGGGGCGACTTTGAAACTACCACGGATATGCTCGTTTCGTACTTTGTCTAGTCTCGTTATACCTCCAGACCACCCCAGCATCTTCATATCGGCAGTGTGAAGCTTTTGTATATACGTCTTTGTTACTGGCCAACATTCCGCTCCGTAAATCAAGGTTGGTCTCACCACCGTTCCGTGATTATTAAGAAATAAAGCCTACAAACCTAAATTAGTGAGTTTCTATTGCGACACCACGGAAACCCATTACAAGATGTTAATAATATAAGCCTCACGGTTTCCCACTACTGAGTAACGCCTCTTAATTAAGAAGAGCACGAGCTTAATAGCAACGCCGGCCCGCGTCGTATTGGCAGTTTCGAACGCCGAAAATTCAGTTCTATATTTTTCCCACATATAGAATGAGGTCATCTTACTAGAATATTATCCAAGGCTCAAACCACAGCATTTACACCATGAATATAACCGACGAATGCGCGTTCGTAAGTATCAAAGAACCATTATTTATTCCATTAGACCTACACATTAATTTGCATATAACACCTAAATGCAATTAGACTAAACTGTTAACGAGGGACAATATTTAAACTACTCTCGTTCGACAATACGAATTGTAATTACTTAGTGCTTAAGCACTTAACGTTGCTATTGCACATTTCTAGATTGTTTAGAAATAATTATAATTAAATATAAATGGTTTCGTTGCTTGATCATACTGCAGAAAACCTAAAATCGTATTATTGTTCGTCTGGGCGCTCCAAAATATTAGGTTTTAATAGATTATGGGTACGATCCATACAGTCCTCGAAGAGATTGGCTATAAATAGGCACTGTGATTAGCTTGTGATTGACCACTGAGAGAAAAGTAGTCCCATTTGAAGCTATCTATCCATGAGCTTTGGTAACTTCCCACTTTACATTAACTGATTTATATGATCGTTTGCACAATTCGTAACAACATTACTCACGACAACTCGAGAGTATCTATCGATGCCCTAGTTGATAAAGGCTTTGTGAACTACAGCAAAAGACGAGGTTAGGTCAGGTCAGAAGACGATGTCATTCATTAAACCGTAAGGATAGTAAAATATATTGCATTATGATATTACAGTATAACAAACCATATGTCCCATGCAAAATGGGTTTTAAATTAATTAAAATTATAATATATTATTTCGTACATATTAATTTCAAAATCAAATTTTATTTGTTTGGTTTGTTTTCAAATCATAGATTACTCAGTTTTTTTATAAAGTGTCTTGGGAACTTTAAAGTCGTAAAGGAACATAGGTGATGTCATCAGATATTGAATATGGCGAAAAAAACTACCTGTTTCATTCAATATATCTATTGGCACGAGTGAAATGTAAGTATCATTTTATCAATAAAGCTCCAATATAATATATTGTAAAAAAACATAACTTTAAAGAAACAGGGCTACATGATATGTAAAGAGCTAGTTGAAAAGCAACAAAATCAAAATTATAGGAATTGGTCACATTTCAATTGTCCGGTAACAGCTGTGTCCGTCCGTCCTTTGATAAATATTCAAGGAACACGTCCAGGGACAGGAAACCGAGCTCGGGACGAATTTTGATTCGGTGACAGTGTGAAATGGTAAATTTTTTTCGTTCAATATGTATTAAACCGTAAATTCGAAATGCCATTTTTTTTTGCGTTCATTTAGTAATGTAAGCAGATTGAGTCACATGTGATACGATCTTCAAGGGAAATTCAAAAAGAAAAAAGTTGATGATTATTATTGAAAATTTTATGAGATGACAGCAGTTTATTTATAACTAACAACTGCCCCCGACTTCTTACATGTCGTAGTTAACTATTAACCCGAAATAATATACTGTTAGTCAATAAAATTCTCGAATCGGATCAGTAAGTTCTAGGGAATCTAGAGACAAGTTCTACTTGGTAATCTTCACCTCTAAAATATAATAGTAGCATAAAGATATAATAAACTTTAGTCGTGTTTTACTTTTAGAAGATACAAATTGAAAGAGTTAACAAAGAAAAAACATAAAAACAGCATTCACAAATGAATGCTCAATAAAAATCTAGTTTCAATTTATGTCATTTAATAATAACAAGCGGTCGACCAATGAACGAAATTCGACCAGCGACTTTTTAATCAAGCACGATTTTCTGTTTTACATTTGCAGTATGAACCTAAAGAATGAATATTATATCACTTGCTGTCACTTTTCATTGAGTGACAATGTCAATATTTTGAGGGGGTCTAAGTTCAATGGCATTGTTCGGTTTAGGATTCTCAGTATTAATTTATTTTATTTAATATATTAGTAACAGATATTATAGATAAATTTTAGCTTTTTGCACTCATTCTCCATATAAAGTTTAACCATGCCAAATCTCACAGTCTTCCGTACACGCAATACGTTTATAAAGGGGTATAAAGTTTTTGCTTAACGTATTAATATGAAACATGGCGACGTGAATGTCATTAAGACTAAAATTATCTCTAATACCTCACCCTCTGTGTAACTATGTAATAGCTATTAGTTTTATAATTGTAATATTTAAAATAATAATAATGTATATTTATTATTATTATTAAATTCTTTATTGCACAAAAAAAAAGTACAAATGGAGGACTTAATGCTAAAAAGCATTCTCTGCCAGTCTTCCAAGGGAGCAAGGGAAAGGTATATGCAAGGTGTGCATAATGTTAAGTAAAAAAAAAGTTTATAACGATTATTAAGATTATATATTATTAAGAAGTATTCAATTGCTCCAAGTAAAACCTACGTAGCGAATACTTGAAGGAATTTCGAGAGTATAATAACTACATCTATGGTGTTAGAGCATGCATATATTCCTTCATAACTTTTCCTACCTCGGCCACAATTAGCGCCATCTACAAACAAAACTAAAAACTCACGTGCGACGAGTGACAGTTGAAAAAACAGTAGAACAAGACAAAACGTGTCGCCTAACAGAGCGCATAAAACTATTGCATCTCCGTCGCAAATTAAAAGTATGAATCAAATAATAGTTAAGCGCGGACTTCACAAACCCCGGGGTTCCATAGTGCTTTAACAGTGCGTGATGTGCAGTGCATAGAAGCCACGAAAGTCAACATCAGCACGCCCGAGGTGAGTGGCCGGCAACATACCTATCCAAATTCCTACCCCGCATGCTAGGGAGAAAACATCTAAAACAATACATATGGTTCTATCCTTTCCATTGTTTTTTAATTATTTCATCAAACTATGATCGTCTGTTTTCGATAGATTACTTATTGTAAGATTGTTTTCTTTTTTAATAATACCTCGGCACATTCGACAGTAACGTATGGTATGGTAAGTATGGTAACGGCGGGGCAGGGGGTGCTAAGAATCCCCGGAAGAGTTCCAGCTACCGAACCCCACGACAACTGGCCCTGGCAACATATAATAATCCCACTTTGAGGACTGACGAGAAGATTGTCGAGCTGGAAGAGGAAATAGACAAGTTACGCTGGGATCTTATAGGATTATCAGAAATCCGAAGAGAGGGTGAGGACACGATAATCATGAAATCCAGTAACTTGTTCTATTACAGGGAGGGCGACCAACAGTCCCTAGGTGTTGCCGGGTTTATCGTCCGGAAGTCTCTCATTAACAACATCGTGACCATCGACAGTGTGTCGAGCAGGGTAGCGTACCTGATACTCAGAATATCCAAAAAATATGCGTTGAAGGTCATACAGGTTTACGCACCGACCTCGGCACACCCTGATGATGAAGTGGAGGTTTTGTATGAGGACATTAGTAGGGCCATACATACCTCGAAAATTCACTTCAGTGTTTTAATGGGAGACTTTAACGCAAAGCTGGGCAAAAGAGATGGTGAAGATTTGGGAGTGGGGCAATTTGGTTATGGGCAACGGAACCCTAGGGGCCAGAGGTTAGCCGATTTTATTGAGATAGAGGGACTCTTTATGATGAACTCTTTCTTCCAGAAGCCACTTCATAGGAAATGGACCTGGATGAGCCCCGATGGTTCCACGAAAAATGAGATAGACTTCATCATGACCACGAAGAGACAAATATTCAATGATGTCACTGTAAACCGGTAGTGATGGCCGAATGGTTAGAGGCACATTAAATATCAATCTAAAAATAGAATGGTCTCGCCTGATGAAGTCTACGCTCCGACCCTCTAATGCTCAACTCCAAAACCCCGAGAGCTTTCAACTCGAATTGAAAAACCAATTCGATTGCCTAGATTGTTGCGTCTCCGTAGATGATATTAGTAATAGGCTGGTAGAAACTGTCCATGCGGTTGGGTCCAAGTTCTTTAAAACTCACCGTAGCAATAGGACTCAAAAGATATCAGATCAAACCCGAAAACTCATGGCGGATCGGCGTGGTCGGCGCTGCAGTCTTCCGATGACGCTAAGTCTTATAGGCAGCTCAATAGATCTATTCATAAATCCTTACGACACGATGTCCGGTCTTACAATACCAAAAGTATTAAAGAGACGATAGAGCGGAATAAAAGCTCCAATGTGTTCGCAAGGAATGCATGTATTGGGCAGAGCCAGTTGACGAAGCTGAAAATGGATGATAGCAGCGTAGCGTCCACCAAGCCAGAGGTATTAAGGGAGATCGAAAGGTTCTATGGGCAGTTATATACCTCGTCAACTAAGCCTGTTACCAGCCCGGCTAAAGATCCGAGAGCCGGGCTGACCCGACACTATACCGAAGATATCCCCGACATCACCCTGTACGAGATTAGGATAGCCCTTAAGCAGCTTAAGAACAACAAGGCGCCGGGTGATGACGGAATTACATCAGAGCTTCTTAAAGCGGGTGGAACACCGGTACTTAAGGTCCTGCAGAAGCTCTTTAATTCCGTTATACTCGTTGGTAAAACGCCGAAAACGTGCTGCGGCAGCGTGGTGGTCCTGTTCTTCAAGAAAGGTGATAAAACCTTATTGAAGAACTATCGGCCCATCTCGTTGCTGAGCCATGTTTATAAGCTGTTTTCGAGGATCATCACGAATCGTCTCGAGCACAAGTTTGATGACTTCCAGCCTCCCGAACAAGCCGGTTTCCGAAAAGGCTTTAGCACCGTAGACCACATCTATACGCTGCGGCAGATTATACAGAAGACTCAGGAGTATAATCTGCCTTTATGCTTAGCGTTCGTGGATTACGAAAAAGCCTTTGATTGGTCGAAACCTGGGCAGTGTTGCAGCCTCTCCAGCGGGGCCGTATTGACTATAGATATATCGAAGTGTTGAAGTGCTTGTACAACAACGCCACCATGTCGGTCCGAGTACAGGAGCAGTGCACGAAGGCAATTCCTTTGAGAAGAGGCGTTAGACAGGGAGACGTAATATCTTCGAAACTGTTTACCGTCGCTCTAGAGGACGCCTTCAAGCTCCTGGAATAGCAAGGACTCGGCATCAATGTCAATGGCGAGTACATCAATCACCATCGATTTGTTGACGACATCGTAGTCATGGCAGAATCGCTGGAAGATCTTGGCACAATGCTCGATGGCCTCGACAAAGTTTCTCAACAGGTGGGCCTTAAAATGAACATGGACAAGACGAAAATCATGTCGAATGTCCATGTGGTGCCCACCCCAGTATCAGTTGGGAACTCTTGTCTAGAAGTTGTTGAAGAATATGTCTACCTGGGACAACAGTCCAGTTAGGTAGGTCCAACTTTGAAAAAGAGGTCAGTCGACGAATCCAACTCAGCTGGGCAGCGTTCGGGAAACTGCGCGACGTCTTCTCGTCCAAAATACCTCAGTGCCTCAAGACGAAAGTTTTTGACCAGTGTGTGTTGCCAGTGATGACATACGGCACAGAGATGTGGTCGCTCACTGTGGGCCTCATAAGAAAGCTCAAGGTCGCTCAGCGAGCTATAGAGAGGGCTATGCTTGATGTTTCTCTACGAGATCAAATCAGAAATGAGGAGATCCGTAGACAAACTAAGGTAACCGACATAGCCAAAAGAATTAGCAAGTTGAAGTGGCAGTGAGCGGGGCACATAGTTCGGAGAACTGACGGCCGTTGGGGCAGAAAGGTTCTCGAGTGGAGACCACGCACCGGAAAGCGCAGCGTAGGACGGCCCCCCACTAGATGGAAAGACGACATAATAAAGGTCGCTGGGAGCCGTTGGATGCAGGCCGCACAAGATCGGTCGCTCTGGAGATCTATGGGGGAGGCCTATGTTCAGCAGTGGACGTCCTGCGGCTGAAATGATGATGATGATGATGATGACATTGACAGTACTGTCCCTGATGGTGAGCACAGCACAACGGCGACCACCGAGCGATTTAAATTTTGCCGGCCAGCATAAATATCTCCTTACGTTGCGCTTAAAGGACCCGATGCCGTAAGAAGCAGGGAAAACACTGGCCGGCCGCGGCATCTGTATAATTTGTCGGGTCATTATTCAAACGTAAATAACTTTTTTTTTTTAAATGCCTACAACCGAAAATAAATTCGAAAACATGTTTAGTAGTAAAACTTATCGAGCAAAATCGCGTTCACTTAAAATTAACTTACCTAAAGGTTAACTTGTAGCATAACCTTCTTCAACTTTGTCTTAACTGGGAAACTATGACTTCTATTTTACTCCCTGTGCACTTGTATTTGTAGTTTTAAATTCAACCATTATATTAAACACTTTTAAATATGTTCTAGGGGAACTTTGGAAGAGGTTTATGTCTAACAGCAAACTGTTAAGGACTGATTATGATCAAGAGTTCTTTCGGCAGCTGCATATTACAGCCAGTCCTCCTCTAGACTTAGCGAGTTACAATCTTTAGCTACATCTGTATTTAACAATAATTAAGATATCGATGATACGCTAAAACGTAATATCTAATATAACATACCATCACGCCTGTATCCCTAAAGGGTTAGGCAGAGGTGTACTAATGTATACCCTCAGTTCGTAATAGGGAGCGAGCTTATTGCCAGTATTCGAGCACAAAGCCAAACTCCGAGCATGAATCAAATAATAGTTAAGCGCGGACTTCACAAACCCCGGGGTTCCATAGTGCTTTAACAGTGCGTGATGTGCAGTGCATAGAAGCCACGAAAGTCAACATCAGCACGCCCGAGGTGAGTGGCCGGCAACATACCTATCCAAATTCCTACCCCGCATGCTAGGGAGAAAACATCTAAAACAATACATATGGTTCTATCCTTTCCATTGTTTTTTAATTATTTCATCAAACTATGATCGTCTGTTTTCGATAGATTACTTATTGTAAGATTGTTTTCTTTTTTAATAATACCTCGGCACATTCGACAGTAACGTATGGTATGGTAAGTATGGTAACGGCGGGGCAGGGGGTGCTAAGAATCCCCGGAAGAGTTCCAGCTACCGAACCCCACGACAACTGGCCCTGGCAACATATAATAATCCCACTTTGAGGACTGACGAGAAGATTGTCGAGCTGGAAGAGGAAATAGACAAGTTACGCTGGGATCTTATAGGATTATCAGAAATCCGAAGAGAGGGTGAGGACACGATAATCATGAAATCCAGTAACTTGTTCTATTACAGGGAGGGCGACCAACAGTCCCTAGGTGTTGCCGGGTTTATCGTCCGGAAGTCTCTCATTAACAACATCGTGACCATCGACAGTGTGTCGAGCAGGGTAGCGTACCTGATACTCAGAATATCCAAAAAATATGCGTTGAAGGTCATACAGGTTTACGCACCGACCTCGGCACACCCTGATGATGAAGTGGAGGTTTTGTATGAGGACATTAGTAGGGCCATACATACCTCGAAAATTCACTTCAGTGTTTTAATGGGAGACTTTAACGCAAAGCTGGGCAAAAGAGATGGTGAAGATTTGGGAGTGGGGCAATTTGGTTATGGGCAACGGAACCCTAGGGGCCAGAGGTTAGCCGATTTTATTGAGATAGAGGGACTCTTTATGATGAACTCTTTCTTCCAGAAGCCACTTCATAGGAAATGGACCTGGATGAGCCCCGATGGTTCCACGAAAAATGAGATAGACTTCATCATGACCACGAAGAGACAAATATTCAATGATGTCACTGTAAACCGGTAGTGATGGCCGAATGGTTAGAGGCACATTAAATATCAATCTAAAAATAGAATGGTCTCGCCTGATGAAGTCTACGCTCCGACCCTCTAATGCTCAACTCCAAAACCCCGAGAGCTTTCAACTCGAATTGAAAAACCAATTCGATTGCCTAGATTGTTGCGTCTCCGTAGATGATATTAGTAATAGGCTGGTAGAAACTGTCCATGCGGTTGGGTCCAAGTTCTTTAAAACTCACCGTAGCAATAGGACTCAAAAGATATCAGATCAAACCCGAAAACTCATGGCGGATCGGCGTGGTCGGCGCTGCAGTCTTCCGATGACGCTAAGTCTTATAGGCAGCTCAATAGATCTATTCATAAATCCTTACGACACGATGTCCGGTCTTACAATACCAAAAGTATTAAAGAGACGATAGAGCGGAATAAAAGCTCCAATGTGTTCGCAAGGAATGCATGTATTGGGCAGAGCCAGTTGACGAAGCTGAAAATGGATGATAGCAGCGTAGCGTCCACCAAGCCAGAGGTATTAAGGGAGATCGAAAGGTTCTATGGGCAGTTATATACCTCGTCAACTAAGCCTGTTACCAGCCCGGCTAAAGATCCGAGAGCCGGGCTGACCCGACACTATACCGAAGATATCCCCGACATCACCCTGTACGAGATTAGGATAGCCCTTAAGCAGCTTAAGAACAACAAGGCGCCGGGTGATGACGGAATTACATCAGAGCTTCTTAAAGCGGGTGGAACACCGGTACTTAAGGTCCTGCAGAAGCTCTTTAATTCCGTTATACTCGTTGGTAAAACGCCGAAAACGTGCTGCGGCAGCGTGGTGGTCCTGTTCTTCAAGAAAGGTGATAAAACCTTATTGAAGAACTATCGGCCCATCTCGTTGCTGAGCCATGTTTATAAGCTGTTTTCGAGGATCATCACGAATCGTCTCGAGCACAAGTTTGATGACTTCCAGCCTCCCGAACAAGCCGGTTTCCGAAAAGGCTTTAGCACCGTAGACCACATCTATACGCTGCGGCAGATTATACAGAAGACTCAGGAGTATAATCTGCCTTTATGCTTAGCGTTCGTGGATTACGAAAAAGCCTTTGATTGGTCGAAACCTGGGCAGTGTTGCAGCCTCTCCAGCGGGGCCGTATTGACTATAGATATATCGAAGTGTTGAAGTGCTTGTACAACAACGCCACCATGTCGGTCCGAGTACAGGAGCAGTGCACGAAGGCAATTCCTTTGAGAAGAGGCGTTAGACAGGGAGACGTAATATCTTCGAAACTGTTTACCGTCGCTCTAGAGGACGCCTTCAAGCTCCTGGAATAGCAAGGACTCGGCATCAATGTCAATGGCGAGTACATCAATCACCATCGATTTGTTGACGACATCGTAGTCATGGCAGAATCGCTGGAAGATCTTGGCACAATGCTCGATGGCCTCGACAAAGTTTCTCAACAGGTGGGCCTTAAAATGAACATGGACAAGACGAAAATCATGTCGAATGTCCATGTGGTGCCCACCCCAGTATCAGTTGGGAACTCTTGTCTAGAAGTTGTTGAAGAATATGTCTACCTGGGACAACAGTCCAGTTAGGTAGGTCCAACTTTGAAAAAGAGGTCAGTCGACGAATCCAACTCAGCTGGGCAGCGTTCGGGAAACTGCGCGACGTCTTCTCGTCCAAAATACCTCAGTGCCTCAAGACGAAAGTTTTTGACCAGTGTGTGTTGCCAGTGATGACATACGGCACAGAGATGTGGTCGCTCACTGTGGGCCTCATAAGAAAGCTCAAGGTCGCTCAGCGAGCTATAGAGAGGGCTATGCTTGATGTTTCTCTACGAGATCAAATCAGAAATGAGGAGATCCGTAGACAAACTAAGGTAACCGACATAGCCAAAAGAATTAGCAAGTTGAAGTGGCAGTGAGCGGGGCACATAGTTCGGAGAACTGACGGCCGTTGGGGCAGAAAGGTTCTCGAGTGGAGACCACGCACCGGAAAGCGCAGCGTAGGACGGCCCCCCACTAGATGGAAAGACGACATAATAAAGGTCGCTGGGAGCCGTTGGATGCAGGCCGCACAAGATCGGTCGCTCTGGAGATCTATGGGGGAGGCCTATGTTCAGCAGTGGACGTCCTGCGGCTGAAATGATGATGATGATGATGATGACATTGACAGTACTGTCCCTGATGGTGAGCACAGCACAACGGCGACCACCGAGCGATTTAAATTTTGCCGGCCAGCATAAATATCTCCTTACGTTGCGCTTAAAGGACCCGATGCCGTAAGAAGCAGGGAAAACACTGGCCGGCCGCGGCATCTGTATAATTTGTCGGGTCATTATTCAAACGTAAATAACTTTTTTTTTTTAAATGCCTACAACCGAAAATAAATTCGAAAACATGTTTAGTAGTAAAACTTATCGAGCAAAATCGCGTTCACTTAAAATTAACTTACCTAAAGGTTAACTTGTAGCATAACCTTCTTCAACTTTGTCTTAACTGGGAAACTATGACTTCTATTTTACTCCCTGTGCACTTGTATTTGTAGTTTTAAATTCAACCATTATATTAAACACTTTTAAATATGTTCTAGGGGAACTTTGGAAGAGGTTTATGTCTAACAGCAAACTGTTAAGGACTGATTATGATCAAGAGTTCTTTCGGCAGCTGCATATTACAGCCAGTCCTCCTCTAGACTTAGCGAGTTACAATCTTTAGCTACATCTGTATTTAACAATAATTAAGATATCGATGATACGCTAAAACGTAATATCTAATATAACATACCATCACGCCTGTATCCCTAAAGGGTTAGGCAGAGGTGTACTAATGTATACCCTCAGTTCGTAATAGGGAGCGAGCTTATTGCCAGTATTCGAGCACAAAGCCAAACTCCGAGCAGCTACTGAGAATTTCATTAAAAAAAACCCAATAACGCTTCGCTCGACCTGGAAATCAAATCCAGGATCTCTAGCATAGCAGTCACGCCTATGAGCTAGTTGTCGTAATGGCTAATGTGGCAGTTATCTATTTGGAAATGTACTAAATTATAAAATTTAAGCTATTTATTGCGTCATTATTTGAAAGCGTTAATCTCTCGAACTAAAAGTCACAATAGAAATAATATTTTTGTATTTTAAAATCTAGTTATTGAGGAAGGTTATAACTTCACGCTGCGACTCTAATGAGCGGAGCAGTAACCCGTCAACGATAGGCTACATGGGTGCGTTGGAGAATACGCGGTGAAGATTTGGTCGAAAAATTTAACACGGGTGAAACCGTTGTGCACAACTACTTCAATATTAAAAAAAAAATGCAAATTCAATTTATACAAAAATGACTGTAAACCATTAATAATTTACCAAGGATTTTTAAATCGGGACCCTAGGAAGCCATCCAAGCATTAAAAATCAAACATCCTACATACCACAGATCTCTACTACATACGGTACATACTCAAATCTCACTGAACGTTCATTTTGACGCAGGCCGAATCATCGCCCGTATTTCATTCGCATCTCAGGCCACTACTATCACAATACACGGTAAATTAATTTCACAACACCCAGTTTAATATGATTTATACAGGATGAACTCAGACGAGTGGCTTCTAGTTGGTCCCAGATGATGCATAATGGCATCGTTAATGTTTCCTTAGTTTATATTGCAACATGCCCGAAAATCAGATAACATTACACTTAAGAAACTAAGAATGTTTAGTATTTTGAAAGATGTTTTGAGAAATACACAAATTCGGTAAATAGTATAATTTAACATCAACGGTAATCGGCATGACAACTATTCATAATTAGTTGCAGCTGGCTAAGCTGGTTTTGGCACGTCAAGAGGTGGTCGCCAGATTATATCGGAAATAGTATAGTGACCAATTTGAATATGTCGGGGTCGAAACCCAGAGGACGACCTAAAACTGAATGGACAGATGTGGTTAAAAAGATTGTAGTTCCTGCAATGTTACCGAAGGCGATACCTCCGATAAGCGAAGTGGAAGCGAAGCACGAGGAAAGCAGACTCCACTATCAGATGAGATGAATAATTGCACAGGAGAGAGAGAGAGGGAGAGAGAAAGAGTTGCAACTGTTAAGCCGGCTTGCAAATACAAATGTCTGAAAATAGAACAAAATTATGTATACTATATCACCTGATAAATTTAAAACCCGTTGGTTTATAATCAAACTAATGCAATTGTAAACTGTCGATATAGTGTTAACGAACACTAAAATTTGCAATCTAAAGTTTACATTTGCATAGGTTATAAACTAACTATTTTTAGATAGTTGTGAACTGGATTGGTTAGTTTAGGTTGAAACTACGATCATAACGCAGGAGCTGAGCGCGCGAGGAGAGGACCAAAAACAAATTAACCGTTGACAATTCACATTTTGCTAGTCCTAGTATCATGATTTTACTTATTTAATAAACAGAACCTCAAATATTCAATATTATTAATGTCTATTCATAATCTTTCAACAGTTTACAATCTCATTTGAACGACCTATAAACAAACGGTTAGTTTAAAATTATCCGATGACATATTATGGGTTGATTCAAGTTGGGGTGATTGGGTTGGGAAAATAAGTAAACAAAAAGACATCCCTGTCATAATGTAACAATGTTAATAATAATAAAATAAAAAAAGTTTAAAGTTTGTCCTGAATGTTGTTACGTAGCCTTCGTATATTGAACAACAATAATAATTATACGTAAGTTTCACAGACAGAGTAAGTATCCCACGCCAACAACTTTGTAAGGAACATCGCGTGTAGCTGTTTCTCTTCGCAAATAAAGTTCATATTATCTTCCTAGCTAATATGCTCGAATGAAGGTAAATAAAATGAAGCCATGGATAAGCAATCGATCAACGTCCCACCAAATCTTGACTTCCATTCGATCACAGTGTTTCTTTGTTTTAATATTAACTTAATTGCAGTATACTTTACCTGTGTATACTTTGCAGTATTTTTTAAATTAGGTTTACCAAAGACACAAACTGAATTAATTTTACAAAGAATTTCAAAATAAAATAATGTTCTTTATACTATTCGCATAACGATAGCTAAAGGATTAAACAATCAAAGTGTTTGGTTTAGAATAGAAGGTGTACAATGATTATTTGAAACAATAATTTGTTTCTCTCTTCTTTTTTTATATAGTAACTCGACAAATTGACGGTCCTGTCGCTGATGGTAAGCACAGTACAATCCAAACACAACGGCGACCACCGAGAGAACTAAATCAACTAACTAACTAATAAAATGGGATGGAGGTCACCGTAAAACTGTGACTCCGATGCCCAGCGCAAACTTCTTTGTTTCCTTCGTTCACAATATTACGACTGCCATGAATTAACTCGATAAATCTATGATTCAAATATCAATCTGTGTTCTAACCGAATTCAAAATCTCCAAGTCTTCGTCCCATAAATAACTGATAACTTAAATATATTTGGACATGCATATATAATAAAAACCAAAATGAAAATTGAAACTCGTTTATTTTCTATTTATATTATCGTTAGTGAAAAGAATTAGAATTTTAATATCCTTAGTGAAACAGTTAGCTGAGAACTGGTCCCGTGGCCACCGCGTCCGATTTGGCACCTCACCAAATACATTTGGCACTGAACGTAAGCAAATTACTGTTTACATTGTTCATACGTATGTACATATACTGTATGTCGTAGGAATGTATGAAATCCAGCTACTTATCAACATTTTCATCTTGCTATTAGTAAAGCAGAAAAGATATTGCTAGTAATAAACTATGATTTATTACAAATTTTAATTCGCTGTTTGATGAAATTATAATCGCTATATTTCTTTTAACAATATTATACATAAAATACCTTAAAAATTCATAAGAATTTATTTGAAAGATTAGGTTATTTAAATTTGTATAATATATGTACCTCAAAAATATATGAATAGCAACAATGTTTAGAAAGATAATAATTGTATGTTTAATTGTTTATATATTAATTTATGACATAAATTTTCCGGTATTTAATCCCCCATAAAAAAAGGGGTGATATAAGTTTGACGTGTGTATCTGTGTGTCTGTATGTGGCATCGTAACTTATAAACGGCTGAAGCGATTTTGATAGTTTTTTTTTTTTGTTTGAAAGGAAATTAATTCGGGAATGTTCTTAGCTATGATTTAAGAAAATCTGTTCGGCCGTTTGAAGATTATCAGGTCTTTTATAGGTGATAAATAGATGTGTGCGTCTTCCGCAGGTCTGATTGAGTCGAGATTTGGTATTCAGTTACTTCAATGATATTAGAAAATCCTTGAACTGTTGCTGCAGCGCCATCTGGAATATGTAGGATACCTAACTCCTCACCAACTTACAGCAAAGATATCGTATTTGGGCCCATTGGAATGGTTTTAATGAATAGGTTGCCTGTGTCGGGGGCTTATTACATTTTCTTTATTCGTCGAAAACGTGTTGAGCATAATAGAAATGTTAAAAACGAATAATTCACCACGCCTTGCATTCATTAACCAGCTATTTCTGGAAAGGGAAAAATATTGTATTTTAAATAAAAATATATTACAGATGTTGTACATAAAACCCGTTTTAAATGACTGTGACATGAACATTGTTATCCGCAGAGCCGACCGATATTGGAAAAGCCTAATGAATTCCCCTGACCACTAATTGTTCGTGTGTTTGTTGATATTCACTACTCGTGTTAGAAAACAAACAATTTTTTTTTTTATATATTAAAATAAATTTCTAATCAGCCTGTATCAAGGGTGAAAGATAAAAGTAATGAAAGGTGGAATAAATTAATAACAGCGGTGTATCTCGGCACTTGGTTGACAGTCATCTTCGTAAAGCTGGTCTGAAAATGTCGTGCTTGCCAATCTCATCTAATGTTTAGGGCTGACTCTCAAGTGCAGCTGCCGGAACACACCTATAGGTACTTTGTGATACATTTTCAATTTTCATCACGATATTTTCCTTCATCGAAAGCTCAACCTCATGGCAGGATTCGAACTCACACACTACCAGTGGTAGTGCTATCATTGTTTCTAATCCTGCATCAAATGCCGAAATTCCTGACCCCTGACTAATGCCATGTATATTGTGGTATCACCGTTTGTCTCATAATTGAGAATTTTAGCGGAGGTGAGTAACAGAAAGTAAAGTTCTTCATCCGCCATAGAAAAGGGAGGATCCTCCGGCCAGACGAGTGCTATGTCTGGCGGGCAGCTGCCCCGACTGTTGTGTCGGGTGTCTTGTATATATACTCAACGATAGAGTTAATTTCTATAGCGCAATGTAGGATAGTAGGATGCGTCCTATGTGGCTCGATAGATGTCGCTATGTGTCGCTGCGTAGTTGTGTCAATGCGTTGATGCGTCAGTTGTGGCGAGAGATGTCGCTACAAGAATTAACATTTATTTCCTTCTTTCTTTCAAGTATATTGACAACTTTTTCACTATTGTGGCGAAGATAACAGCGCGTGGCTGTGCCGTGCAGGTGTGTACCTCACACCCCTGCGCCCGCGCCGCTGGAATGCGAGCTCTGCGGCAAGTCGCGATTGCTCGGTCACAAGCGCCAGTCCGCTACCTACTCTGACGGCGAATGCACGCGCATTTTTATATAGCTCCGTGCAAGTTTTATAATCACGTGTGCCTACCCTGTTTATACTTTTTAATAAACAACATTTTAACTTCCACACACGCCTAATTTATTCTCTCCACAAGTTGTAGACCCTGGACGAGGGCTACACTATGTATATGTTCGTCACAAAATAGCCAATCAAGACAGTTAATCAATCCATGTCAAGTATATTTTGCCTAAGCGTACCTAAGTGAAAAGATAACGGCAATGTGATGTTACATTATATTACTAAAAACTGTTTAATATTTTCAAATATTCGAGGAACTTATCTGGTACCTACCTATACTGTATAAAACTTCTTGAATGGTATCAACAGAATATTTCCATCAGTTTTGTATTTGAAATCGTGCCTCAGATCCGTTCGGGGCCGATAAAATCTTAATAGGTTCCCTGAGGAACGCTTGTCAACGTCTGGCAGAGTGCCAACCGCTCTGGCAATTACGGGCATTGTAAACGGGCCCTATTGTTTCAGTTTTCCGCAATATGTGTGCGACCATACAATACACTCCCAGTAATGGCATCGAATCATATTGACTTATGAATTTTAATACAATACATTTTCCTTTTTTTATTGGAATATGTTATTGTTTGGCAAAGATATCAAGTAAAGATTCAGTAGTAGATATGAGCCACGCTAAGCCTAGAAAAAGTCCTTTTCGATTGCCTCCTAGATATTGAATTGATATTTGTTGAGTAAACGTGCTCCATTCTGAATTTCATCTTCATTTTCAATCAGGTGTGATTGGTATTTAACCGAAGGCAAACAAAGCAAATTTATTAGTATTATTTATTAGTATCTAGAGATTTGCTTAATTACGCGCTTCTATTTGTAGACAATATTCAATATTCTACGACCGTCAGATGCACTCTCAAAAGCCTCCGTAGGCCCCGTTTAGGCTTATCGTGTGAGTTATCATGTAGACCACATTATTACTTAAGATCAAGTGGAATTGCGTTGAAACGCTAACCTATAAACTATTAAAAATACTTCGTCCCAACATGATGTACAAAATAAACAGTATGCTACACTGCAGTAAAATACTCAAAAAGGGTTAAAATACCAATATTCAAACGGTATTATTTCATCGAAGAACATGAAATGTTACACGTCAGCGAAACGTTGAACACCGAGTCAAAACACTTCATCACTGCACGTTAACTTAGGTAAGATAAATACGTTTTGCCAATTTTTAAGAACACTTTTCAAGAAGCGTTTTTTGTTGTTCACGAAAATACGATTCTTCAAGTCGGCATGACGGTGGCGACTGACAATGTAATTTGAAACCAACGACCGCCGTAGTTTCTGTAGTGTATCGTACTTTCCATCAGGTATTGCGCAGTTGTTTTGCCGAGCTACTTTAAAAAAAACCTACTCAAAGCGACACCTCGTGTTCTAATATAGTCAAAGGTTTTTAATAATTCAATAATTTATACTGTGAGGAGTCAGTACTTCTTATCATTTAATGATAACATATGTATATATACTATATATATTCACAGTTATACCAATGTCACAGGGGTATTAAATGGTAGTTCTGGTGCTAAAAACTGTCCAGGGAGTTTTTCTGGCAACTTAAAAATCACTTCACTTGTGCACAATAACCAAACTATATAACGCAAAATGACAACAATGCTACATAACATAGGGTCATTATACTTTATAAATTACAATAAAAACCACAACACGATACATACCAAAAAGTCAAGACAGTTAAAACTACAAATTAGGAGTTCTAAATTAAACCTACTTGAGTGTTGTAGTCAATCGTAGGCTGATAAGTATTATAGAAGAAATTCAAATAAAGATGAAATATTGCGTAAGCACATAGACATTTCACCCTCAAACTTGAGCCAAGGATTTTGTAATACGACACTTAATAACTTCGCAAATTACTGACTTAATTAATTACGGTAAGATAATGAGTGACCTTCGAAAATTGCGAATTTAATTAACAACTGTGAATATTGTTTTTGAGTAAAGTAATATTGTGTTGATTTCTAAAGCTAATGTACTCAACATGCCATGTATCTATGAGGGTAGTCAGAAAGACTAGAGCTCTATTTTTCCCCCATCCTGAACGATCAACTTTCTACCCTCCATCATTCGTTCATTCATTCCTATTTCAAATAGGATATAAATACGTCGTCTTAAATAAAAGTCCCATTTTCCACAGCTTCAACTATATTTTTTTCTTAATCTGGTCTTGGTAGGATACAGCAAATTAATCTAATTTTTGACGTGACAACGTCTTATAATTCGATGGAACCGGCTGCACGCACGAAAAAACATGACTCATGCGGCGTTACCTCGCTCTGAGGCGTTCCATTTAAGACTTGAAGTACAAGCGAGAGCGCGGAACGAGCGACAAAGAGGCACAATCGGCCTCCGCGTTCGGCAGCGTTCGACATCTGTCTCTCTCCTACTTGAGTGAGCGATGCGTCCGCGTGGACAGCTGCTATACTATAATACATTTACATGTTTTCGTCAAATATGAAGTGCAGTGAAAAGTGAATGTGGTGTCAATTGTTTATAGCAACGATAATTGCGGCGATAAAGGTAAATCTATCAAACAAATAAAATTAAAATTTTCTTTTGAAAAATGATAGCATTCCATCAGTATTTTCTTATGACGTTGTCACGTTCAACTATCGTCAGTAAACCGACTTTACAGACAACCGATTTTTTTTTTAATTTTATAGGTTTAACTTTTGGCCACAATTTCACCCGATGTTAAGTGACAATGTGTAACACTTTAAACCTAGTAGAGGAACTGGCTCTCAAGTGCAGCTGTCAGAACACACCTATACGTGTTTGGCGACGGATTTTCTACTTGAGGGTGTTAGCTGGCCAGGCGAGCATTAGAAAATGTTTTTTCTTCATTAAAAGCTAACCATCATTAAAATACATTAATGCAAACAATCCAGTAATAAACGATGAAGAAAAGTCTGCAAACTTCTCATTATGATGACCAGACCACATGTCAAGTAAGATACAAACAGGATACCTTATTCCGGAATAAACTGAAAATTGATTCCCACACGTAATATGAAAAACAAAAACAGAATTGCAAAGAGATGCACGTAAATAAATTGTAAACTCACTTTGTTTTAACTCGAGAATTGAATTCGCGTGCATTGAAATAATAATTCAACCGTCAGTCTGTTTAATTGACAGGTCCTGTGGAGACAGCAATAAGGGAAATGTACAGTAGTGGAACTTTAATCAGTAGAATAGTGAAACCAAAAATTGACAATTGAGGTTTTATACAAATAATATAAGCAAAAAAAAAATTGGAAAAAGTAAGTTCTATAAAGCGATTAATGAATTTGAAGGAGAACTAAGTGATTCGTAAAAAATGAGACAATTTCATATTCTAGCAGGAGTATAGCGTGTTGATACATATATCAATAGATTTACTGCTTTTATAATCTATTATCTGTACACCTATGTTTTGTTATCATCAGAATATACTGAAATAAAAATAATATAGACAATAAAGTATTAAGAATATGACATGATTTTTTACTGAAAGTTAAAACTAGATACCTTCTTCCTCAGTAACACTATTTATTTGTTGGCTTTGAAATGGCGATATGCAAAGCGTACGTTCAACTCTCAGTAGAGCTAAACATAATTCGTAATCTATTTGATTTTGTTGGAGTTTTCCAGTTCCATCCATATTCCTTACTATATCTGAAAATTATTGTACGACGAACTACAGTATGTTGACAATGTCACCAGATAAACTAAACATAGTGCGAAGACTTACTCTCAAATGCAATTGCCGAAACACACTTAGGTGCTTGTCGACAGATTTCCAACTTGGAAGTGGTAGCTAGCCAGGCGGGTATTAGAAAATACTAAGTATATTGTAAATATTTGTATAAATAAACTAGCTGTGCCCGTGGCTCCGCTAGTGTTGACGTCAGAAGAACGCGTAATGCTTACAAAAATGGTAGTTATAGTAAACGTAGAAAAGCTTTAATAACTTTTTAATAAACGAAGATATTTAGTAATTTTTTATATAAGGGCAAGTATCTAAGTAAATAAAAAGAATTTTTCTGATGCGCGCACAATGGCAAACCCCAATCACAGACTTAAAAACAAGGAGGAGGTTCTCAATTCGAATTTATATAGTATATTTTTTATGTATGTTTAGCCATAACTTCTTTGTTTTGGAACCGGTTTATATAATTCTTTTTTTTTTTTTTGTTGGAAAGGTGGTTCCATTGTAATTTCAGTGGTATTGGAAATTTGACTTCGAAGATACACCAGGAAACTTCTCAAAACCATTGAAGTAGGTTTTTTTTGTTGAAAAAGTTATGTTATAATTACAGTGTAAACTCTTTATTACGAAACTCAAGGGACTGAGCATTTTTTGTCGTTATAGAGAGTTATCGTTATATGGAGTGGAGTTTCAATGTGGGTTTTAACGCAAACCAACCAAGTTGGGCTCACTTCAACGTTATAGGGAGTTTATCGTTATAAAGGATAACGTTATAAAGAGTTTACACTGTATATAAATAGATATAAATTTAATGGATAGGTTGAAAGTTACATACTGAGTTATTATTATACTGTGACGGCAACGTCGAGTTGCGCGCGCGCAACTTGACAAGCCGCTGACGGGCTCTCTTTTGTTAAGGTAACATTTTACATCCATAAATGGGAGACGTATATGTCATCTCGTAGGCCCGTTTTTACATATGTTAATTTATGTTGATTAACCATCTTTTTACAACACTTTAATCATTCTGATTGCAAAAAAATGTTCTTAAAACTCGATTAAAATGTTATCTGATGTTTCAAATTAACTACTAATGTTATATTAAAAAAAAAAACAGTGCATTTATTTCAATAATTATATAACAGGTTTATAATGTTATACATAGAACTGACATTTTTACTGATATATTATATTTTGGAATTTATGGAAAGAATTAATTTTTGGCCGCTTCATATTGTAACTATTTCTGTTAGCGACGCATAGGCCTAAGCGTAATGATACGAAAATAGTAATTGTAAATATAAGTTGTAGGGATGAATAATTTGTACAAACAATCATAAATCTAATGTTTCGAATGTAATACTATAACGTGTAGGTATATAAGAATAGTAAATAAGTTATAAAAATGCTTGCAATGTCATAGAAATACTCACTTAAAGTACTGAACTCATGTATCGTAAATAATCCTTATTATATAGAAGTTGTATGTAATATTTTATGTTGTATATGTTAATTAGCCTTCTATATATGTTTTATAGTAAGTTTTTAAAGTAATTGAATAATTGTAATTAGAGATATTAACGATTTATTAGATATTGCGTACATATAATAATAATAATGTAGATAGGGACAGCAATAGTACAACCGCGACACGTCACCGCGGTTAGCGGGCCATGCCCATATTTGGTAAAGAGCAGTACAGATAGAGACGCCATCGTCCGTCTCGCTCTCCGGCAACGAGATAAAAGGCGAGCTACCGGAGCCAACCGGCAGCGGCTGAGTGCCCTAAGCGCTCGCCCCCAAGTCCGGTGAAGCTGTAAAAGCCGCAGCGGCTCTGTTTGACGATAGGGCCCCTAAGGCTAACAGTGTAGTCAGTTTAAAAAAAAAAAAAAAAAAAAAAAAAAAGCCAACCGGCATATTACACATCCGTCTCTCCAAACAGAGCGTGCCAGCGCCCACGCCCGCGTAACCACCGTTCTCTCCGCAGAGGGCGGGCGGTCAATTTCGCTCCAGCACACCCGTCACGTCCACCCTCTCTAGCGGTAACCCAAGCCTAGGTCCGTTCCTCGGTGTGAAACCCTTGGGTCAGGCAACCGCCCGCGCGATACAAGTGACACTGTACGTGCATCACTTAGCTACCTACATACAACACTACACACGTATGAACATACACACGTGCACACCACACAGGTACATAGGTTCTGTGAGGGACCTTTTTTTTTCTTTTTTTACGCTAGTTAGTTAGCGCTAGTTAGTGTAGAAACATTCCGATTATTGAATACACATACGCACGGTTCCTTCCTTCCTCCCAGGAGGAAGGGAACGTGCCTATGTGTATATTTAGTTAGCTCGAATCGTAGGTGTAGGGATTCGAATAGATCGCGACCTATTTGCGAACGCGACGACCGCCCGAGCCGAGGTCCGGCCACTTTGGCACCTGAGCAGGGTCGGTCACACGTAGTGAGAGGAGCTCGCACGCACTGGTTTCCAGACAGCTGGTTACCGTAGCGTGTTATCCGCCGTCGGTCATACAGAGTACGATGGAATCTTTTCCGTCGCGTTCGCGCCCTCGGTGCGCGGTCCCGCTCTGTATTGGTTGACGTAGCACATTTGTAAAGGGCACACGCACGCCCATTTTAATTTCATTACTTTGTTTTATTTTATAAATTTCGCCCATGATTCATTGTGAACCCAAAGGAACTCGACCAATTTACCAATTCCTAAACAGACCTAAACGAAGCTAAAACTTGACCTTAATAGAAACCAAAATGAAGATTTACCTCGACAGGGCAGTTTTTAAACTTACCTTACTGTTGACTATATTATGTAAAAATTATCTGATACCAAAATACGTATCAGATTTATAATTATAATAAAGAAATATTTTCATAACTTAAGAAAAATTGCATTTTTTAAATATATGTATAATAAAAAGGAGTCAATCACCCGTAGATATAAAGTGCCGCGCCAACATCAAGTTCAGTTTACGTCATAAAATGAGACTCGAGGGGCGGCCACACGCGATGCTCATACAAACCGCTGATACAGAGAGGTATCCACGTCTAGCACGGGGGTCACCTGTGCATCAAATTATTCCAATATATATATGTGGAATGTAGACAGAAAAAACATTAACTAGAAAAAGTCCTTATCTTGGTAAATAGACAAATAATCTTAATTTTAATCTTATCAATCACAAACACCACATACCTCACTTCTTCCAAACGTCATCCCTCTACAGAGTCGGCAGCTCGTGCATAGTTTGAAAGCAAGGTTTTTTAAATTTTATTTGGCATTCTACCATCATACGTGTATGTATATCACTTAAACGAATTAAAATTTAAATTATCCGCTTTAATACAGTACCTTTTCATTTAATACAAAATTATAATCTTAAGCAATCCACTGATTATGATTATATTTATAATACATATATTTAAAAAAACTATAAAAAAAAACTTCCATTATTACCAAAAATTATGTTTTCTTTTTTAATAGTTATTTTCTCCCACATGATCTGCTGATTCGCTCTAGTTTATACTACAAATAATTAAGTATATAGTAAAGAAATATTCTTATCTCCTAAAACGGAAACTGAAGAAAAATTATTATTGATGATTTATATTAAAATCTTTATATTCTTACCCTTAAACCCACTTATGTAAGGTCGGCACAACAGCCTTTCCTCTTTCACTCTAATCTACCAGCCGACATTTCATGAATTCACCTATCATTATATTAGTTTCTTACATATGAAATTAGCGTTTTGTCGTACTGACCATTTTGATCTGAAATATCTCCTATTTGGTTAAGAATTCCAAATTCAAATTTATAAATTCATTTAGCTGGTATATTTGAATTTTGAAAACAGTCATTCATTTGTTTTTCCTCATTATTTTTTTCTTTGGCGTCGCTTATTACCGCACAATGGAAAACATTAAATATCGGTATATTTACGAGTACGAGTTCTACCGTGGCACCAGTGCTGCAGTAACAGCTCGAAGGATTAATGATGTGTACGGCGCTAGTGTCGCAAAAGAAAGCACGGTACGTTTTTAGTTTCATTCAACGTTTTCGTTCTGGAAATTTCGACCTTCAGAACCAAAAAAAATTCAACTGCGATGCGGCAGTCCAAACCGCCTTCAAAGAGTTTATTGATTCTCGCCCCATGGTTTTTTTTAGTAAAGGGATCAATGAACTACCTATGAGATGGTAAAAGTGCATAGATAACAACGGTGCATAATTTGATCAATTAAATATATTTTACAAAATAAAAAGACTTTATATTCCTCGCGTACAAAACGCCAATTTCATATTTAAGAACCTAATGTATAACATTTCTCACACAATCCATCCATACCTTCTTTATTCCTCAAATACTATATCCATCCAGCTTCATACTTCTAGTAATAAGTAGTAAATATATTTTAACAATATTTCTTACCATACAAAGAACATCAAAGTACGTATCTGTTTTAACTGCCTTATTGAGCCTCCTGTCGACTTTACGACAAACTTAAAAATCCACATCCGTTGTTTAATTTCCATTTTGTTTTAATGGGCTTGTACACAAAATAAAAGTTTAAACATTAAAGGGCAACTGTATTAATAATAGCAAAACTCTAAAATTCTTATTATGAATTGCGTTTAATTCTCAGTTCTCGGTAACCGAGAGAAGTTATAAACACACGCAATCTCTACACATTGTAAAACTGAATGTCTCAACGTCTACTGTCCGTTCATGTTCTTTTCACGCGAGAATCACTTATCCGATTAAAATGATTAATATATTAATTCATAACTATGTTATTAGGCCATATTATTGGATATATTTTGTTACATAAAGTAACGTACGAAATAAGCAGTGACGACAATGGTGAATCAATAATTCGGTAAAAAAAGGGGCTTAAATTGCTTACGCCGAGTAAAACATAAGAAATATATCAAATTAATGTACTACATAATTTTAGATATTAAAAAGACCTACAAAAAAGGCCGCCATAGCATATGATCTCTTCAATGAATCACAAATAATAAGCATTTTTGTCCTTAAAAAACCGGCGGCCAACTGCCGTGGGTTTCGGATGACAGTGAGAACAGTAGTTGTCCACACGAACGGAGTCGCAGGCACAGCTAGTATGTTATACTCCTTTGGAGTAAAGAAAATGTATACCGACAACGTTAAGTTATTTATAGACATTTAAAAAAGTGAGTACACCTAATGAATTTACATTACTAAGATTGATTTACTTCCGTCACATGATGAGCGTGCAGCTCTTAATTTTTTTAACCCTTTGACACAAAAAGAGGGTGTAATAAAGATAACGTGTGTATCTGCTTCATTGGCCTATTTGTCGTAAGCGCGACTGCAAATGCTCGAGGTCCTGGGTTCGACTGGTTAAGTCGAGCAATGTGTTTGGCTTTGTGCCCGATTAACGGCATCTTCTGTGTATCTGTTTATCTACGTCTGTGTAACTGTATATCTGTCTGTGGTATCCTAGCTCACAAACGGCTGAACAGATTTCGATCTAGTTTTTTTTTTGGTTTGAAAGGTGACTTGATCGAGAATGTTATTTAGCTATGAACCAAGAAAATTTATTTCGCCGTTTGAAGAATATCAGCTCTTTTATTTTTTATAAATAGATGTGAGCATTTCCCACAAGTCTGACTGAGGTGAGATTTAGTATTTTGTTACTTCAATGATATTAGAAAAACCTTGACCTGATACTGCAGCGTCATCTGGAATCCGTAGGATACCTAGCTCCTCACTGACTTACAACAGAGACAACGTATTTGGGCTCATTGGAATGGCTTTAATGAAAACGTTACTTGTATCGGGGGTTTATTACATTTTCAATTAACCTTGTATGTTCTCTACTATACACACCAAAAAAAACATAACATCAAAAAATTTCAAATTATTTAACGTTCTTTAACCAAAGAACAATACAGTAATCTAAAAAAAGTCCGTTACAACTCACTTTACACATAATTGACACGATAAAACAAGCCTTCTAACTAAATTACTCCTACACTATTATTTTCACAGCCGTAACTCTTGTATTACCATAAATCTGTCACCGTGCTTAATAAGGCGAGGCGGTACTATTGGCTCCATAGTTTTAAAATACGTTCTAAAAGTGTGAGTCGTATGCAGTTGAATAATGAACGTTGGACAACATTGTCAGTGTCGACGACGGAAAGAGGATTTATTATTCATACTGTTTTAATATGAATCAATACACTGTCGTCTTGTTACTCATAACACCTACTCGTGATGTTACTAATACTGTCACGAAAACAAATTACAGTATGTAGCCATTTCCAATTTTTTTTGTTGCCCGCCCTTGTCATGCTTGATCACCTAGAAATTACATACACACTTTTGTAAAGGCGTGCCTTTCACTATGTGCAGTAAAAATAAAGTTTATAACCCTAATCAAAATTTTACCACATTTTTTTTAATATGCTATTGGTCCTACTGGACCGCTATCGTGTCGGAATGAGAAGTAATGTCCTGTAATACAATTTAAAAAATCTATAAAAAAGAAGTTATGGATTATTTTTCTAGTCAAAAAAAATAACCGTGTGTATTTATCAAAGGATTTATTCTTCTTAAGTGGCGTAAGGCGTAACAAAAGAAAAATAACTCTTAAAATGTTTTCTCGCGAGCGTTTAACATAATGAAGTTAACCGTCATAGACAATATTGTAAGTCCATTTTACTAACATTTGTTTAATTGTGTAAAAGTAATTTACCGTTTTTAATTTGATTAAAGTAACGTTTAATTATACAACGTTAAAATATTTTCACACATGTCAAACAAATAAGTCAGCAAAATGAATTTCGAGAGGTGGGACAAAGAGAAATTTCTTTCTCTCTTTACTTGGGTCAGTCCGACTGGTGGAATACCTCCACCCTACATAAGATTGCGGCTAAATAACCTCGTATCGTGTTCGTGCGGTGAATAGGATTTCCAGAGCTCCTTAGGAGAGGGGGGTTCAAATTCGGCAACGAGCTAGTGATATCTATGGTATTCCAAGCGTCCATAGGCTACGATAGTCGCTTACCATCAGGCGGGCTGTATACAAGTTTGCCAACTTTGTATTATACCTGTAGAGTCAAAAGACATATAACTCCAACAAGACATAATATTTTCTTTAATGGTATATCAATAGTCGCTTTAGAACTAATAGAACAAAAAAGCTTAGCAAAGACATTTAAAATTACAATAAAAACTGTATAATTTATATATCTATACTATTATTATAATAAAATTCAAGACATCTTTATTTTTTGTTTATTTGTTTGAACACTTTAATCTCTGAAACAATCAGTCGTATTTAAAAAACTCTTTTCGTATTTCATAGAATATTTATTGAAGAACGTTATAGGATATATAACTTCAGGCTACGATCATAAGAAGCGGAACCGTCACCATAAACGTTAAGCAATCTGGCAAGTACGGGAAGTGAGAGTAACGATAGTTGGTCGAATAAATTCTAACACGGGTGAAACAGCTAGTGTTTTATAAGCGTATCTATAAAAAGAGACAGATTAAAATGAGAATGTTTAGCGCATAATAAAATCTATATCGGTTCCCAGTGAGATTTCATAGTTAGGCGTTACCCATTCTCTATGACAGATTGCTTCCCGCGCGCCATCAAAGTGGCGACGCGATGCTCCCTCAACATCTCATTGAGTGTGTGATCATGATTTATAATGCACAAATATTTGTTATTATCTTTTAGTTAATTTATTATAATGTACTAATTTTATACAATAATATAAGCCTTTTCGACGATATATCAACGAATGGATGTACAACAATAGTTGTTTTACATATTTTTGGCAGACATTCAATTTCACGCAACTTAAAAAAACAACTCTATTACAAAACCTTGTTGACTATGTTAATCTCTTTACTAGAGTTTTCAGCAAGATTTGCACTATTTACTCAAAATTCCTTACTGATGTTTAGCGTTCCCTCTTGTAGCAATAATGTATCGGAGAATAGTCCCATTTATAGAATGTTTCGCCGTTATAATGAAATTAATTTACAGCACGACATATTTTTCACAAGTTTTGCTAAATTTAAAAACTCACTTAATTAATACATTTGTTTTCTTTTTAACTGTTAGATTTTCCCCTTCCATTTACTTACATATAATCAGTAGTATAATAATACTACGAGAAGTATATAAGGTCTATAAGAGGTTTTTAGAGTTAAGTTATTATTTTTTGATTTCTCACATGTATTTGTGCTTTATGAAATAAAATAAAATTAATTTAGTTTTATTATTATCTTTTTCGATTTTTTAATGTACATATCTACCTACTACCTATTTTTTACCGATTATTTCTCTATAAAAAAGCGTTTCTAAAAGAATAATACTACATATTTTAAGAAGACAACAAAATCGGTATTCCTCTATAGCTTTTGTGCTCTTTTTCAAATCTTACAAGTTCTGCAGTATTCACTAAGGACATGTTCGTCCGTGTACACAATATTCGTATTTCGTATTGTGTCCTCTGATCTCATATAATTTAATTTACGACCTTAACACAGATTTCTAATTAGTAATTACGTACCATATATAGAAAACAGAGCAGTGGTTTCGTGTAACTAATTCTTTCTGATATGCCAAATTACATTAATAGTTACGCAATATCGGATTATTTTTGAGCGCGACCACTATACAAAAAGTTCTTAACCGTGTCCTGTTCGGGATCACCCGAAGTGTTTCATAATCAGCTAGGTATACATCCAGTTACAACGAGGCTTTTTTTATCGTAGCACAGCATAGTGACGGCAGTGTACGTAATGGTGAGCCCAAAGCAATCCAACAGCATTGACGTAAAGCGTGGCAAATGCAATCCTTTGTCAGTCGTCACTGTCATGCCGGCCTGCTAAAATGTATCTTCACGTTGTGTTTGAAGGGACACACTGTCCGGTAGACAATTCTACAGTTTCACAGTAAGGCAAAGATATGACGAAGAAAACTTTTTTGTTTGTGCCGAAATGGATGTTAGGTTAATGGCTCCGGAGCCCAGCGCGTGTCGTGTCGTGTCGTTCTGTGGAAGGGATAAGGTTAAACAGCTCTTCAGAACACTCCGTGATACAAACAGTACAATACTCTCGGAGAAACAAAATGAAACCATAGCATGGTGGTAGGGCTTTTTCTAATGCTCGCCCGGTTAGCTACCATCCTCAAGTTGAAAATCTGTCGCCAAAACACCAATAGATGTGTTCCGGCAGATGAATTTGCGAGCCAGTTTTCCACTAGGCTTGGCGTGCTACCATCTTTGGCCACATCGTTACTTAAGATCAAGTGAGATTGAGGCCACAAAGCTAAACCTATAACGATAAAAAATTGTCCCTGCGCATCTCAAGCGGCTCTATGAACTTGTAATAACTTGGTAATGAGCTAGCAGACCGACAAATGAATGTTGAATGAATTGTCGATCTGGTTGACGATGCTTTTGGATTGAACTGTGCTTACTCCCAAGAACAGTACTTTCAATTTGCCATCCTACTAGAAAAAAATAACAATAATCAGATATTTTAGAATTGAAAATATATTTATTTTCAGTGTACAAGTTAAACATGTTCTACATCACCTGCGGAATAATGTACGAGCTGTTGGTACATATATTATTTTTATGTCAAAACAATCTCACCTCAAGCCAAACATCGATTAACCCAAATTATCCGCTTCCCATGAAGGAACGCGTTCGGGCTCGTTAAAACAGCGGTTTTGTTGAAACGCCCCGAATCGTACCGGATTTATTTTCGAATGTGGGGCATTACGACGAGCGGTTAATCTGTCGCTCGTGTCATAAAAATATGTTAAAAAATCGAAGAATTTATATCTTTATGTTGTTTTGCAATCAATCGACTCATTTTCCGCAATAAGCTATTTTAGAATGTAAAGGATCTCGTAAATTAAAATGCTAAGAAAAATTTTAGACAACGATCTCAGTCGTACCAATTTTTTCGATCTTATGACCGATTGTCCTTTCAAAATACAGATCAAACAAGATGAGTTACTGTAAAATCCACTATGAAAGTGACAAGTTGTGAACACAAATTTATAATAATCATATTATGTATAAGAATTGATGTTTGTGTATTCTTGCGTGAAAAATTCTGATATAGTACCATTGACGTACAAAAGGTAGCTTGCGAATCGTTTCAGAAAATGAGTACAGTTCATATAGTCTCCAGGGTTGTAAATGTAGTTTTTAGATTACAACATAGGTTGACGAAGGATCTCTAGGCAATATAAAAAATACGCTTTTTGGTGGAGGAAATTTTTTTTTTTAAGAAAATTCAATACCGCTCCATTTTAATATAGATTTGAGAAGTAATATCCCTGGCTTCATGCGGTGCGGTTAGCCAGCTTGTATAATAATAATATATACATGAAAGTACTCTCGAACTGCCATTTTATTCCGAACGAAGCATATCTCTTACTATGGTAACCGAACAGGATATAGATATTTAACAGTCAGACTGAACTAACAATCGTATTCGTCACACAAATGACATTCCTTTATGAGGATCGAACTCGCGACCTCTTGTTTCAATAATAGGTCTACTAAATACTACACCACAAGGCATGTCTGTAATGTTGCGCATTAATGAATAATTAAATATTTTCATATATTAATTTCTGAATTCCATCAATGAATTAATAAATTTAAAAAATAAAACGGAAACCAACTTTAAAATTGAAAGCGGCGAAGTAACCTACATTTATATATAATTAAAGAAATATTATATTTCAAAACTACCCGTATAATCACTTGCCACTTTTTGCGAGCTGAATTTCATCATCACCCAATAACTACTAACAATAATTCTTGAAAAAGCATTTTTTCTTTACAACATTATGGCAAAGGTGTAATATTTCATAATGTAAAAAAGAAAAATAACTTCAGTAAGTAAATATAAAAAATATATATCTTAGCTATAAATTTACTAAAAGTACTTCGAGAGCATAAAATATACCGAACATGATTCATAACAAATATTTCCACCTGCTGAACTTCAAATTAAATTAACTAATTTCAAACAAAACTAAAACTAACAAACATTAAACCCATTCTATTATTTTGAAACTTCACATACACTCAAGTCTTACACTACATCTAAAATTAGTGCTGAGCTGTATCGATATTAAAAACTTTATGACAACACAAGGGCGGCGTTGTGAGGCGGCGCGAATCGTCGCACGCTGGTACCTACAAAGAACGCTCGAGTGCATTGTACAGTGCAGTCAATTTAAATTATCGATCACGTACAAACAAAAAGAATGCCTTCTAAAGAATTTTCATTAATGTCTATATGTCATGTAAGCATGTAAGCTACATGCAATTTTTTATAATACTTTTACGCTTTCGGTAAATAAACAACAACAAACAACAGCCTGTAATGACAGTTAAAGAGATTTTGGACATATTTGTACAGTTATTAACTACTGAACTTTATAAACTATATTATTATATTATTATATTCTTTATTGCACAAAAAAAAAGTACAAATGGAGGACTTAATGCTAAAAAGCATTCTCTGCCAGTCTTCCAAGGGAGCAAGGGAAAGGTATATGCAAGGTGTGCATAATGTTAAGTAAAAAAAAAAAGATTATAACGATTATTAAGATTATATATTATTAAAAAGTATTCAATTGCTCCAAGTAAAACCTACGTAGCGAATACTTGAAGGAATTTCGAGAGTTGGCCAGTTGGATATTGATAGGAAGCGAATTCCACAGTCGTGCTGCTGTAACGGCGAAGGATTGGTCGCGGAAATTAGTATGATGACTTGGTATACTGATAATTAAAGAATCAGAAGACCTCAGCTGTCTATTATGCGTATCCGCGAGAGATTGAAAAAGTGTTTTTAAATATTTAGGGGATTTGGGATTATTAAGTACGGAGAAAAGAAGACAAAGTATTCTTATATTCCTACGTTGCCGAATAGGTAGCCATTTCAACCTGGCTCGGTATTCAGAAACATGATCAAACTTCCGAAGACGGAAGATGAAACGGATACAGTTATTGAGTAGACGATCAAATTTATTTAAGAGATCTTCTGAGAGGTCCAAGTAAGCAACGTCTGCATAATCCAGAAGTGGTAGAAGAAGAGTATTCACTAGGGAAATCTTAGTATTAACAGGAAGAAAGTTTTTCAAACGCATGAGAGAATGAAGAGAAGCATAAAATTTTCTACTAACTTCCTTGACTTGGTCTGCCCAGCATAATTTAGTATCGAAAATGATACCAAGATTTTTCACCGTAGTTGAGTAAGGAATGGTACATTTATTGTATTGAAGAGGAGTCAACGAATTAAAGTCTATTTTAGCAAGCTGTTTTGAGCTACCAATTATAATGGATTGACACTTAGTTGGATGTTATTTCACTTCAGACACATGATTAAAATTAACAATCGAAATTCATAATCAAATGTGTATATTAAATATTGAATAATGAAGCGGGATAAATAAATAAATAAAAATATTTTTTTATATGTTATTTTTAAAATAACTTTTAAAAACGGTCCGAAAATAATTATGTAATGTGAACTTATGTGTTATCTATAACATAAGACTGAATGCAACCCAAGACTACAATATTTGAATAATATACTAATTATTAATTCGTCAAGTCGCATCGTTACGGACAAATCTAGGAAAGATTGCTTTAAAAAAAAATTGTTTGCAAGTGTATAAGCAAATATTGGATATTTTTCATACCGTTTTCTTAATTATTTTTGAAATAGATCACCCATTTTTATAATTTATATTTTAAAATGAGAACAAATTCGATTTGGAAAATAAACATAATCTTTAGAAGGTTTTAACGACTACGAGATACAATTTCTTTGGTTTCCTTATTTATAACACGAAATAAATATTCAGTGGTTATAGAGTTATCGATAAGTGCGCTGTACAAGGGTACATCACTAAAATAAGAGCAAAATCACGGCTGCAGGCGCGGGGAGCGCTTTTTACTTTATTTTCGATTCGGTCGGTTTAAACACAACCTCGCATTAAACGAAACCCTCACTATTGGGCTTGGATAATGGTAGTTCATTTTCTGCTTAGTATTAAAGGTAATATTAAAATGAATTTTATGTTTATTATTCACATTTCTCAACGTTTGCCATTGTTATTGGACTTTATTTAACAATTGATAATATTATGCAGACATTTTACTTAACGAATATATATCTTGACAATAAACTTATTTTATATAGAGCTGAGATAAAACTTTCGATATAACGAAACAGACTACGCTTACCGATAAAGATGTATGTGTCGCCGGATAATCATACGAACCGTTAGTTGTAGTCGCACGCATTGAGAAAGGGATGCTTAGATGGTTTGGGTAGGAGGATGAATGAAAGAAAAATGATTTGACAGGTTTATAAGGTGAGCGTAAAGGTGCTGGAAGAGGAAGGCGTACACGAACATTCCACGATCAAATCGGGGACGTTCTGAATAAAGGTCAGGTCAAGAGTACTCTAAACCGACGGGCATGCGTGAATAGACTGATAAATGTTGAAAAAGTACAAAATGTATGCCAGGATCGCAGCAAGTAGAAGGACGTGCTCTCTGCCTACCATGTTGGGAGAGATGCGTGATATGTACGTACGTACAATATACACATATTAGTTTATAAACAATGTAGTGAGATTTAATTGTAAACTGTCGGTAGATTGTTAACGGACACTTAAATTCTCAATCTAACACTCACAGTTTTGTAGGCTTATACATATACTAACCGTACTAACTATATACTGCCGAGTGCCAGAAACAAATTAACCATTAAAAGTTCATATTTTTCACTTGCAAACAACGACATAACTTCAAAAAATCAAATTCAAAATTACTCATTTATCAAAACGTTGACGGTAACAATGTCAGAAACAAACACGCAACTGCTAACAAAAACTGTACAAATTTTAATACAATCAAATGATGGATGCTCGAAGACGTAGAACACGAACATACAAACATTCATTTCTACACATAGATAAATATAAATTTCGCACAAAATGTTTTTACTCACTTCCGTAACATATAAATTAACTTTAGTGTCCCGAAACAGTTTTTGTAATTAAATTAAAATTATGCTTTGTAACATTTAGACTGGGCAAATAGTTTTTATGCGGAAATCGAAGATACAAGTTTCTTCTTAATTTATCTATTGTATTATTCGATATATTGTTTGTTTTTTTAAGGTTATTATACTTCTTTATTAACGTTATGGAAAAAAAAATGCAAGTGAGTATTTACAAAGCGCACGCATATTCTAACAAAAAGTCTACACTATGAAGTTAATTGCTAAAGCTCTCGTTTTATTGTAGTGAAGTTAATCACATTCGTTGTTATATTAAACGTACAATCGAGTGTGTTCAAAGAAGTATCATTTCTAACGCGCGTAAATAAGTATATGCATCCTCTTTTGAAAAATAATTAATGTGAGTTTGTGTAGAATATAACATTTATTTATATTATTATAATAGGTAACTCAATTAAACAGTAATGATCCATATAATAAAATATTTAATCTTATTCACGGTTTCACACTTCTACCGTCGTCACACAACACCCGTCTCTCTCTTTCCCTTTTTTAGGTATCGATGAGGACAATATTATAGTAGATATACCTATCAAAAACAGACAACAGCGGGTAAGTAGCCGACCGACTGTGAAACAGAAAATGTTAGTCAAGTCTACAACATTATTAGCTCTACAAACAAGCCGCGAGCTAAACATTTCGAAAGTAACGTTAGTGAAGGAATGTTTCTCTAATTATTCGACTCGGCGTTAATTTCACGGATGGCTTCAATCAATTAGGACAAAGTTTAATTAGCATTTGTTTAAATATATAGAGAAGGAGTTTTCTTATTTCCTTGTTTACTATGCTTCGATGTGTAAAAAATTTTTTTTGGATAATTATCATGTTACTTTAAAGTACAATAGTGTCAGTAATTGTACTAAAAAAATTTCTTCTGTATTAATTAATCTCCTTTATATTAATATGGCCCCTTTTTAAGCATATTGCGTGCACGGAGGACTGGTAGATTTGGCATGGTTAAAGTTTATATGAAGAAGGAATGGAGAAAGCTAAATACATTAAATTAAATAAAACATTCTTAATTTATGTCCATACTGTAAATGTTAAACACAAATTAATAGTCTGTGGAAAAATAAAGTACCCATGTTGAAATGTTGCCAGCAAATATTGTATGTATTACTGAAAGATTGACTGAATGATCTGTGGAGTTTTATGTTACTTTTACAAAAGAATCTTAATAAAGTTAAATATCCAATGGAATTACGGTTGAACTTCGACCACAGGGCGACAACTAAATAAATAAATAGACGAAGTTCAAAGGAAAGTTACTTCATGAAGTGATAGCTTATAGGGCTCAGAAATAATAACATGGCGGATTCTTATAGAAAGCTAAAAATACATATACACTTCATACAATTTACTGAAAGAAGATTATATTAATCATACTTAAATCTCTTTATTTACAATTCCTTGAAACACCTGACTATCGTTCATAAGTCTCATACGTTTATCAAATAAACATACAACAAAGCGAGTCCCTCAAACAGTAGGGTGCGAACATGCAAAGTCGTGTTCTGTCTCTGAGGCAAGTCCGCGTTTCATACAACCATGTATCACACCGATGCGTAACGCTTTTGAATTATTACTAAGTTGTTGATACCCGCAGTGTAGATTTACTTTATTTGCAGAAAAGAAATTTTGTTACTCAAGAAATTTAATTAATAAAACATACGACAAGCCAAGTTAAACCCCCGTACATGATTGACTTTTGAGTGATAAGCAAAATAATCAATTAAGTATTAAATATGTAGTATTTAGTGAACATAATACAAGTTTTACTTAGTTTGGAATAAATGCCCGAGTGTGAAATTGTGTTATATAATTGATGTTTTTCTATGGAACTAACAAAAGTTTTTTTGTTACAAGCAAGTTGTAACAAAACTGATTTAAATTTTTTAATACATATTACAATTTTCAGTCTTTTACAGCCAACATCGAACAGGAATGCAGTCTAATCAAAGGCTAGTAACTGTTAAGGTGCTACTAAAACCTTTTAAACATTCTTAACTTCTTTTGTAAAATAAAATTACAATACGGAAAAGTCACAACTTGAGTTCCAAATTTACACAATCAAGAAAAATACACAACAAACAACAAACCTTTCAAAATTTGACTCTAAACAATCTTCATGTTCCGGGGTTTGAAAACACGACCACCACCGGCGACTACTTGAACAAGCCAATTAATTATATCCAAATCGTGTTATGTTTCGAGCAGTAGAAATTAATTCACACATTATATGTAGCACGTCATCAATTTTGACAAAACTCGTTACTCAAACAGTGGGATGTGATCTCAGTGTTGTTTTAGATTTAATTCGCGCATGAAGAGTTAAATTATAACCGTATATCACACCGATACGAATTCGTATCAGTATGAACACGATACACATAATAAAATGACTCGCACACAGAATTAACCAGTGTTTGACTTGCTGATCCGTATACATCAACATACTCAACAACATGAAGGGCAAATGGATAGGTCTTAGACATTTTGAAGATTTTATAACATAATTTTCGGAAAGTACAACATTGTACGACCTAAATGCTTGAGAAATGATCTTGTAGCAATGTAATACTTACATTAAAACTATAGTTTTCTTGGTGTTTTTGAAATTTTAAAGATTCAAAATCGTGTGTTGATGTGTTGATTAAGCTCGTGCCTTCCTCTCGAGAAGAGAATTCTATTATCATGACTGTGGTTAGTAGATTAATAATATGTTCAGATAACTTTTACAGTAAAATAGCGATAGTAAATTTTATACATACATAAATTACAACTATTTCCCGACGGGGTAGGCAGGGACCACGTCCTTCCACCTGCTACGATCCTGTCATACCTCCTTCGCTTCTTCGACATTCATTAATATTTTCATGCATGCTCGTCGGTTTAGAGTACTCTTGACCTTACCTTTCTTCAGAACGTCTCCGATTTGATCGATAAATATTCGTCTAGGCCTTCCTCTACCAACGATTCCTTTCGTACTCGCATCATAAATATGTTTAGTCATTCTTCTTTCATTCATCCTCTCAACATGCCCAAACCATTTAAGCATCCCTTTCTCAATCCGTGTGACAATATCTTCTTTCACACCACAAAGCTCTCTTATCACACTATTTCTTATCCTGTCACTCAATTTCACTCCTAACATTCCTCTTAGCGCTCTCATTTCTACTGCATTTATTTTACTTTCATGATTTTTCTACCACACCCAGCTTTCACTTCCGTACATGAGTGTTGGAACCAACACTCCTCTATGCACAGCCAAACGAGCTTTCATAGAAATACTCTGGCTGCTCATAAAGGAGTGTAACGCCCCATTCACCATATTACCGGCATTTACTCTCTTTCCTATATCTCTATCATACTTTCCATCCCTGGTAAACATCGATCGAAAATTATAAATTCTTGGATAAGTTAGCCTCGTTAATTTTTGGTTAATTTAAATTAACAGTGCAGAAAGGATAAAGCTGATAACTTGCGTACTATCTACTTTCTACAATTTTTTGTAGATAATGAATAATACAAAAATACGTACCACGTTACAGTACGGTATAGATGTTGAAACAATAACGTTTCTCTGCAATATTCATGTCGGCGCTAAGCTTCCCCGCAAACCGAACACGCTGCGTACGACGATCTGGCTTGCAGATGACTGTTAGTTGGAACACTGCACTTTATACCTAACCTTCACAAACAACATCATAGGGAAAAGGAAAATACACTAACCAAGAAATGACTTCATATCTTCACGGTTTGTTCGTGCATAGGTGGAGTCTACTGTGTTAACCATAGCTTTGTAAATCAGCCAACGTTATTGTGACAAATGCAATGAGTTAGAAAACTTCTTTTTTTTAATATTAGCTATGCAAAATAACTGTATTTTAAGACCGGATGGTAATACAGTCCACAAACAACTGTAATGGTAGTTGTAGTTGATATGCCGGCATGATAAAATACCGTCTCACACCTCTTTTATAGGAAAACAAATTGGAGAAAACACATTTGCTGAGAGACCATTTCAAATACGCACGATATGGCTAAAGTAAAAATTTGAGAACTTCTTTGTTCGTGCCGTGTTAGCCAATACCGTGTAACTGTTTCTCCGTGGATCAGTCCGTGTGGTACTGTATAGAAAGGGAGATGACGGGTAAGATATCTTTAACTATAACTTTGTTGATATGATTCGTAGCGCAATTAACCGTTGTACAATTTTTGAGAAACCGCATTATAGATGAATAGCAAATGGGTTGGTTTATGTTTATGTTTATTGGATTGTGAGTGCATTGATAGGTCTCGTAATGCACTGATTGTAAGCTCTACTGCTGAACCGAGATGTCGCAGGTTTTATTCCCGGACACAGCATACTAATAAAAATTAATATTAATCCTGTGTCTAAGTTATAAATATCTATATATTGTTTGCTTACCATAGTTACAAGCTTGGTTGCCGTTTTACTTTTGCATATAAAAAAACAATTATTGAACTCTTCTTAAGAAAGCACTTGGCTACCGTATTTTATCTGCGTTCCAAGAACTCAAAATTACTTATCAATATTTTCGATCTTCACGTATTGACTCATGACATGATGAGCAAACGTATCCAAGAATTCAATTTGTCACATTGACATAAAAACCAGCAACTGTCAGTAGAGAATGCGTGAGTCACTAAGCGTTAACCATAACTTAAGATTCCGCTATCATTAATATGCAATTTTTAGATGAGGGAATGTTTTGTGTTTACAGGCTTTTAATGTTTTTTAGTCAACTTATTAGTCATCGTAAGAAACCGTGTTCTTTTATTTAACGTATTACTAAATATGTAGTCTCTGCTAGCGGCTTCAACCTCGATGAAACAGTGTTTTTTTTTTCAAATCGTTTGTAGCAGCGATTATTGAATTTTACTTAATTCGGCCGCTATAAAACGGTGACACAATGGTATGCGGGTAGGCAGCAAACTACCGGTAGTTAGGCTTACACCACTGGATCCTCTCTCACCAATACCAAAAATAGAACAATCTCACTAACCTGGTGGTGGTCTAAGGCTCCAGACCATGAAGTCCTTAGAGTTTATTTTGGCACGCCACCAAACATAATTTACTTTATAAAAACCAGATGCGCGGCGAAATGATGATGCGCATATTGTTTATACTATATTTTTGGTTTTTAAAGAAAATGTCTCAGTCATCAGAGCGAAGTCACGAACCCACTCGAATCCGAACTGCTAGTACCAACCTACCGCAAAGCGATAGATGTATCGCGGTCATAGGTTGAGGCATTGTTTTTTATGTTGGCTGCAGCACGTTCAAATTGATTTACGCGCATCCATTGGTAGCGAGACATCTTATCCCTGTGATTGGCGATAAAGGATCCAACAGTAATTCGGCCCAAACATCGTTAATAGGCAGACTTTTCGTATGAAGTTTTTGGCGGGATTTTAATCTGTCATGTTTTGGTTTTTATTTTAAATCGTAAGCTTACCTTATTGCCTAACTTACAGTCCTATATTACGTAACATTGGTGGCATTTTGCGTGATATAGTTTGGTCATTGTGTTCAAATTAAGTAAATTATAAATAATAAATATAAGTATGATTTTAACCAACAACCCACCTCAACAGTATACGTCCGCTTCGCACTACGGTCGGCTTGCAACTGCCTCTCAGTCGTAGGCGCTTGAGATGAAGTCTATACACTACCTCTTAAAGTCAATACACTACATTAACAAAACAGCCACCATTTTAATTCTTTTTGGAGTCTAAAGATTAGATTAGAAACCAGCGCTATAGTACCTATTTATGCTGAGCTAAGGTCCTTTTTGACGTTGAGTATGACATTTGTTTGGCAACGTTGCAATATTATAAAAATAAAATAGTAATACTCCAATTTATTGTAATTTCATGTTTATTGTGTGTTGTGTTAATTATGCCCGTGTATTCAACATCAAATAAATGTACTTTCTTTCTTTCAAAAAATAATCTATTCATGTGACATTGGAACAATTGTGTATAAATTAACATATAAAAACAAAATGTATGAAAGTAAATAAATAAATAAGCACCCCTGTCCAGTAAATAAGAAGCAGAAGACTTCTAAGAGATAGGGTACAGAGAAGTATCTTTGGAGGTTTCTCTCTACTGGCGGCAGTCCAACCTGTCCTGCGGTGAGTAAGGTTTCCGTAGTTCCTTGGGTAAGGGGGGTTTAAGGTCAGCAACGAACTAGTGATACGTACGGTTTTACAAACGTCTACAGGCTACGGCAGCCGCCTATCGTTAGATAGGCCGTACGCTTGTTTGTAACCTTAATAATAGGTATAATTACTTCTTTATTTGCCGTGTAATCTTATTTTTATGGAAGACATCAAAAATCCACGCTCACTAACGATAATCAAGGAACTCCTATACACAATTACAATATCAGACTTAAGGCAGTCAGTTTCATGAAGTGATATTATAAAGCTCAATAATATCTCTACAATTCAGCTCACGGATTTAGAGCAGCTTTTTCAAGAATTACGGATGTAATATTAAATCTACACGGCCAAACGTTTTTTAAAGCTTTTTATAAAAATAAACTACAATTATTATTTTATTGCCGTGAAGCGATGACCTATGAAAGAGTACTATAAAACACGGGATTGCCAATAAAACTACCGGGCGTATAGGTCCGCTATCCACTGAAACGAGCTTATTCCAGCGTGCAACGTGACCAAGCCAACTAGACGATGACGTAGAAGATGTGAAAATCTTTACAATACAAAAAGTAAAGCAAGGCAATTTATAAAAAAAAGAAAACCAACTTGAATTATTTTCAAGAGTTTCCTGGTGTGTCTTCGAAGTTGAAGATCCAATGCCAATGAAATTATAATGGGATCACTCTTGAGGTATTCCCTATCAAACAAAAAATAATTATCCAATTCTATCCATAAACAACGAAGTTATGGCTGAACATCGATTAAAAAAACCATTCGAAAGTAACCTCCGCCTTTTTTTACAAGTCGGTTAATACCACAAATACCGATTAACGTATTTTAAATTAGCGAAAGTTGAAAGTTTTTAGTAAACATATTAACTTGATAAATCCTTACCAATATTATAATTGCAAAAGTATCTTTGTTACTCAATCACGTAAAAACGGCTGAACGGATTTGGATAAAATTTGGCAAACAGATAACCTATAACCCGGGTTACCACATAGGATACTTTTTGTACTGGTGAAGAACCAATTCTTCAGTCAACACTGACAAAGTTGCGGGCACAACTAGTAAAATGTAAGCACAAATTAATTTTTATTGCAATTATTTGACAGTCGTCTATTTGTTTTGGTCATTTAATATTGCTGCATTTATCCAAAGAATAACAGATTTAATGTCGTCAAATAAGATGTAAAAGTCATTCATGTAGTTAAAAATGCAATCACCAACTGCATTTGCGTTGGTTAATTTTTTAATCATTTCTCTACATTTACTTCTTTAAAACTGTAGAAACACGAGCCAGCGTTATTTATAACTACAAATATTTGTTTCTACTAAATATTATAAAACTTGAGGAGATTGTTCTTTTTTTGTCTGAACGCCCTAACCTCTGTAACTACCAGTCAAATAAAAATACATTTTGAATTTTATAAATTATTTATTGAGAACAATTATATATAGGCTACATAAATAACATCAAGCTACGTCTCTAAGAAGTGGATCAGTAACCACGAACTTCAAGCAATCGAGCAAGCTGTAGGCATTTACGGGAAGTGAGAACAACGATAGACTACACGGGTTAAACCGCGGGGCACAGTTAGTGTATTATATTTTTGGCGTTCGACCGAAAGTGTCTAGCGAACCCGAATTTTATAATAAAACTTAGTCACACGATGCCGCAGTGAAGTATTAATGAAGGTAGTTACGGCGGCGAACTTATAAATGTTTACTTTTTCCAAGCAGTCTGCAGCTTCAGTGGCACACTATCGCCGTTTTGTCCCGCCTTTTTGGAAGTCCTTTCGACTGCCGTGAGGTGTATTAAATGCGTATATCTGTCATTTTACGAAGTCTTTATTACGCAGGTAATTGCCCTTCTATGATTTTTTCCACTGTAGCTGATAGTAAGTACAATGCAATCCAATAACATCGGCTACCACTTAGGAATGTAAAATCCATCGCCAGACGCTGCCTTCACACCGTCTTGCTTTAATATATCTTCACGTATGTTTGAAGCACTTCATGTCGTAGGACGAAGAGAATACATTAACCGGAAAACAGTTTTACAGCTCTATAGTACGGTAAAGACATAAGGATATGAAATAGCAAACTTTTTTGTTCGTGGCGAGATGTAGGTTAAAGTAAAGTGATATACTTTCCACTTAACAAACACGATTACAAAACATGCCTCTTACGTACATAAACTACTGCAGTTGTAATTTCATAGTTATGGTATCTAAACCTTTGATACCAAGGTGACACAATACCTTCATATTAGGAACTTGATCTCGCTAATATTATGTATGTGTAAACAACAAAATAAAAAAGATATAGAAGCTACGTTCCGTCCACGATGGACTTATACCTTAGAGAGTAATATTTCAACGTCGTGACGTTGAAGAAATACCGTCTTATAATAGCATAAGTTCAACTTTTATTCTGTGCGATCACACCTATTTTTGTTTACATTGATTTTTCTAACACATTCTAATCATGTCTCGGTGCGTTTGAACTAAATAAAAAAAATACACCAAAATATTAATTTTACACAAAGTAAAAATGAGCATAATATGAATGTTATAAGAATATGATATTTTAATTATTGTTTATGAAGACATCGTGACAGTTTTTTTTAAGCTAAGGACCAAGTATCAAAGGAATATACCAAAAAAACTGATGAAAATATATCCAGTAGTTTTACGTGATGCGCACACAAAGGCAAACCTCTATCATTTTATTTATATAGATTTTGTCGGATATTCTTAATACTACACGTCTACCCCCGCCTCGCCCGTACATCCCTGTATGTTGATAAGAATTTACTTGTAACATTTGATAAAATACAATATGTTAAAAAATTGTCACGCTAAGACTCCACAATGTTAAAAATAGAATAGACGAACTTACAAGCGAATGTTCCAATGTGTATGTACCATTAAAAGGTATAAACAATATCGGAAGATCCATCGGAATAAACGGTATAAAAACTAGCTTAGATCTAGCCACTGCTTTACTAAAACGTGACTATATTACATTGAATATTCTAGAACTTTTACAGTAAGAACAATAAATAAAACATAATTATTATCTTAAACAATCTAAGCACGTATGACCATTCAACTGAGCTCGAGTTTAGCTATCGGAATACAATAACTAAACTTTTATAGTGTGAATGTTATTGGCAAATTCATCAAACGATGCGAGATACAAATGGAAACAAAACGAAGTGTTCGGGCAGCTTTAATTGCCGCATCCTGGTATCGGACCGCGATTCTAGAATTGATTTACAATGCCGCCACCACGTCCATACAGACAGACGTATTTAAATTTTTACTGTACTTTTTATTTTATAGTTTTATTGTTTGACCATAATCTTTGTGTAAGTTGACGTTGTGGACTATGTTGTGAAACACGCTAAGCCAGAGGAAATGACTCTCAAGTGCAGCTGCCGGAACACACCTATAGGTGCTTGGCGACAGACTTTCTACCTGAAGGTGGTCGGCTTTAGAAAATACCTTACCACCATGCTGTAGTATGATCACGATGTGTTCTATACGAAAAACTCAGGCTCATTGCAGGATACGAACCTACATTGATGATGCGAAATCCGAATACATTATCACTAAGTCATCGCTGCTTCAATTGTAATTGAAACGTACACAGTTTAACAGAAAATATTTAATATAGATGATAGAAATAGAGATATGAGTCGAGCTTTGCAGAAGAAATAGCAAAAAGACTGTATTTACCAAGTCTAATGTAACTCCATAGCTGATTAAAGACCTCTTAGCGGGAATGTCTTGTCATTAATTAAAATGGTTTAAGTTCATATAATTAAACACAGTAGATTCTAAAGTATAAAATTACTAGTTTTTTTATATCCACCTCATAGACTTTAGTTGTTTATGAGATTTCAAGACTTTTTATAAACAAATAATCTTAATCGAGACTTGGCCCGTTTTTCACAGCGTGTTTTTGTTGGGATTATGTTTTAATTATTTCAAATCAATTTTAAATACTAGTACAGAGATAGGACACTATGAAATAATAAAATAAACACAGTTAATTTTTCATTTCTAAGCAATAACAAAAGCGTTTGAAGCGTACGTCCCGAGTAATAACTGAAGGAGCAAAACGACACAAACCTGGCTATCTCATAATTGCCAACATTCCGGTGTTAAGTTTCATATACAAGGTGTCCAGAAAGGGTATCGGGTATTTGTTTTCGCGCCATATTCGAAACGGGGCGTCTAAAGGGTGCGGGGAGGGGTTCGTGGCGTCCGCTATTTTGTGGAGTTTTAGTCACGATGGAACAGTACTCGGGGACGCATCGCGCATTTTGTGTACGATCGTATTATCGTAATGGTGATTCAATAGTGACTGCTCAACGTCTCTATCGTGCGGAATATCGTACACGCCACGCGCCAAGTGACGATAGCATTAGGAAATGGATCAGGATGTTCGAGAATACAGGTGCGACAGTTAAAATTCAAAACTCTGGTCGTCCTCGTTCAGTTCGCGATGAAGAAACAATTGAAGAAGTTGAGGCGTCGGTTCGTCAAAATCCGCCTTTATCCATCCGAAAGCGAAGCCAAGCGTTGAACATCAAAAAATCGTCTTTACATTCGATTTTAAAGAAAGACTTACATCTAAAAGCCTATAAAATTCAATTGGTTCAAGAATTGAAGGATACGGACTATGCTAATCGACTGAATTTTGCGAACGAAATGCTGCAGCGATTTAACAACTTTAACAACATACTGTTCAGTGACGAAGCAAATTTTCACCTGAATGGTCATGTTAATAAGCAGAATTGTCGGTACTGGGCAGTGGAGAATCCGAGACGAAAGCATGAACGACCCCTGCATAGCCCAAAGGTCGTTGTTTGGGCCGCTATGTCTGCTAAAGGCATAATTGGTCATTATTTTCATGAAGATCAACGAGGCCGAGCAATTAATGTGAATAGTGACCGTTATTGCGATATGTTGCGAAATTTTTTGGTCCGAGAGTTGCAGGAGTTTGCAGGTTTCAACTCAAGAACGTGGTTCCAGCAAGATGGGGCCACTTGCCATACCTCAAATGACTCAATGGAAGTTGTTAACGAATTATTCCCTAATAAAGTCATTTCGCGAAGGGGTAACATCAACTGGCCTCCCAGAAGCCCCGACCTTAGCCCGCTTGACTATTTTGCATGGGGATACCTTAAAAGTAAGGTTTATCAAAACAATCCGACGAATCTAACCCAGTTAAAGCAAAACATCAGGTCAGAAATGGCAGCAATATCGATAGCTATGTGTCAACGTGTTATCGCCAATCTTCGTTTCCGTTTAGAAGAGTGCCAGCAACGTAACGGTCATCATTTGGATAACATCATCTTTTCCAAATAATTCTCCAATTCATATGCTAATAATAAACAATAAACTTTTTTATTGCATACAAATAACTTTTGTTTCATTGAACTTACAAATACCCGATACCCTTTCTGGACACCTTGTATATACAAGTTATGAAACTTGGTAGATACTGTTTGAAACAATACTTCTCCTAGTTTTTTTTCTTTTATGATATCTTTAACTTGTTACATAGCACAATGCATTTATAAAATTAACGAAGGCTTATTTTTATCTAGCCTCAGCTATTACAAAATTTAAATGAAAAAAACGTGTTTATGTAATTATACTTTTTAGCGTAATAAAACAATACAAACTCTATAAATTTAACCTCGCGTGCCAACATCACGGTTTATAGGGTGCAGTTTAGCCATCAATGATAATAATTATTCGAATAATTTTTGGAACATAGTTCCTTAACGGAGTTTGCGGTAGGAGTTGATTTGAAGAAATCATCACGTAATGAAAAAGCGTTATGCGTAATAACATCAACTTCTTAAAAATTCTTGTTTAAAAATCTTCGTTAAAATCCTAATCTAGTGGTACTCGGACTACCGATCCACTTGTACTGTACATACAACTCTTGTTTACAAATTTGCCATTACATGGCTAGGCTTATTCGACGAAAATTAAAGTGTTGAAAAGCAAGCCTTACATTATCCGTTTTATACCATATTTAATTTTTTTAACGGTTATTGTTTAACAATTTGTTTCAATTGTCATCCTCTATCATTTACTTTTAACTCACTTTCACTGTACGAATTTGTTGTTATGGCAAAAATGTACAGATTATATTTATCAGAAAATTAAAAGCGCTATGAGATTTATGAGTAATATTTGAAATCATGCACAAAAATAATCTCATTCAAATTCATTTTTTAAATAATATTCAAGCGAATGTACTAACATAATAAATAATTTTATAAAATATACCAGGAAAGAAAATAAAAATCTCCCTAACCGATTTTTAACTACACGTAATTACTGATATTTCTATAAACACAGAACAATGGCAGAGATCCCTTATGATTTTGGATATCATATTTTTATGACATCCCTTACGGGGTCCGATTAATCATTGTGTGCCGATATAAAGTTTCCTAGAATACAGAACACAAACTATTATCGACCTTATTTTCATGACATATAAAATCATAATGAAATGCCTATCTTAGATTCGCTTTTGGGGGGAAACCTGAGAACAGTGTATTCGTTTCGAGCGATTATTTTACGGTTTAATAATCCCTCTCTTTATTAGTTTAAGCTATACAATTTTTTATTGACACAGATGTTAAAATTAAATAACGATTAATATCGGCACTCGTATATATCATAAATTCATGTATGGTAGGGCAGATTTAGTACTACTTACTAGTTAGCTAACACCCTCAAGTTGACCGTCTGCCACCCAGCCTATATTGCACTGTGTTCTGGTAGTGTCACTGGAGATCTATCTCCTTTGATAGGCTAAACGACCTACCATGTTCAACCAAATTGTCACTTAATTAACATCATTGAGAATTGAGTCTCATTCCACAACTAGTAAACAAGTTATATTATTAAAAAGGAAATAAAAACACGACTACGACAATATTTTCAATTTTTGCTTTTTATTTAATTCCCAAGGCGTCGGTACTTAAATATTATATGGCCAATATCATTCCCACAATTAAGACGAATCTAACGACACATCGTATGCTTATATCCATAAAGACGTCTAAGCTACAGAGCGTGCCAAAGAAATAGACATATATACGCTTGAAAAACATAACGCTCCTTTTTCGCAATTTGATAAAAAAAATCAGCCCGTACAAGAAGAATCAAATAAACAAATCTAAGCTTCTACAGAGTGCCGAAGACTGGATCAACAAGAAATTACTTTTAAGATAAGAAAGAAATACGAAAGTAAATTGTGAACGTACGTAACTTATTACCTAGAAGCTAAAACGATACAGTAATATAAAATAATAACGGAAAAGTTAATTGAAACAAAACATCGAGGGTCCAATAAAACACGTTAAAATATACGTTTTAGGCGCTCGGTCGAATTAGTTTTATACAAAATTGTCCCAGAGAGCAGTTCCCAATTAATTTTTGTGTGTACTCTTGAATTATTGCCCACGCTAAATTTATGACTACGGAGGTAATCGTGTAAAGAAACTTTATTATAAAAAACATTAACTTTGCGATTTTTTAAATAAATCTATACTAATATTATAAAGGTGAAGAGTTTGTTTGAATGCACTAACATCGGTAATTACCAGTCTGATTTTTAAGATTGTTTTTGAATTTTATTGTCTATTTATTAAGGAATATTATAGGTTATCTTAAATCACGCTACGAACTTTAGGGGTGGAGCAATTACTATAGAAATTGTAGGTTGGAAAGTACGAGGATGTGTTAGCCGCCCGACGAGAACCGAACATTACCAGAGAAGAGCCGAACTGTGAATGCCTATACTACAATTATTTTTTACGACGAATTACCGTAAGTTTTAAAACTTTAACTATTAAACATAACTGAAACTGCTTCACATAACTAGTATTTACTAATGCCAATATAGAAAACAAGCGAATATGAAAACTCCATGAAACCGCTCTATAAACTTAAAATTAATTCAAATATTAATTCTGGGTTGTAAAAAATACGTAATCTTATGGTAAATGGAAATACAGACATCATATGAAGACACAATTCTGAACATATACATATAAAAATATCGAAATTTCATGGGTTCATAAAAAAGATTCACAGCCAAACAACGAATCAAATTTCAGGGAGAGATATATAAAGTGTGCTCAAATAAAGGGTTGCGAACAAAACGAATAGTAGTAGGTTAGGGCTGTCACAAACTTCACTTGTAAATCGCATGTGAAGTAATAAGGTTCCCGCTTAGTAACGCACGTGTTCTGCCTTGGAATGAGCGCAATCTGAGCTACAGTTATGGTCAGGTTGCAATCATGAGAGGAAGCGTATTAGATTACATCAGTGTTAGTAAAAAATTTACTAGATACAATTTTAGGCAATTGGTTGATAACTTGGTTTCGAAATTCTGATACAAACACCATAATTAAGAAGAAGTACGGGCGGCACTTAGTGTATATAGAAGTAGTCCTCATTTGTATCCCCCAATAATGGCACTAGACCAAATATTTTTATAGTATACATTCTATGTTACCACTGTCATGTTAAGTTTAACATACAGGCATAGCCCTTCTCACAGTATTCTCGAAAAAAATATTAAAATCAGTCAAGTTTCGAAGAAGGAAATAGGGGTATACGAATTTATGATCTCATCTATTTAATATAGGTAAATTCATTTTGAGCTGTAATTATCTCTCCCGCGCTCTATTCGACTATTCAGTCACAGCGCGACAACAATAGATGTGCGCAGAACAAACCACCTACGCACCTTTGGGTAAACAATTTCGATATTTTAATTGACACCACGTTCACGAACAAACAACAAATAGTATAATGCACGTCTTAACAATAATACTGCGGTACTGCTCGCTGTTGGTGCTGAGATAGTAGTTACAAAAAAGTATACCCATATAATACGACTGAATTTTGATGATAGAGGCAGCTAGCCGTTGACCATTGCTTTTTGCAGACTGATGTCCCATTGACACTTCTGTCGTCCGGGCAAGCAGCAATCACACGGAAATCGTGCATTGGTCGGTTATAAATTATAATAATTATGATCTTCGCACAATAGATTTTTCAAAACGTATACAAATTTTTAACAATAGCGTTTCCTCTTAAACTCTCCTTTTTAAATGCTCATGTTTCGTCCCTCCTAAAAAATAAGTAGACACATTGCGGCATAGCAGTGATAACTAACTGGTGAAGGATTCTCGATTATATTAGGCATAGTGCAGTCACATTGCCGTGTAACTTTACAAAAATCCCATTAAATTCACATAAAATGCTTTACCTTAAAATTACAGGAAACATATTTTAAATAACCAAAGAAAAGAAATAGTCACAAATGTTTTATAGACTGATTGCAATGATCTTAGAATTAATCGCTATCCGCTAAAGACTAAGTCCGCATTAGAAACTAAGCGAATTTGTTCCAGGCAGCGGACGTATGTCATCATATCCAGAATACATGCTTTAAAGGATTTTCTACTAATGCTATTGAAGTTGTAACATGTGCGTCTATCGCTTTTAGACACAGCGACTTTTTTTACGTACGTGTTCGAACAAAACTGAATACGTACAAATCGGATATTCGTCCATTTGTAAGTGAAACCGCTATACAAAATTGTAGGGACACAGTTTGGATACTTGATTGCAATTTATACAGGATTGCGTTTGAACTAACAATCGCTTCCCGCGATCCATAAAGGAGATTGTAGACACTTTAAGTCTAAGGAGATACTTTACTTCCTTGTGCGTGTTCTAGCGTTTGTGTGTGGGTTGTGTTCCGTAGAATTGTTTGACATGATGCCAATAACTACCGTTCATCATCGCACCACTCACCAACATCAGGGAGTTCATCGACAAACCTTGGAACCTGAATGGTTGTGAACAATCCAGTTTCAAAATGGAGTTTTCTTCCGCAAACGCTCCGAGGTGGAATGAGCCCCCTGTTGAGTTTTTCCCAAGTGACTATATTAAAGGGTTCTTCACGTATTCGCTCCCGAATACGTTTTTAAAGGATCAGCAACGTGGATTTGATGCGCTTAGTGTTGCAAGCGTCCATAGGCTGCTATGACCGCTTACCATCTGGCAGTACGATTTCTTTTGCCTGACAAATTACTTGTCTGTATAATAAGTATGTGACCACATGCGTATGTGAATAGCAATTGTGCTCCTATAAAATAAATCTGCCAAATATTACTTACAGACTTTTAATTACTATAAAAATAAGTCTATTTCGGTTAATAAGGTCTGAGTAAATCCAAAATCCTTATTTTCTTTTGCTAAATAAATTTTATAAATTAAACCAAATAAGTTTTATAAAAACGATGACCACATATATCTATCTAGTGAAGAAAAAAAACCAATTGATTATGAGTCATTAAAAACAAGAATCAATTAAATTCCCAGTGAGAAATAAAACCACGTACGAAACATCTTTTTAAAAGTTTACTGTTACTCGTTAGTGATAAGTTAAATATTTCTGTATATCGAGAGTTCGCAATAAAGATGTTTATATTATTTTAATAGGAGCGTTTTACCTACTAATAAAATGCATATTAATTCCGGAGCCCCAAAATATTTTAAGAATATAGGTAGAAATTTGATTTCTAACATCTGACAGTCCAAGAACACTACCACAAGATCACAACTAAAAACTGTACTTTTACCATATAATTAAACCCAGATATTATGTAAAGTAAATGTACAAAACAAAGTGTAGGCATTAAGGAATTGAGTAGTAAAACCGAATAGTATTATATATTATATATGTAAAGAAAATATATTTCTCTAATTCTAATTTAAGTTTTGTATGTTCAATATGTTTAGTAGTGTAGGTTGTATATAGTTTATCTATTATTAAAAAGAATATTGTGACATACAAAAGGTGACAGATGTGTCAAATATTAAAATGAATTGTAAAACTAAAGAAAGGGCATGTAACTAAGAAATATAAACTTTTAATGTCGTTTCTTTGTTTACAGGTTGGATAATTAACATGATATTATTATTTAGTGTATATTAGTATAAAATATTAATTAATTATTAAATTTAATGAAATAAAACTTTGTTTACAGAGCAACGCTTACAGTTTATTTTACATGCTAAAGTAAATGGCTATGGTCGTCTTATATATATATAATTATTATATATTATATAATTAATATATAGTAGTATTTAATAGTATTAATAGTATTTACTTGTAGACTAAAAACTTTTCAGAGCTAGAGTAACAAAAGGAAAATAAAACGGCACTTTTTATTAAACACCAAGCTGGTTTGAACATAGTTAAGAAAAACTGCCTCCAAGCTACTCGAAGTTATAGTTTTTTTTTTAGGTATCTAGAATGTTTAGAGATCGCGATCTAATTCTTCAGCCCTATTATCAGCAGTACTTCCTCATCAATAGTTTTGAGTAGTTTCCTTGTGTATCTTCGAAGTCGAAGATCCAATAGTAATGAAATTAAAATGGTACTGCCCTTAAAGTATCCCCTTTCTAACAAGTAAGTTATGGTTGAACATCACTAAAAAAATATACATTCCAATTAAGAACCTCCTTCTTTTTTTAGAATCGGTTAAAAAGTAAATGTAGTAATTTGCAAGTATACGAAATACAGCAGAATTACGACTTAAAAAACATTTCGACTTAACCGAGCTCTGAGAGATGCGGTTGTTACGTATTACATGCACTTCTGTCGAGACACCTCGGCGCAGTTACCGGCCTTAAGGTATAAAGTTACACGTACAAGTAAATAAATAATGAAAGGAATTTAAAACGGCGCCGTAAAATGTAAAAGTGTATAATTTATTGTGCGCATCGGTGTCCGTTTGCTTCAGGACAAGACTAATTGACGATTCTTTAGAATAATACGTCAATGTTTATTGATTTTATACATTTTTTTTAAATCATAAAGTAGCTTTTATAGTATGCTATACTTGCTACAGTCATTCTTATGCAGTTTTTATTTATTTGCTGAATCCATTCAGACACTCTATCTTACACTCATTAACACATTTTTTTATTAATATACTCTACATTCAGATACGAAATAAATTATACTACCTATTCTCACAAATAAACACTATGTCTTATATGATGCTCTATTTTTTTTTAATGAAAGATTGTTGAAATAAATTTCAGGTATAATGTGAACATTGTGAACTCGCATGTCACATGAGTAAATAATTTAATAAAACGTTATTGTATTATTATTACTTGACCAAACTAAGCCAAAGAACACGTTTAAAATAACAATGAAACACTGAGTAACTACAGATTTAAATGTAAACCAAACCCTTTATTAATTATTCCTTAAATGCACAGAATACATCGACAACACGAAAACAAGTAAATAACAGATGATATACGATATTATATCAAGTTAGATCCTCACTTCCCTATATTGTTATCCAATACAGGAGAATGGGTTTACACAATAAGCCTGCTGATCAGCGACGGTATTCCGGTAAAAATATCGGATAACCCGAAACCCCATATAAACGGAAACTATACGATTACTCAGTCGATACTATTGTAACTCGTATTGCTGTCGAACGAATGGCGATAAATAGTAGTGTCAACATGAGCTCGAGTCTCTGGAATGAGTCTGAGCTTTCGGTAATGGAAAACATCGTGGTGAAACCATAGCACGGTAGTCTACTATGGTAGGCTCTAGCTTACCATGATATTTCCATACCTCAACTACTCTGTCACTGGTGAATCCTCAAACGTACTCATTCGTAATATTATCCATTCTAGTGAAACCATACATACATCTTAATATTCTAATCTCTGCCACATGTAATCTTGCCGTTGCCCAACACTCAGATTCAAACATCAAACCAACAAATAAATCTCTAATTTAATGATTTCTTATTGAACATGTAGCGACATCTACATAGCGACATCTATCGAGTCGCATACGACGCATCCTACATTGCGCTATAGAAATTAACTCTTCAATTGAGTACATATACAAGAACCCGACTACAAACGTTGAGCAGCTGCCCGCCAGACATAACACCCGTCTGGTCGGAGGATCCTCCCTTTTCAATAGTTCTTCTACAAACATTTCATTAATGTCATAAATAATTATGATATTACTACCATATTTGATGTATTCGACTTGTCACTCACAAAGATGTCTTGAAAAAAATAAAGTTAATTATATTGGCAAAATATGAATACAAAAATAGGTAGATAATAGTCTAAATGAGTTATACATAAATAAAAAAATGTGGTAAAATATTATAGAACCTCAATAAATCGCATCCATAATACATTCAAATAATAACTATATTATACAACCAGAATAAATGGTAGGGGCAAGAATGGAAATGTTAGTATTATCTGTACATTGGTATTATGCGAGCCCTGCCGGTACCCCGTATAAAGTATTACCAAGTTATGAGCAATTGAATCGGATAGGATTATTGTTTGGCCCTTTTTGGGTTCCTTAAAGCTATCGCGTCGAAAAACTTTTAAGCAACTTGATATTCAATATGTATAGAATTTACATATTAAATAATTATATTATCGAAAGTCAAGTACAAAAATGATTTTACTAATTACTGCCTTCTTATTATGCTGATATTATTTTTTTTTCCTTGTATAATAGGTATATAGAATTTGATTTTAGCTTACCACGTAAGTATAATGAAGATATAAATATTTATTTGAGTTTGAAGTTTTTTTTTGTGGATCTTAATTTGCAGATACTTGATCCGCACCTTTTAATTCCGCTGCCTTCCTTGCAAAATTGTTTTAAACAATATAGCACAAATTTAATTTATTCTAGTATTATTATTCTACGTAGTAAATACAAAACTACAATATTTATATTATCTTATTATTACTAATTGTTGTACAACAGAAAAGCAACTAAAACTAAGTAAACAAAATGAAATACTATTAAAACACGGACCGTTCGAAAGATTTTGTTTATTAGTACCACCATAATAATTTTAAAATTCTACCATAGTGTGTAAAAAGCTATTAAAAATACTTATTCTGAAACTATAATTGCGATTGTAGAGTAAAGTGTAAACGATGATGAATTACACACGAGTCTGAAAAGATAAAAACTGGTGTTAATTGAATTAAGAAATCGCCTCATCACCATTCTTTAGTATTTTATCCTACAAATATCTGGGCGACCGAGCATTGCTCGGTATCTTTAAAAAAAAGCACCTTTACAAGTAAACTTGGAATGTCAAATGTTATCCTAAATATAAAATTTAATCTAAATCGTTAGAGCCGTTTCCGAGAAACCAATTACATATATGTATATATATACAAGAATTGCTCATTTAATATTACCTAAAAGATGCAGGAATAATGGCTCAAAAGCAGCATGTACGGACGCTGTTTTCATCGACGTGCACCCGAGCTTTCGGTGAAGGAAAGCATCTTAACCAATGACGTTGTGGCGACTTCTATCGAGCCACATAAGACGCATCCTACTATCCTACATTGCGCTATAGAAATTAACTCAATCGTTGAGTATATATACAAGAACCCAACTACAACCGTTGGGCAGCTGCCCGCCAGACATAACACCCGTCTGGTCGGAGGATCCTCCCTTTGCAATAGTTCTTCTACAACGTTTTATAAATAGACGCCTTAACTTGTATTTAAAAAAAAAGCAATTTGAAAACGTTACAAATTTTGTTATCTGCATCTTGAAATAAAAGAGATAGGAAATCACGCCTATATCAAGTCGAAAGTGAACTGAGGGCAATTGCCCACTATTCACGATGGCATGTAAAGAGCGTCTATGTCGTATCTCGTATCTTGATCGTGATGAATCTATAGCATTGGTGTGTAGGGTAATTTCTAATGCCCACCAGGTTATCTACTATCCTCAAGTTGAAAATCCGTCATCAAACACCTATAGGTGTGTTCCGATAGAGGAGAGTTGAGAGTCAGCCAGGGAGTGGAGAAGCGAGATTATGGCCAAATAAAATAAACAACAAATAGTCTACAGAACCTTAAAACTTAACGTACGCGTGTAGATATTTACATTGTATTGTTTTCGACATTTCCCTTTTGGACAGATGGTAATCGAGTCTGTACGGGGATTTTGTGATCATACGTTTATGCTATGTATTGTTATTATTCGTAGCCGACGTAAATAATTGAAAAGATTGTATAAAAATATATTTTAAGTATACCTACAGAGCATTGAAGTATTCTATTGATAAAATATGCAATAAAAGGATTCTGTTATCATACAATATGATCAATAGGATAAACAGATAACCATAAGACTATGAAGATGGCATTAATAGTACAGCCGCCTGGTAGCTAGATCATTCTCATGTTGATAATCTATAGCCAAGGACCTATAGGTTCTTTCTAACCAGTCCTCCCAATACGCTTAGTATGTTACCATCTTAGACAATAGGTGAAATTGTAGGCAAACGATAAACCTACAATGTAACAGCTGGTTTCACCCGTGTATCCTATCGTAGTTCTTACCTCTCGTACTTGCCTACAGCTTTTCAGATTAAATGACGTTTATGGTAACAGTTCCGTTCCTTATAGTTATAGCGTGAAGTTATATAGCCATAAATCGGAAAAGTTTTTTGTTTGTTTGTTTGTTAAAACACGCTAATCTCTGGATCTCGGATTGGAAAAAATCTTTATACTATATACGATAGCCAGACTCTCTCGAGGAATAGTATAGGGACTATTTAAGATTAGGCTACAACTCTCAGCTAGCCTTAAATATTGATTTTTGTTAGGTAAGTCGGAAGTCGAGGTCCTTCCGAACTGCTTTCACCGCGTGCGCTGGCGTAATCTTTAATGATACGGAAATACAATGTTCTATAATAATATTAGTCGAAAGTATATATAAAAAAAAGTCAGCAATAGCATATGCATATCTCTTATACACAAGCCACAAATTTGGTATTTTGTGACAAAGATTTGTTAAAAATCAAAAAGCTATTTATTAGCATTATTTTTAGACATGGAATATTAATCCTTACAAACAAAAAGTTACTTTATCATAAAGACAGTTTTATGAAGTTAAATTTTGGTCTTTAAAATATGCTATTTGGAGTCATTGTTTAGGAGATAATGAAAAATTTAAATAATTTGTAAGTACTTCCGGGATAAACAGTTATGATACACTATATGAGAGCGTTGGCGGCGCGGTGTTTGTCGGATAAAATTAACACGGGTGAAACCGTGGGGCACAGCTAGTAGGTTATAAAATGCAATATTATTTTACTAATCTAACTGATAGTTCCAGAGATTAGGGCGTTTAGACAAACAAAAACAAACAATCTCTTGAGTTTTATATTGCATTAGTATAAACATAACATACCATCACGCCTGTATTCCCCGAAGGGTTAGGCAGACGTGTACTAATGTACACTCACAATACGTTGTGAATGTTTTTTAGGTCCCAAGTAATGGGGGCCGATCCTATTGCCATTAAACGGGCACAAATCCAAACTCCGAGCTACTACTGAGAATTTCATAGAAAACCTCAATAACACTTTGCTCGACCTGGGAATCGAACCCTGGACCTCAAACAAAGCAGTCGCGCTAAGGTCCACTAGACTAATGAGGTAGTTCAATATAGACATGCAATAATAATATACACACGAGGTAATTAATCGTTTATGTACCTACACCCGATACATTATAAATTATGAAATAGTAATAAAACTTAGTGTAAAATATCAACACTAGAGTTTAAAACAATTTTTTATGTTTATCCGTACAATATTTCAGCGCAGAGTCACATATATCTCGCTAAACTGGTCCCGGTGCTGTGTTACATACTGGAGTAGGTACTTTGCGATTATTCAGAGTTATAACCGGGCTTTATATATATGAACCTTCAACGTGCTATTTACTATCTGTGTAGAGTATTACACGTTTGTGTGCGTCTACTGCACACTACACTGAGATTAACAATGATCGTAATGTTTCGAAGGCTCACATTGTAGACATAAACAACTATTGCTTCCTTGTAAGCTACCACATAAAAATTTACAATCAGTTAGTTACCAAGCATCTATCTGAGAGCTACTTTCTGTTTCTTTGACATCAAAGTTACTTAATGCCATATGTGATTGCTATAAAACGCAGAACTGTGACGCTGTAGATATAATCATCTATGTTAATAAATCTGTAGATCTGTCTGTACATGTATTTTTTTTCCAATATCTTTTCTTTTTTTAAATGAACATGCACAAATCACAAATACGACTTTAAAACTCAACAGATTTTGATGAAATTTTATACACGGGAAGTATATGTTATTCCTCAATTGATAGGCTATATGAATTGTCAAAATAATTAAAAATAAAACTAGGGATGAAAATACTACGTATCAAACGCGTGCAAATTCGCGAGGCACCGCTAGTATTAATTGAAGAGCATGAAACCAATTAATAATTACTAAACTCGCTAATTAATATATTATTTTATCGTTATAGGTTTAGTATTGTGACAACAATGTTACCTGATATTTAGTGACGATGTGTTCCAAGATGTTAGCACGCTAATCCTAGTGGAAGACTGGCTCTCAAGTGCAGCTGCCGGGACACACCTATTAGTGTTTGGCGACAGATTTTCAACTTATTACCTTATTTTCTACCCACCACCATGCTGTGGTTTCATCATGATTTTTTTTCCTTCACCGAAAGCTCCGGCTCATTCGAACTCACGTCGATCGACGCGGAGTCCGTACTCGCTACCTACTGAGCCATCACCAATTTAATATAACCATGTAAATAAATCATATTGTATGTATGGAACTGTGGAATATGCTGTTGGATAATACACAATAATTTTATTATTTTTATAGTACCGTATAATACTCATACCTCTTTAATAGCTCTCTAGTAAATAAATGATGTAAACAGTGAACATAAAAATTTAATAATAACTTTTTTACGTTGTTAATATTCACGGAGAGACGTTTAAAAAAAAATCGCAGACAAAGTACACTACGTCACTTGATAATGACAATATTTTTTTTACAGCTCGTATGTTTATCATATGGGGTACGCTCGCAGTAAAAGTCGTACCATATTTACCTAAAAGGGTGCCGAACGATCAAAGGTGGAGTTTCATAAAAAAATCTATAAATTCAAAATCCTTGAACGCAATATTGTATAAAAGAAAATATAATTATAATTAAGAGAATTTGTAAAAAATATACGTTTTGAAAAGTATTCCATAAAATAATTTACAAGATGAAATTAATGTAATATGTCCCGATTTAAAAAAATGACATGTCTACTTAATATTTTCATTTATGCCATTTATAATAAATTTAAAAGAAACATTAATGTGAAAACATATATGTGAACAAAAACAAATACTGGGAAATTACATGATAATAAAAAATCGGTTGTCTGTAAAGTCGGTTTACTGACGATAGTTGAACGTGATAACGTCATAAGAAAATACTGATGGAATGGTATCATTTTTCAAAAGAAAATTTTAATTTTATTTATAGTTTTGTCAATTATAGCATAACCTACAATCGCTGCACTAGCGGACCGATGCTATTTATTTTAATGATGAAAGCACGAATATTCGACAATATATCACTGAACATATATTTAATATCGAAAGAATCATTACCTTTATCGCCGCAATTATCGTTGCTATAAACAATTCACACCACATTCACTTTTCACTGCACTTCATACTTGACGAAAACATGTAAATGTATTATTGTATAGCAGCTGTCCACGCGGACGCATCGCTCACTCAAGTAGGAGAGAGACAGATGTCGAACGCTGCCGAACGCGGAGGCCGATTGTGCCTCTTTGTCACTCGTTCCGCGCCCTCGCTTGCACTTCAAGCCTTAAATGGAACGCCTCAGAGCGAGGTTACGCCGCATTAGTCATGTTTTTTCGTACGTGCAGCCGGTTCCATCAGTAAGACGTTGTCACGTCAAAAAATTTAAAGAAATAAATCTCAACTGTCTTTCAGACACGAACGAAATTATTTTGAATAAAATTAACAAAATCTGAATATAAATAAATATAAATAACTATGACTCCCCAAAAACATTATATATTGCGAAGTCATTCTATTATATTTTGTTTTTTTTTTTTTTTTTATCTTGTTTGGTGTTCTAGTAGATTGTAAAAAACCTGATATCCAAGATACAGGATTTCCTAGTTTGGGTATCAGGGCATGCTTCATTTGTATTTTTGTTCTTTCATAACAAATAAAAATTTATTTATTATTATTATTATAGGTTTTCGCGTTTGGCCATACAATCTAGTAGTAGTAATCTAGTGGGGGAACTGGATCTCAAGTGCAGCTGTCGGAACATACCTACAGGTGATTGGAGACAGAATTTCAAATTGTGGGTCGCAGCTAATCAGACGGGCATTAGAAAATGCCCTACCACTATTCTATGGTTGCATCACGATGTTTTTCTTCACCAAAAGCTCAGGTTCATTGTAGGGATTTGAACTCACGTCGATAAACGCAGTGTCCATACACGATACAACTTAGCCGTCATTACTTGATCTTTGATAGCAAAAACTTATCGTTTAAACAAAGTAATTATTGATTTCATTATGAGTTAATTTAATTTTTTTTTATGAAAACAGCACCCGAATCCCGTAACACACGTAAGCCCATAAAATTTTACTTAAGGCACCGACATGAAACAGTAAACGTAAAATATAACTCGGCATTACATACAAATGACGTCTCGTTATAACGCCGTTGTGTGATGATAAGGTCACACTTCTCTCACACCATGTCACGTTACATGGCCGTGTCTAGATTATTGTTGTGCTGTTAATGTTTTAAAATCTATTTGTAAACAAGTATTATTATTATGTTATTAACATATTTTTTATTAAGTCGTCTGTTCGGTGTCCTACAGATTTTGTATATGTACAGGTAATGAATTTTCATATTATATAGAGATATTTCATTCGACACCCCCAAAGAGATATAAATAAAGCAATACTTATTACTTATCCATTTATATATCCAAACTACTGGTCCTAGGACTGTAAAGATTTGGTTTTGACACCTTATGTAGTGAAATAGGTATGAAAGTTTGTATGAAATGTTTGTTTTTGAAGATAGATCTAAGAAAATTGGTATTTAGCGATTTAGTTAGAGTGGGGCATAAAAACATACCCGAGTGGAGAAAAAGGTAAAGCGTCAGTGCTTTTATAAAATAGAAACAAGGACAATAAATGTCTTTATACATTACCGAAATACATTACCGAATTTATACATTACATTACCGAAAGCCGAAATGAACACTAAAATTATGCAAATTATCTATTAATTTATAGTGTAAACACCTCTATGTTGATGTTGCCTTGGGTGACGTTAACCTATTTTGTCCTTACTAATAATAAAGGTAAAACAAAAATATAGTATGAAATTTGAGACGGGACGAGTTGTTGTAAGATATTTTCTTCATATATTTATTATTAGTTTAATAGTATCGTTTATTTAGAGGTGAAACCTGAGATAATTTATCGACTAAATATAATTCTGGCTTCATTTTTCATTAGTGCTGACAGCTTCTACGAAATTAATATAAGAAACTGGAATCATCTGTTCTGATAAAATTATGTTTTTACTAGATTGCATTATTATCGTTAATTATCGAGATAGGACAAAGATATATTATGAAAGTCCATCGGTTTTTGTGATATATTATGTATGTTTGAAGTTATTCGATACTTTTTCCATTAACCATTGCATTCGTTTTTTATCTAAAGTGTGTTTGCCAGGCGTGGGCTACATTCTCAGTCTAACAATGTAGTGTAAAAGACAAGTTTTGTTTCATTAGATCACCAATGTAGGAATTACAAACCAATATAATATTATAGAGAATTTAATCAAACATGACTTTTATAACTATAGTATTATTCAAAAGTACTAAGTTTCATAAGCAAGTGGCAATTAATTTCATATCATAATAAAAAGGGATATAAAAGACCACGGATTATTTTAAAATAAATTTATTAATAATTAATTTTATTATGATAATATGTAATAAATTTTTATTAAGATATTATTCAATAAGTTGCTATTTTATTTACTATTTAGTTTCGAAATTAAAGGCGTCAATCGTGTACTATTGAAACTGTATTATGACGCATAATTGTGGTTAAATCAAAAGATGAGATCAAGGATGAACGAACCTAATCACTGAATACGTTTAAATAACACTGAAAGCGTGTATGTTATTTACAGTGTAGAAGACAGTAGTATATCGTATGAAAGTCAAAAGTTCAAAGCAGTGACCTATATAATAGATACAAAAATAATAATCATATAATAATAATATTTCAAAATAATTATATATATGATGATATTTTAAAACATTACATATTTTTTTCATTTTCTTCAAACTTTTCTTGTTCCTGTTAGTTATTATTATTATTTCAATTTAATTTTAAATATGCTTTGTGTTGATTAATTTATGTTTTTGTATCAATGTACGGAGCTATGAGAAAGGCTGTATACCCCTTTATGTAACACACGCATCACGTATACTACTTATATATACAGAATTATAATAACACTGTATAATTTGTAATGTTGTTGCAGTATCCATTAAAATAAATAAATATCAAAATATTATAATTCAAAATAAAACTTACTGCAATGGTCCCTTTTGCTTCCATTGCTTCATTTATTTTTGTAGTAATATTATTAATACCTGAAACAAAATTCGAATGGGTTAACAAAATTCGAATGGGTTAATTACTTTAGTACTTTAGTACATCTAAATTTGAAGTTTAATAATCAGATAAATCCAGATCTACTGGTGTTTATTAATTATCGTGTACCTTTTTTGTTTAAGAGGACCACAACAAACCTATAACCAACAAAATTTTTAGGAATAAAAGGTTATGAAATTGTACCTTGGCCATGTAGTCATTACGAAAGAAAATTATAGGCAAAAAAATGGTGCGAGTCAGTTCCAAGTTCCAATGCGCAATTTTAGTTTACTCGTTAAGAACTACTGTTGAAATAAATATAAATTAATAGAAATAGTAGGTAATAATGTTTTAGTTCCCCATGTAATGTAGGGTACGTACCGTAGGCTATATTTATGAAAATCGATTCTTAAGGAGAAATTACTCTTTGACAGTAAATATAACTTTTTTGTTAACCCTAACTTTTGCTCCCCATCTAATTTACGTATCGCGGGCTATAAATGAAAATCGATTCTCAAGAAGTAAATTCAAAAAATTTGAAATTTAATCTGATATTATTATAATTCAAAACAAACCCTCAATGAAATAGCCACAAGTCGACGAATTTTTTACGAAATAATAATATTATATTAAAGTATTCGCGAAATTCGTATATCGCACACGATATCTATAACGAGCGAGAAATTCACGTGAAATTAGCCGTTCTCGAAAACACGATCTGATATGAAGTATTCAGAACTTGATAACTTGTCTTCTTACTTAGCCTGCGGCCGATTTAATACACCGCGGCACCGTAGATAATGCAAACGATGTGCATTATACACTTAAAGGAAACAACTAAACGAATATAATTCATAAAGTTCAAAGCAAAAAATGAACTTCAGTAGTTCGTTTACTTCCACTTCTCATCAACTTCTATAATGTATATTACTTTATAAATTTAGATTTGTTTAGGTGTAAACTATACTTTAATTTTTTTTTAAATAGTGTCCTATTTTTTTTAAATTGTACCACGGCAAAGTGGTGACGTTATACAATCCAAAAAGAACGGCGACCACAATAAATAAAATGGAACTGTCTGGTATACATTCCTAACACCAGGCTTGATAACTAGATATACACCTGCTGATCCCCAGACGCGACACTACTAAGCATGCCACTATAGCGGACATGACACCTATTATATGATGTTTACGATCCAGTCGGACAAAATTGTCGAGTTTTATCAATCTGCAACTACGCTGCCATTATTAAACCTTGTATCATTCTGAAAACCAAGTCAATAAAGATACCATCCAGCAATTATTCGCTCTCAAAATCAATAAAATTTTATAATGAAGTAAAGACATACCTACTTTTTTTACATTTTCTGCATATAACTTGATAGAACTCAAAATTACAGCCCACATAATTTCATTGCAAAAAAAAAACTCCAATAAAGCAAGTCTCCAATGCAAAAACTTATTCATGCGGAATTTATTTGCATCCTTTTTTTTAAATTTTATTATCATATGACAAAAACCTGATTCACCGAAGCAACCCGGACCAGGATCCTAATCTCGATTGGGTCATCGAGTCCTGTATGTATTAACTAAAAAATAAAAATAATATTTTCGACATTACCCTTGAAAAAATCGGCACACCGACATAATAACAAGGGAAAGGCGATATAATCTTTAAAATTAACCCATGGATTTTTTTAAATTAAAATTCGGTGACGTGTTATTGGCCGCTGACATTAATTGATATCAGTATAATTAAATAAATCAAAAACTCATTTTATTTATTATTTATAGCACCTTTAGTCTATTTACAAAACGCTTAAATAACTGATTTTGTTGATAATATAATAAAAACAGAGTTCAAAAACCAATCATGGTGTATTCGCTACTTTTATAACGTTCTAAAATATAAATTAAAAACACTATTACCGATTATTGTATCGATGAACTTGAAGTTCGGAACGTAGGTTTCTTTTTATTCCGTCTAAACACGGACTTTCCGAGATATATGAAAATCAATTACATAACGATGCATCATTGCAGGGACTCGAAAACAAGTCAATCGCCATCATTGCTTCAAACCAAAACTCGAATGTATTAAAAGAATACATTCCAATATAATCGGCAGAATAAGAAACCGCAGAAATAGTATTTCCTTATATCGGATATTTCTTTATAAATAAGCAGTGTATTGTATTTAAACGTCGGCCGAGACTCGAACCGGGGACATTAATCCGATCAAGAGCCCCTTTTGTTTTGTCTTAACTTTATTTATATCGGACATTCGGCCGCGATCTCGATTGTTCCTCTTATGTATCCTACAGATACGTACTTTCAGCTCTACTTTTATTTTTTAATATTTAGATTTTACATTTTATTTTATTCCAGCATGACAAAGTAACGATATTGTACCTCACGGTACGCACGGTGCAATCCAAAAACGACGGCGATCACCCAGTGATATACAATCCATCGACGGTCGTCGATGTCAAGAGAAATATTTTTTTATCTATCCATATATTGGTGTCCCAAAATTTACGCAAGATTTGAATTAAACGCCACGCGCCATCTGTGCGGTAAAATCTTGGCAACAAAAAAAAATTGACAGCTGCCCGATTGTATTTGCTTGATGTGCTTATTCCACACATAACCCTATATTATGTACATATTACTCTGTTTTCTATTTAATTCAAATCTTGCGTAAATTTTGGGACACCTTTATAATTACTTGTCCTGACTGACTGATACATCAACGCAGAGCCCAAGCTACTGTGGCTAGGACCGACATGCGGGTTCGTTTTACACTGTAGGTGAGAACTAAGAAATAAATTTTGGAAATTCAAGCCTTAATGTGGTGAAAAGGGGGATGAAAGTTTGTATGAACATACGTCATTTTTGAAGATAAGTAGATGAAAATTGGTATTTAGTTAGAAAGCAAAAAAGGAGTGTTTCATAGTATTTTCAAATTCATTAAATAAGGGTGTAAAAGATAGGGTGAAACGTTGTATAATAAAAGTAACGACATCTATTAACCAAAGGCAGTACCAACGAACACTTTCACAATAAAAAGTTTCTAATAAAATCCTATCCAAAATTTTAACAGAAGTGATAATGACTTTTAATTCCTTTGATGTTAATATGCAATCAAGTAACTAATTTATCAACAGCTATTTAGCGATGTAACTTACAAATTAAATTCAAACAAAGACAACTTATTGAAATATGTAGTACCATACATAATAAGGCATATATAAAGATAAAACTTAAAGACCTTTCAGCTTAATGAGCATAACAACTTGAAAAGTCGTTTACATGTACCACTTAACAGACATTAAATTGTAGTCTCAAAGGTTTCAACAATTGTAATACTTGCGTAATTAACGTCTAAAATATGTAAAATGTTTTTTGCACTCTGTTATCTTGAAGCAAATCCAATTAGTTTCTTTATACTCCTTTACTAATTAACAGTTCGCTCCAGACAAGTCTTAGAAAGGCAAAGTTCTTATAAAATTTTACTCTGTAGTATATTTGTTATATGTACCAATTATTCTTCGACACGTGTATTACAGCTAGCTAGTCTGTAATAAAGGAGTACATATAATGTACGAGGTTCAGCCTTTTTAATGTGTATTATTATTTTATTATTCGAAACTGTATGCATACGAATTATTTCTGAAACCATTGTACCTTCATAAAGGAAAAAATATATTAAATAGTTTTGTTAGATTTGTTCCTATCTTATTTTGAAGGGTTTTATAAAATATATGATTTATATATAATTCACGGTTCAGCAAGCAAACTTTAGCAAATCACAAAAATAAATAAAAGTTTATTTTGTTAATTAATTTTATCAAATATATGGCTGCATTTTCTGCTTAAACTTGAATAATCTGCAGAAACTAAAATAGGTACACAAAATAGTTAAGCACTTTATGCGAAAAAATAAAAATAAAATCGGAGTGGCGGGGAGCAAATGTAGAAAGTAAATTTACTAAGTGGTCGGATATAACCATTCTATCCGAATGAATCGCGACCAGCAAGACCAGATGCAAAATCCGTCATATTGACATGCTTAGGTATATCGTGTTCCGGAATCAGCCGGTGTATAAGTGGGTAAACCCATCACAGTGTCTTTCTTTTGATTTATCGCGTTACAGATTCAACCTGTATATATCTGGCTACCGAGAGTCTTAAAGGCCGACATGGCAGTAAGGTAATTGTATGAATTAATAATAAAATATAACTGGTGTTCTTAGATCAAAAATAAATATAAATTAATTAGACTTAAGCATAAAAATGAACAAGACAACGAAAGACACGTCTCGTGAGGTTAAAACAAACCTTGTAAAGTCTGTATACTCCTAAAATAGTAACTTAGTCTTTATTGTGAAGACGTGACGTGTGTCAGACTCATGACATTCGAGGCACATCTCACAGAATTTCTTATAAGATGGGACAGATAGCTCGTGACAGATTCGCAATAATATCACACCGTCTGCAAATTTTATTTTAATGAAAGATGACTAGATTCTTACGCTGTTACAAAGTATATAACGCATGCCTTTTTCATTGTCAATAAAAGTTTTTTAGGTAACAATTCTATAATAAGATTCTGAAGCACATTTCTGATTTGTGGAACAATCAGTTCAAGGACGTTCATAAGCACCTTTTTAGCCAACATTTTTTTTTAATCTTTGATGTGAATTATCCATTTTTATATCCACGATACATCCACGATTTTTTATAATGGAACCTGTAGCCGATGTAATTTTTTCTATACCTTTTAATAATCTTTCCAAAAGGGATCCCCGGTATCGACATTAGGTGACTAATTACTTTTGTGAATTGTTTTTTGATTTTGCTGGACACTTATTTTGATGTTATTTATAATAATAAATTTCCAACTGTATCAAAAGTCTCATTTTTACGAAATTGATAATGAATGGACTGTTTTTCAAGCGTATAGTAACAAAGAAAATGTTATTAACTTCTGCCGCTTTTTGACTTAGGTATTTTATCTAACTAATACTCGTATATTTCGTTTCTCGGAAACGTCTCTAACGACGTGTATGTAATTTTGTATTTAGATTATGTTTTACATTCAAGTTTACCTAAATAGGTTTTTTTTTTAAGATACCGAGGAAAGCTCCGGTCGCCCATAAATGTATCATTAACATATCATAAAAGAATTTTATTTTGAATAACTAATACTCAGAATCAAAATAATCTAGAAGTATCTAATTTGCAAACAAGGTTGTGAATCAAGCAATAAAATTAAAGACATACCCAATTCAGACCTATCAACTGCGGATTTGTCTCTTTATTTAGAACCTGGAGCAAACAACGCAAAAAAAATTGCCCGTGCAGCAACGTATACCTGACATAAGTGAAACCATTTAAAAATGAAAACGTGGATAGCATATACTGGGTATTAGATACATACAATATATAGCTCGTTTTCTCCTCTTCTCTACGTTATATTTTTTTCTCTCTCTCATGTAACGAAATGAGCCTAAACGTGACGCATCCTTGAAAATTAACTCTCGGTTCTCGTTCCGTTATCGAATCGCCACCTACATTTTACTTCAAAAAGATTATTATTTAAGTTAATCTAGGAAAAAACAGATACAGTGACTAAGCGTCATTCAAACCCCGATGACAAGCTGTGGCCAATGAAATTATCCTTAAGAAAAAAGTATAAATTCAAATATAATTTACTTCGGACACACTATTACTAACGAACAAGGACACATTCTACCATATTATTGTTAATAAAACCTGAAGCCGCCCCTGCCCGAACCAACTTATATATTTCACGTTTTGCGCGCTGTTTATGTAACTATCTGTGCGTGTTAGTGGTTTTTTATTTTGACAGTTCAATTTAACCGGCAATGGACGCCGAAGGGATTCTGCAACTTTTTAAATCATTTATATAATCTTTCATTTCCTTAAAAAAACTAAACAGCATTTTATACAATTACTTTAACCGTGAGCGTCTTTATATCGCCGTTTGCTTACAGAAAGGTAGTAAGCGTTGGGTTGTAAGGGATGTCGGATAACATCTCGAGAACTCTCATCAATCAGTGATTATCTAATGCACGCCGTGCTTTGGGATCAGCCATTGGCGATTGACGAGATATCGTTGGTCACCGTTGTTTTTGGATTGTACTGAGCTGTCAATGTGCCATGCTACGAAAAAAAAAAATTTAGTGTGTTTAGTTGATACCACCGAGAGATCGCTAACTGATCGCCACACAACGCTGTTATACCAGCCTTGTAAGCCCCTCTCAGCTCCTTTATACACACTGGTTGATCCCAAAACGTGACAAATCAAAGAGAGTCACTATGTACATAGGTAGAATTCTAGCGTACCACCCCGCTTTATTTAACCGACTTCAAAAAAAGACGACGGTTAAATAGTTCGAATGTTTTATGGAAGTTCTGCCATAACTTCTGTATTTATAAACCGATTTTGATGATTATTTTAAGTTGGATAGAGGATACCTCAAAGGAATTTCATTGGGATTGGACCTACAACTTCGTAGATACACCAGGGAACTCTTGAAGTTGGTTTTCTTTTTTGTTAAATATTGTTTTGTTACTGGATAGTCTGAATGGTTTACGGCCTTTTTCAATAAGATATCTGAGTTTACTATCCCCGATTAGTGCATATTTGTACTATTTTTAACATAAGACAGATATCGGCTTCCCTTTTATCTATTCAAGTTATAAGATATGGATATATATTATGTAGATACGAAAATAGTATCCATTGGATAAGTTATTGAAAAAAAAGTAAGGAAAAGAGGTTATATTTGTCTACCTTTAGTAACTGAAAAAAAGATATATAGGTTATTGAAAACGGCCGTTAACCTATAAACGTATATTAAAAATATATTATAGTTCTTTAATAATTTTACGTATTCTATTAGTTTAAGTACTGAAGTGATGTAGAACTTCTAACGCACATAGATACATGCGAATAAACACACGCATCGTTTCTTTTATTGTAACCCGCGTTAAATTTATTGGACCAACTCTGCAGCGTACTGCGAGAAAGCTACCGTGTAGTCTATCGTTGTTCTCAATTCCATACATGCTCACAGCTTGCTAGATTGCTCGACGTTCATAGTTACTGTTCCCCTCCTTAAGGCCGTAGCGTGAAGTTAAATACATATAACCATCCTTAATAAATAGGTTACAAAACGCAATAAGATTTGTTTTAATCTAACTGGTAGTTCCATAGATTAGCACGTTCAAACAAACAAACGAAAAAACTATCTCTATTCCATTTCTAGCTATTTATAATTAAACCTACATTTATTTAATTGATAAAACCTTAGGTCTATTATCAACGAGAATACTCGAAACAATAATTCAATCAAGGTATCCAATTAAATCGCTTAGAAGACAATATACATCGTATCAATAACATCGACGTGTTCCGGCAGCTGCACATAAGAAACTACTGTGCAAACATATTCGAGCATATCGCAACTTAACATCAGATCTGATTGTGAATTAAAGTTAGTTTTTAATACACAAAAATCTAACTACAATTAAGACTTGCCAGGTTAGAAAACCCATGTCAAAGAAATTAACGAATTGTGACAGCGTGACAGTGTGTGTGGTGACAGCGACTACCCCGAACTTCGTTTCTAGCGAACTTGGCCACTTTGTCACTTTAAGGTTGTTTTTAGGATTGATACAATAATCATAACTTTTTAACCCTCATAATATTACATAAATTAATATTGAGCCTTTGAGTATTTTTATTAAAGAATTTTTTTTTTAAATTTATTACTCAAAGGTAAAAAGATAAAGAATAAATTCCTTGGGTTAGGTGATTTTTTTTTTTTAATTGTGGTATTGTTTTTTTTTATATGACTTCAAAGACGAAATCATGTATTTTTCAAAACCTACTATCTTTCAGCTTTAAAATGCCACCATGTACTGAACCCAAACTTTAATTAGAATCAGAAGAGCAGATAGCAGCGGCTGCTAAGTATCGGCATCAAAATAGCAAATTCATATTATGTTTGGTGAATAATACCAATTTGCCATTTTGGACCCAATTTTTAGTAATTTCTACTATCGCTTTTCCCTTCCAAAATGCTTAATTAGGGGGTGAATGTGGCACTTGCAAAAAACCTTTTGGAATTTTCATCTTTACAAAACTAAAGAATATTATCACAAAGTTTTACTAAAATGTAATAAAGAACAAGAATCTTTTTTTATGTTTTAGCATGGAATGACAAATATTTAAAATTATCACAGGCAAAAAATAATAGGTAGTAACAATTATCATATTTTCACAATTCATATTAAATATCATAATTTTAAGAAAAGACCAGGTTTAATTTTCTAACATCTTACACACTTCTTACATCTTGTTAAACCCCACCTGTATACCATACCGTCTCTCTATCCACAAAATCATTAATACAATCCAAAACGATATCTCTCTCTGATCGGCCATCAAAACGACAACTTAACTCCCATAATAACTCCGGAATACACGCAATCGCTTTCAGATAAGTCCTCGCGGAGACACTTCACTTATTTATACAAGAGATATAAAATAGATATAGTTATGCCGGTCGCAGCCAATCCCATTAGTCGGAGTTCAAGGCGCGGACCAAGATCATAATTATTTCACTCTTTTGCCCCAACTATGAGTTATCGAAAATTAGTAATACAAATATATTAAACTAGCCAATTCACTGCCGCCGCGTCAACGTACCCGTGTAACCTATAGATGTTCTCACTTTCCACATTTACCTGCAGCTTGCCTGATTGTTTTAAGATCAAGATTACTTTTATATACAGCCCATAACCTCCTTCAATAAATTTGCTATAAAAAACAAAAAAGGATTTTTTCAAATAATATGATTGTTAGTTCCAGAGATTATAAACGTTAAAACAAACAAACAAAAACAATTATTTGAGCTTTATAATTATAAAAGAACAGATATAAAAAACGTTACAAATTTTTTATAATAAAACAAATCGGAATAGAAACCCATTTCCGGTTTTCATAACTTATATAGCTTTGAAAACGATAAAAAAAATAGTTTTATATAAATCAACTGAATAAGTTCACTGATGCTGCCAAAATTTTTCACTACGTCTTTTCTATACGCCAGGTCATTTTACCGTAAAAATTTATTGAGAATTAAAAGTCGAATTATGATGAAAAAATATAAACACTGGTAGAGGCGTATCGTCTCGAGCCGTAATAGCTCTCACTTGATTCTCTTTATCTGACTCACAAAGCGGGAGTTGTGGAGGCAGTGCGAATGTAAACAACAGGCTACGTTATAATTTTCTAAGTTCAAGAGTTGTTGCAGTTAAGCGAAGTTGTTTTAAGCGCTGCTAAGTGCGGTAGTTACGGTTAAATCGTCCGGTAGAATTATAAAACCTTCTTGCTTCGAATTACTTAAATAACTTACATTTACTCTGCGACACTCGATCATAACTGTGAGATGTTGTTTTATTAATTACAAACATACATTTTTTTCTTAACCATTTTTTTGCGTTTGGCTACAATATATTACGATGTTAGGTAACGATGTGTTCCAAGATGGTAACAAAGTCTAGTGGGAGGACTGACCCTCAAGTGCAGCTATCGAAACACATATAGGTGCTTGGCAACAAGTTTTCATCTTGAAAGTGGTAGCTACACAGGCGGGCATTAGAAAATAACCTACCACCATGCTATGGTTTCATCACGATGTTATCTTTCACTGAAAGCTCAGGCTCATTGCAAGGATTCGAACTCACGTCAATCGACGCGGTGTCCACACACAACCTCATTATATAAACACATTGTTATTTCTAAAGACACTGCAGACGTCCAAGTATATTTTATTACATTGTTTTCTATCAACTCTATCATTCCTGAGCACGTATACAAGATAAAAGCTTTATATGAGCAGGGGTTAGAAATGGCGACTCATACAGCGAGTATGACGAATTCCTTACACCACGGTCTTGTTTTATATGTAACCCTCAAAATATATAACGTAACTTGACTGTACGAGTAATAGTGGCGAGGTGCAGACATTTATTTTTCCCGAATATTTTATAAACGGTTAAATTTTATAAATGTTTATATTGACAAGATTATTAATAAATGTGAATTTTATATTTATAATGTATAATACTTTAATACACATCATAAGCAAATGAAGTAGGTATATTAAAATCAATAAATAAAACTTTTATAAAACATGTTCCGAAGCTGAAACGACGTTTAGACGAAACGTAGACTGTCTGGGTTCACTAGAAAATACACGACAGAGTGCGCTGGCCATTTTGAATAAGCCACTTTACTCGAGCTCTACCGTCGTAGAGCGAGTTAGAAGAGACAGCGATTTTCTTTTTTCTTTTTTAAAGAAATTTCGTACAGAACGCTACAAAGTGAGCCTCCTACTTGTTTTAGTAATCTGGGGAGCCTCCTCATGTACTGGAGTCCATTAAATGTGGTAACGTCTACAAGCTAAATTGTTATATAATGTGCTAAGTTGTTAAATGCTCATTGCTTGCGTTCCGGGCATATAGCCCTGGATTTTTTTTTTCTATCTGATGAAAATACCTACTTCGCATAATTATGAACAATGCGAAAATTTCACAGATATGGATCATGTACTGATGGAATGTGTTCGGAATAAAACGGAGAGCGGAAATCTGGTAGAGTAACATGTACTCCATATTATGTAGGATCAAGCTGCCTTCCATGCTGTATTGTTATAAGCTGAATAGTTTTGACGCCCTTTTACTATAAAACTTGACTGCTAGTTATTTGAAATGAAATGTGTGAAATCAACTGTACCGACGCAACCCTAAGGATTAAAGATTTGTTTTATCAACATCAATCCTGTAATTTTTGCGTGATGCGCACAAAACGGCAAACCTCAATTATTTTATTTATATACTCGTAGATTAGCTATACCTACGTATGATTTGTGTATTGTAAAATATATTCAACTTAACTCATTATATAACATCTTAACAATTGAATATCTTATACTGTCCAAAATTATTGGCAAGATAATTATATTATATGGCGACACAATATATTTTAATAGCATATAGTTATATTGGTAAACGGTCGGAGTAATTCTGAACTAAGATGATTTCTTGTAGCTTAGACCAAACAGGATCAGTTCGCTACGAACAAATATTATACCAGGGAATCAGTAATGCATACTAGAGAAATTGCAAAATAAACTTATATAAATATACCATTTTAGTTATACAACTTTTAATAAAAAGTGAGGATGATAATGTATTTTTAGTTATTGGTTTAATATTACACTGTCATTTTTATTTTGATTTTAATTATATCCTAGTAGAACCATACTTGTACAGTAAGTAAGCCGTATAGATAAAGTATTCAAAGTAAAACCTGTCTGGTAATAGGACACGACAAATGCGTCCGCCTGGATCGGGGCGACCGCAGATGGATTTCGATGTCTCGGTGGTCGCCGTCGTGTTATGATTGTACTGTGCGCACCATCAGGGATAGAACCGTCAAGGTGCCGAGCTACTATTAAAAAAAAAAAAATACACCAGGTGTAACACTCGCGGTTTTATGCCGATAAAACCCTTCACAGTGACCCTCTTTTAGAGGATACCCGGTTGCAGACAGGCTTGCAGACCGGCATGAAAGAGACGGATTGCTGATTTGGGTTTTTTTTTGTTTTTCGATTGTACTATGTTTAACATAAAGAAAAAAAAAACAATGAACACTCAAATTAACATCGATAATCACTCTCGTTCATAACCAGCACGTAAACTAGTTGTGTTAAAGACGAGAGACTAGAGAATATGTCATAAAATCTAAGTATATTCAACATAATGATAGAGAAAGAAAACCATAGTTTGAGAACAAAAATATATAGATACTTGGAAAAAGAAATCTTATATAAAACAAAGATGTAGCATTAAGAAATTATGCAAGCAGCTTTGCTAACGTTAGTCACAGAACGGCTCAGTTTTTCTGCTTTTTAGTATAATTTGTATTATCATGTAGACATAGGAATGATGATAAATTTCAGGACAAAAGATGTAACGAAGAATTATATTTCTTTAAGTATAAAATTACAAATATTGAATGAACTTTAATAATTCATTGATCATAGTGATTAATTAGTGATTTGTATAATTAAGCTGGAACTCAAGAGGTTGGGAAGGTTCTAGCTCAAACAGAGGCAAGGCCGTCTACCCGACGCCTTAGTCCTGTTTAGTATTCAACAGCGCTGAGCTGATTAATCTGTATTCCAAAAGCCTTTAGATTTCCTCCGGGAACGGCAGCGGTTTATCTTTTAGTATTTGATTTTAAGATGATACTACGGTATATTAAATGTTTCAGCTTATAGGCTGAGTTGTTTTTATACGAGTTGTAAAAGTCGTTAATGTTTCATTTGAAAAGGTATCATTTTATAATTACCATCATTCGCATTATCTTCACTCAGAATCCAAACAATAAAATTTTGTACGTCCATAATTTTCTTTTCTGTTTAAAAATAAATTTGGGGTTTTTTTAAACTGCTTTAGATTGATCTATCTGCATTTTGAAGAATGTGGACTGTAATCCATTTTACGGTTTTAATGCTCACTGACTTTATAATTCCTTTAAATAAAAACACAAGTTGAAAAATAAAACAAAGTCAGCAATAATAATTTCATTTCACACTCAATGCAGGCCCCGTGGGATGCAATCAGTGCGGGTCCGGAAGACCTCTAAATTCGAAGGGGGTTTGGAAATCATTGAGACCGTCCGAAAACAACGTTAGGATACGCCTGTTTTGATTTTGACGCAATATCTGAGTGATCAGCGAAGTAATTTTATTTATTTATTTTATTTTACATTAATCGAAAGAGTAGTAAAATTAATCGAAATAGAAGGTCAATCACAAGTTTTCACAAATAGAAAAGATAAGTATTAGCCAAAAAAAGATAGAGAATCGGCCACGAAGAGAAACACAAAAATTAACTGAACGAACGTGGGTGTACATTAGTACCCTTCTGCCTAACCCTTCGGGGAGTACAGGCGTTATATTAATAATTAACACATACTAAAATTACTTAAAAATTAATGAAAATGTCTCTGCGAAAAATGCGCTTCAGGGAAGACACACTTGTATTAAATATGTCAATACAATAATTAAAAAATAAAATTGTTTGCACGCCTGGATTGAAAATATGTTTTTAAATTATGTAAATGTGTTATTATAATTATATGTTATATTCGTTATAATGAAATATCTTGGTATAATAGATTTTTTAAATGTTATATAGTTACAGGTATGCCCTTGGCCCCGATCGCACCTGATAGTTAGTGTAGATGAGGCCAACAAAGGATCGCATTTATCTATCAGATGCTTATTCACTTATTGCTTAAAGACTTCCGACTTTTAGTTGGGCAGGAAGACAAACGCCTGATTTCACTACTTAGTCATAAGTTATTTATACATAGAATAATAGACCGAATTGCATACACTGCTTAACCATTCCGGTTTATTGTAAGTGTCGTCTAGAACAGCAATAAATAAATATGTAGTGTGCAAAAAGTAAAATCGCAAAAGCTTATAACTCGTTCCAAAGATTAAACAATGAGTAAACATAAACAAAAGTGGAGTTGCGGATGCTATCGCTGATTTCTATTAGACTTTTTGATTAGCCTTTGATCCCTGCATTGATAAAGTCAGACCTAACTAAAGTTAACTGATTCGATAACCGTATGACCAACATTGTTTCTTTGTAATGATTTATCAAACTGATTGCAGTTATGAAAACTACGCTAGATATCTTCGTGAGTCGTTGTGTTAGCAACTACCTACTTCAGACTAAAACAAAGGTACGATCTTGTACTACCACGACCCAGTATATCAGACCTGGCGAAGTGATAGTAATAACTATTATTTTGCCAAGACGTCACATATTTAATCCTCAACCCGGACTAACTTTTTCATGATGATCATTGTGGTCAGTTCTCTCTGGGTGTTAAATGTCTTTATTAGTAAGTTGTGAGTTATTAAATCAAAAGACCGTATGTGAGAAAAAAATGTCCTACACAGATTGTATCTAAAACAGGCCTCACGAAGTTATTCGGCCATACCAATCTTAGAAAGTCAAACATGCATACACAATAAGGCCAGGCGTTGTTTGGAGAGTCCCTAATGACTAACCCTTTCAGAACGATGGCTGACCTAGGGGATAAAACTGTCGACACATTGGAAGATAAGGATTTACCTACAATGAAATAAAAAGGTAATTGTAAATTTCTAAATGTTTAAAAACATAAATTAAAAGTAATATAAGAAACTATGAATAATTATAATATATCTCCTTAGTTTGTAGAAGGATACAATCCAAAATTTATAAGTGAACACTACGAAAGACACAAACATTATTTGAAACTCTTACAGAAATGCCTTAGCTGCAATTATTGTAATGATATTCATACGACAAAGCTTCGTCTTCGGCTTACGATGAAGCTTATGCCAACATATTCTTACATCACGCGATGTTATACCGCGACATCGCAAATTTGACGACGCGTTCGCTCTACATTTTATAGCGGCAAATAACAGTAATTTGTTTATATTTGTTTTCGAGTACTATAATATCAACTAGTACGCCCCAAATAAACTCAAAAAATTTCTCGTTACTGCAATTGTGCATGCCGTATAGTAATTATACGTCGTATAAAGTAATTTACGCCGACACGTCCGCTACGCTTGACTTCTATGCACCGCACTGACTCGACTAAAGTGTGGCTGCGTAAGCAAAGTTCATCGCGATAAAATCTACAAGAATTTTATTATCGACAGCGGAACGAAGTGAGCACAAAGAAACCAAATATTCACAAAAACTGGCTACATACATCGCGATATCTTGATGTGTGCTGCTGTGACATAAGACTATATCTATCTACCTATATATCTACTGTCTGTCTAACTATATCTCCAATAATATAATTCGGTTCACGGGACTCTTCACCATGTTTTCTTCTTTGCTAAAATACTATTCAAATCTACGCATCAATTAATCAAAGCATTACAAACATGGTTACGAAGATATCGATAATGATTCTGGTTATCAATCTAAAAAAGCACTAAGTTATAGCAAACATCAGCTTTATAATTGGCAGATTAGACGTCATTACATATACTACTGATGATACTATGAGAAACGTTTTCATTAAATACGAAACGCATCAAATCATGTGTGGTCAACAGATATTATTGTAGTTGCGCAAACGCAAGCTTATTCAGCGAACTAATTCTGTCGGACGGTTATAAATTTAGATCTGTTTATGCGAATACAACAGAAAAGCTTTTAGATGATTTCAATGAATTTATGGGACATTTTAATATACGATACGGTGTATATAATACTATTAAAATAATAAACAGTTGTTTCGTTGTTTGTGTTACTGTTCTTCAAAAATCGGAAGTAATAAATCTGAACGGTCGAATTGCAGGTAGTTTTAAGTTAAATACGAACTCTCAATATAGAAACATAAAAAAAGACGTCACTAATAAATTTTAATAGAAATTGTTGTTTTTATATAATCCTAATTGACAGCATCATAATATTGTTGAATTTATTTATAAATCTAAACATATCTTTGAAATTAATGAAGTAGCCGCGTTCTGAGACAATGCCACCTGAAGAAAGCTTTCTTCGTTGCAATTAATTACGTAGAACAATAGAGGAATTCTTGTATTCATTAGAGCAATTTGTATTTATTTTATTTGACTAGAATTTTCTATATAAAACGCAATAAACACAAAAGTTACAAAAGCGAATGTTCTGGTCATTATAGCGTGGTCTTTTTATTGCATTTTACTTGAGAGAGTATTCTAAAAATAAATATTATTAATATTAAGTCTCTGAGAAACTCTAACACAGGTTTATTTTTAAACTTTGCTGAGCAAATTAGTTTAAATATTTTTAAATTAAGATGTAAGGTTGTACAATATTTGAATGAATTGTTTAACTAGATGATTAGACTTATTATTTACCGTCTTCAACTAATAAAAAGTTTATGAAATCTCTCTCATCTATAAAGACATTTAAAATTAATTTTAACGAAAGATCATTTCCAACTTTCATTGTTATTGTAAAAGACATTATAATACTTCATACACTGTAGTCATTACTTTTAAAGTTGTTTGCATAAGTTCACAATAAAGCAGCTCCGGCGAAAATTTCCTTACAATTCTCTTTGTAATACAATTTTCCCAGATCCTTTGATAATATCAAATACATAGTTAACTATTTATTTATTATATTTATAGTGATCGGTGCCCAATTTCTAATTTTTTGTAAGTTCTTTGATTAATTTGAAAATTTCGAATTAAATATAAGTTTTTAGTATAATTTGTTATTATTTCTATTTATTCGATTCTAATTCTGAGAATTTATAAGTTTTTCCATTTAAAAAAAATCTACGAATTTAGAATTGTATATTCGAAACTTAAATCGTATTATTCAACAGTTTACAAATAATTTGAAGCATTAAAATTTTTCGAATAGTTTTAAAAAATCACGAATAATTCGGAGTATTACTTTTTGAAAAAACTATTCGATTCGATTCTGATGCTATACGCACACTCCCAATATACTCGCTTTTTTACTGGTTTTCGAACATACCTCATACAAGGAGAAAGAAAAGGTAATATAATAGAAATTTAATGTTATGTAATAGAAGTTAAACAATATAGAAGAGTTTATAGTACACAACGGAAATATACAATTGTAAAATAAAATAGTTTCAAGGCACGCTTTTACGACTAGTTGTCATTGTTTTCGACTATCGTAGCTATCTCGTTATTAGCTGTAGCAACTTTATTACTTTCAAAGCTGTTTGCATAAGTTCCGTAGACGATAGCGTAATAAAGCCGCTCGCTAGAATTTTAGCTACGGTTTCTTTGTTAAGTTGAATAATTCCATCCAATCTGTTTTAAATGTTTTAAGTACTATGTAAGAAATAAGACTATTTGTTTAATAAATGCAACATATTTAACAATTATATTGTCACGTTTTTGTTTCACTAACATCAAAAGCTAAGATCATCGTACCGTATTATTGCAGTTTATGCCTTCGGAAATGGTTAGTTACTTTGCAGCTTTCATAGGATATTGTGATTCAGTGAACCAAATTATGTCTTCATAAGAATAAAATTAAGCTAAGAGTTCGATATACCGAATTATAGATACCACCATAAAAGTTACTAAGTTTCTGTAAACGACGAAACGCAAGGACCTGAAAGAGTCATACCGATATTTAACATGTGTATAGAGAACTCGATAAAGTAGAGCATCAAACCTCTACGTGCGTCTCGCTCCTTAATCACGACTAAACACATTCTAGGATTCAAATAATAAATCCTCAACAGTAAAACCGAAGTTGTTTGAAATATTTCACTTGGAATAGAAGCACGGTAAATTTACGGCACTATCCCTGATCGTAAGCACAATACAATCGTAACGCAACGGCGACTACTACCACTGTGATGACGGCATGCAATAATTTAACTGCATATGTACAGGCTGATCCCGAATCTAAAATCCAAGAATCTAATAACATTACTCTCAAAAATTTAAATTGTCTCTATCACATATAATTGGTTAGTTAATATTTACGTGAAGTCTATGTTCATACTGTGAAGTACCACATATCAACGTCTGGACCGATAATCCCTTGCTGTTTGTGCGACCCGAGGATTATCCAGTTAATTCTGACGGATGGTCGCACGCGATGTCGACCGGCGGATAGTTCGCGACCGAGCGAGACAAGCTCTCGTCAGATGGACAGCTTGAAATCGGATTAGGACTTAAATATCACAAATTACCAGTTACGAATCTAGTTTTTGACTACAGAACAGTGTAATTAATATTTACAATTGTTTGTGGTTAAGGAGTGGAATTGATTCCCAGCATCTTTTTTCCCATGTACATAAATTGGGGTATCTGTTGGGTAAAGACGATACTTCAGCCTCATCTACCCTTGCCATCAGGTGAGATTGAAGTCAAGGGCAATCGTACGTATAGAATAAAAAGTCTTATAATTTGAAGTCTAAAATCTGAAAGGGTATGTTACTTCTACCTGACTAGATGACACATAGTCGCACTTTTATGTTTTTCGAGTTCCGGAAACACATAGGAGTACATAGGTTGTGTAAAGAACCTTTTTTTACGCTGGTGTAGACCATATTTCAAATCACTAAGTACATATACACATGTTCCTTTCTTCCTCCCAGGAGGCAGGGACATGTTGACATGTATATGTTAGTTTAGCCCGAATTTTACGGGTATGGAACTCGTCAGATCGCTACTTCTTTGGAATCGCGGCAACAGCCCAAACAAGAGGTCCGGCCACATTGGCACCCTTGTGCTCTTGTTGCCCACTTTTTCGCGGCTGAGTGCTTTAAGCGCTCGCCCCCAATCTCGGTAAAGCTGTAAAAGCCATCAGCAGTTCTGTTTTTGGATAGGGCCCCTCAGGCTAACAGTAGGGTCAAATAAAAAAAAAAAATATAGTTCCGGGAACAGCCGGTAAGCCAGTAATCAAGCGTGATGGGGATCTATAACAGACTGGGTCGCGATCACTATGGACATAGTGATAAAGCCGTTACAGTGACTTATCTTTTGGTTAATCGTGTTTCGAGAACGGCCAGTATATACCTGGCTACCAGTACCAGTGCTACCAAGAGGATAGATTACAGATCGCCATTGTTTTTGGATTTTTTTATTGTTTACCATCAGGTAAAGTTCAGTAATTTTCCGTGGTTGGTAATATAAAAAAAAAAAAACGATCACCAGATACATGGTGAAGATGGCTCGCATCGGCTTGTCCCGTCTATGTATAAGCTAGTGAATAAATATATAACCCATCTAGCTTTGATCGCCTGCAGTACGTCAATTTATAGACATTTGCTATATATGCCGACTTTTATAATGAGCTCACTATGCTTCCCTTAAAGCAATAAATATTTAACAACGATTTATAGACAAGTGCTATTCAAGTCGACGTTTATATCAAGCTCTCTATACTCTCTTTGGAGTAATAAATATTTAAAACAATGGTTATTATTATAATTAAAAAAACGTAATAAAACCAATAACCAGGTATTGTAATCTCTTGATAGAAATAAATTATCTTCCAGTTACATTAGCGGACCACAATCCAGAATCCAAAACAGAGCCGGGAAACAAGTTTTTGCCTATAATTCGACCTCTAAGCTTCGTACATGCGTGGCTTACTAAGCAGTTTCTTATCTTTTTCCCCAATATAAAACTCCTACCTCAAACATACTATCATATGAATAACTCATAAAAGTATAAATGGAAACTCATATACAGGTTTAGAAATATCTATCATAATTTCGGACTTCTTCATTGCATTACATTATTTAATACATTTTATATTAATTAGGCTGGTTATTTTTTAAACCATATTGTAATGTCCTTTACTGTAGACAAAACAAAGTTCTATTTATCTGTTAAGGTCTTTTAAAATAATACCTTAAAATAAATACCTTGTAAGTAATAACTTACTACTTACTTACTTGTAAGGAAAATAAAATATTATTTTACCCCAAAGCTATACAATATGGAAGCAAAATCACAAAAAATGAACCTTCGTATACATGATACGTTTTCTTTAAATTGTATTTTAGCGGTGGTAAAAAATAAAGTTAATAAATTTCTACATTCTTAGATCTGAAATAATTTCTATTTCTTTTTTAATTGTGAACTAGGGTCCACAACCGTATAGGGAGAACCGGGTACTCGGACTTTATGTTTCTATGCCCCTGGAAGAGGCTTCCAGCGATAGTCTCGTACAAACGAAAATATCTCTGATAGAACCCTTTCAATTTAAAAATAATTTTTGTGGAGCTATTCGTTATCTTTCCACATTTAAATAACTTCCATAAATAAACCATCCAAATTTTACTTGGCTCTCGTTTTTCATTCAGTTTCGTTTTGAATCTTTGTACATACATATGATTTTTTTTTATTTTCTGCAAATCTACGTTCCATATTAATTGGGACTCAAAATTAATTGATATTTATCTATATTCAGTCTCACTGTAAATCGTATACAATGTGACGAAGAATTTGTAGATACACACAGGCCCGAAGAGTTCACAAAAGCAAACAGAGCGTAGTCAAATAAAGCAAATACAAAGTCACTAAACATTCCCATTCGCAGCATATTTCAGGGGTGTCAACATACATCCCGGGGTCGAATCCCGCGGGACAGCATTATCGCGCGGACTCCACATCCCGAGATTAGAGGGTAACGTACTTGACTCAAATGGATATATTTATCGCGCAAAGAGTTGGAATTGAATTTGTAAACGTGTCTTATGTGAATGGGGGATACGTTCAGACGGTTTATTGATCCATTTTGCTTGCTTCAATGCCGGCAGAATGCTAATTTTATCTTGTACTTAATAACTTGTTACTAAGTAGCAGCTGCTATCAATAAATTATTTGAAATCATTTCCTTATTTGTAACTTAATTTCAAATTAGCACAATTTAAGTTTTTTTTAACAGTTGACAAAAACAAAAAATCTTTCATAACTTTACATATTAAAAGGTCATTAAAGGCACAATGAATGTAAGGTATAATAAATAGTACATGTTCCCTAATTATTCCAGTTCAGACAATTACAAAAACAGCTACGAAAGTGTTCCGAAGTCCAATAAAGGTAACATTAACAAATAGGATAACAGAAACTAACTTGTACTTGTACTCAGTATCACGGATCCAAAGACAGTTAAGAAATTGATACAACACCCAAAATACCAAAAGAATAATATTTGTTTACCAACATTTTTTATACTGCCGAAATCATCAATATTTACTACCGATATAGGTAATATTCCGAACAATGCAAACAATGCGTAAATTACTTTCACCGCTATCGAAAGCGTTTTCTTACATTAAATTAAGTTACAAGCCAACCTAGGGGAATCATTTTTAATAAAGCGCTGCAGCTATCTAAGCGACACACCATCGGTTTGCAAAATGTCCTGTGAAAATAACAAAACGAGAGTGCGAAACTGTTAGCAGGTGAGTTAATCTAAATTGCATCGGATATTCCTTTGTATCGAGTGAATATATCATTAATACGGGATCTCAATAGGGTTGTCATATTTACATGGTTAGAAAGAAACAGATGTATCGTTTGTATACCCAGAAACATGTATTACATCGAGAGATGTGGTTACTTTTGATTGATAATATTATACAACGCATTTCAATTTTATTGTTCGATAATAAACCTTCTTTACTTGGAAGAGTAATTCACATCGTGCATTTTGGATAAGGGTATTTGTATTTTTTTACTCTAAAATATGTAACACTTATCCTTGAAGTCCATTATACTAGACCTCTGACCATTTAGAATTTAAACCACTTACAAGCACTCTACAGTGATATTATTGAAATGTTACTACTACCTGGAGTTTCTTTTATCTACTCTCGGAGTTGCACATCCTTAACTGCTTGAAGATGTTGTAGAACTCAGGGAATCATAAACTCTTAGTCTAGAATTATAAGTGATTACAGCACAGACTTAGATTTAGATTTTTGGTTTTGACTAGTTTTTTTTGCATATCTAAAATTAACACTAATCTCAAATATTGACTAGTGATTTTGTGACTAGCATTATATTACACGTCTGTAGCAAATTGTATACGAATTACTGTCTACTACAATTTGCGCCTGGACAAGTTATAACCCTAGATCAAGACTCGAGAGATTTTGTTAACGTTTGCTCGAATGTATCCCTGTTCGCACATATTCTTACAATTTGAAATTACATATGAGAATAGAATATTTTTGAAATGCAGCAAAACCCAGGTTACAATTACTGGTACAAAGCCATAGCGCACACTTGAATTTTAGACAGTAAACAAATATCAAAGCTCCTTTACTTATTACAGACTAAAGGTGGGCAATCAGCTTCCAAAACAAAATTCTAGTTAGAACATTATAATCTTTGCAACATGCGCGACGAGTAAAGAAATTAAATAGTCTCCAAAATCCTAAATTCTCATATAATTTCATAGACCAAAATCAATTGTCTCATAATACAAGTTTACGTCGAAGATCCTAAAAACCATCTCAATCTCTGTAACTTCAGAACAAATAAAAATTACACCACCGTCATCGCTTACCCCAAATTTATTTACTGAATCTATTTTGATAAGCACTACACATTTCACTCAAAGACTTTTCCCATGATTACAGCAAAAGACTACACGAGACAAGTAAAAGCTTTATTTAGGGTGGAAAAGTCAATTATGGAAATGGGGTTTTCAATTAAATTAAGACGTTTGTCACAATGATGAAGCGAAGAGGGCATTCCCCTCTGTTACGACGACGCTTTTGATGGAAATGTTAGGGGGTAGTTGAAAGTGGCCGGGGTTTCAATTATCAAATAGACTAGTAGTACTAATAACATATAACACGGCAGTTAGCTCTATAGATACATACATATATACATACCATCACGCCTGTATCCCCGAAGGGTTAGGCAGAGGTGTACTGACGTATACCCACAGTTCGCCGTATATGTTTTTTAGGTCCCATGTAATAGGGGGCGAGTCTATTGCCATTAATCGGACACAAGCCATACTCGGAGCTGTTACTGAGAATTTCATAGAAAAACCCAATAACACTGCTCGACCTGGGAATCGAACCCAGGACCTCGATCATAGCAGTCGCGCTTACAACCACTAGGCTAACGAGCTCTATAGATGATGCATTATTACACTCATATAACATATTTATCTAAGTTATAGATGTATTTATCAAAACATAATTGCAAAATAGCACCAGTGACAGAAGTTGAGAAGAAATAAATTAATGGGCATGTCACGAGGAGGATGGAAATCATATAACTAGTAGAGTTACGATTTGACAGTGTTCCTGAAATAGTGACAGGATAAGAAATAGTGTGACAAGATAACGTTGTAATATGAAAAAGACAGTCACACGAATTGAGAAAGGGATGCTCACATGGTTTGGTCCTGTAGAGAGGATGAACAACTAGACAAATTTATAAGACGAATGTGAATGGGCACGTTAGGGGAGGAAATCCTAGACGAACATGCAAAAAATATTGGTGAATGTTAAAGAATTGAAAATATATGCCAGGATTGTAGCAAGTGGATGATTGTGGTCTCTGCCTATCCTGTTGGGAAAGAGACATGATTTATATATATATATGTATGTAGAATTACGAATGAAGGTGGATGGATATAGGAATAGAGAGAGACAAAAAACCTATGGATGGATTGTGTGAGGCATTAAATACTTATAAAATTTGTGAATACTGAGATGACAGTTGACAGAGAAGAGTGGAAGAGAGAAGCATGTCGTGGCCACTCTATATAAGTGGGATGCGGATAAAAAGAAGGACAAGATCTATTATTTGCCTGGTTATCTTATTTTGTCAAGATTGCAACCAAAAAATAAATATATCGATTTGCAGAGAAATATCACTCGATTGATTCTTACAAAAGCCGCCATACTGAGTACAATATATAATTACATCGCACACGCACATAGAATTAAACTTAATGGCTTAGCATTAATGTTGTTATAACTTTCTGAACTCTCATATACATATATATGTACATACACACGCTCAAAGAATAACAAAGTCCGCGAGCAGTCAATCGGGTTTTATGGTTGTCTGCCTTTAAAAAAATACCAACCTTCGTAATAAGAACCCAGTTTTTAAAAAATAATTATATTAAATAATTATCACTTAAAATACAATTGTTCTTAAATTAATATACTACTTTAAGTTACTTTAATATTACATTTAATAAAGTGATTATTCTTCTTTACTGAAAAAAAGCAATTTAAGTTTAGAGAAAGAAACGGACCAGCGACACAAAGGCACCTAAGAATATTCATTAGAGGAATTAATTAATTTTTAACTATCATAAAATTAAATGTGTCATCGGAAATTACGTCATACTCATGCTGCATCTGATTTTCATAAAAACATGTTCAACAATTACTATCACTGAATTTTTATGAGTCAAAACTAATCTTCACAGTATTATTATGTTGATTACGTATCCCCCTCTCATATTATATGTTAATTTAAAATAATTTAAAAATTCCTATGACAAGATTATCACTCCCACACTATATTAAAATAATCAACAATCACACTTTACCATAAATCATAACACATGCACACACACAAACAAATATGTTAAATATATTATAATAAAATACAATATTATGTTAGTGTTGGTCAGAAGAACCGGTCCAGTTTGAAAACTCGCTCAGAGACGTCTGCCGTGCTTTGAGAGTACGGACACATTAGCTTAGGGATAGCGGGAATTAAATAAACTATTAATAGATATGCTATTTCAACATGTAACTTATTATTTTATTATTTCTACGGTACAGTTTTGTCACTTTTTAAAAGAAAATACAATATCTTTATATGGATACACGATTTACACTATTACAAGACGAGAAGAAGTAATTTTTGAAATACATGAGAAACCTGACATTATGCGTCACTTCAATAACCAACCGCCAGACGACAATACAGAAACAATTATCATTTATCATCATCACCTCAGCCAAAAGATGTCCAATGCTGGGCTTAGGAGTCCCACAAATATCACCTCAAGGACCTGCCTGTCCTACGTTGCCTGCATCGAACAAGTTCCTGCAACTTTCGCCAGATCGTCAGTCCTACTTCTTCTACTACGTGTTCCAGTACGAGGTCACCTCACGAGATCTTTTCGGCCACTAAGTATAGCAAGCTGATTCAATCAAGCAGAGTACTCTCAAGAAAACAATATATATTGTGTCCTAACGAAGCGATTGAGCCATCGTCTCCATAAAAGAAATAAATTATATGAATATTAGCTCAGTCGGTCAATTAGTTGAGAACTTACACGATCAATAACGAACACATAACTTTTTTCCTTTATTTTCGTTTCCGCTACCTCATCAGCAAGCACGCAAACCACATCCAAATGAAGACGGTGTCAGTGACACCGGCGCTCGCGCAGCCTTCGCTCCGCCGCCGAGACATGCTCGTACTTACATTCGATCACGAAGCTATTCCGAAAGCTTTTTTACGTATAAATATTTTTGTTATGATAACATTAAGTTGTAGGACCTTTTTAAGCTATTTAAAATAGAACCAGACATTTAAAGTGTATGTTTGTACCTTTAATGTAAAGTAAACATTTCAATTTAGTGTCACACCCATATCCTTAACCATAAAAGTTAAAGAATCCATCAGAAAAGTGTAAACATCTTCCAAATTAACGAAAAAAAAGAGTACAGTTTTTAATGGATTCATTATTAAACTTTTAACTTAATGGATAGAAATGGAATATATTCATGTTGGTCTTTATCTTGAAAGGTTAATATTACAAGCGTCTTTACGACTCTTACTCCATACACATTTATTGTGATAAAATAGTAAACTCTATAGATTATTGTTAAGGTGCAAAGAAAAAAGTAATAGAATAATCATTCGTCTATAAGTAACTCATAATCCAAATCAATACACATAAATAAAATTGAAGTGTCTGTTTGTAATGTGAAAATAACAGCTTCTTACTAAATGCATATGGTACGTATGGGTGCATATATACGGTATTTTTATTTTTTATTAGAAAATGTTTGCTTCTTTCGGGTAATCCCCAAAACGGTTAGACCGATTTTGACGGGACTATCACTGACAGATAACTAATGTTATAAGAACTGATTTAGGCTACTTTTATTTTAGAAAAAAGAATGATGGTTCAGTGCAAATAAAATTAAAAACTCGTGCGAAGCCGCAGGAGCACCGTTAGTATACACATATAAATATCTGATTTCACAAAACTGAGCTATCCTGCCAATCTAGCTACTTTTAGAAAGCTCACCCGAGCCGCACTCCGATATAAACGCAATGCCCCGCGGCTTTAGAACCGTCAGACTGCATTCGAAGCACCATGCCTATCTGCAGCGATCACCCAGGTCGGAGTACACATCGTATTGTACCCAGTTCTGTATATATTTTGTTTAATTTGTTGCTTTGTACCTGAAAGCCTGAATAGCCATGCATAAACAGCGTTCGTGAACATAATTATACGTATCAATGGTTTTACAAATATTATAAACATACACTACTCAGAAACTATGATAAATATATAAGTCACATGGTGGAAAATGAAAATTGTATTCTTTTTTTTTAGTAGCACAGTAAGTTGGCAGTACTAAAAAATCCAATTTGGTAAAATTCTTCGTGGGCCGAAAACATATAACTAACAAAGATTGATTTCGAATGCTGACCTTATAAAAGGAATTTCCTATTTATAATTGTCATGTCTATCCAGTGACGTTCCACGGGAGATATATCTGACTATGGCCTAAGCTATTTGAATTTGAAATGAACGTCAGTCCCGCGGGGACGTCTAATGCAGCGTTATATGTACGTGGGAGTGATGTACGTACATTTCTTGATTGTGTAATTATATATAGCTACACTAATGATAAATTTCTATAATCCAGATCTTTGTACATTAAAACCAAAATTATATTTAAATTTGATATGAATTTCTCAAACATAATTTTTTTCTGTAGGGCAATAAAAGTCAAGTAGGTACTTTAACGGAATGGTGTCTATTGAACGAGATAACAATAATTAGTGACAACTTAAAACCACTTACACTAAAAATATAATTTACGTAATGCGCTTTTGTGCTACAATATTATTGATAATGAAATAATTTTGATTTCGAAAATACCATACACAACATTGAAAACCAGATGGAGAAAGAAGTCTTCAAATTAATACTTTTAAATAAATACAAATATACACAATCAAGCCCGATGAAGCTGCAAAAGCCTCTAATGGCTCCAGAGCTTTTAGGGATAACAGTATAGTCGGTTCGGAAAAAAAAAACTTGTACATCGCCTGTCTTACCTTGGAGCTTTTTTATCGATTTATGGGCTGGGTTATAATCACAATATCACTTGATGTTGAAAGCTAGATTTACTGCGTGATAAATTCTTGACGACAGTTTTTCAATAGATGGGTAACTAGGCCAGACTAATACAAGAAAATGTCCTACCATCATGCTATGGTTTTATCACAATGTTTTCCTTCACCGAATTTTCTGGCGCAATTTAGAATACGAAGAAATCCGGACCAAATTAATTCAGCTTTAGGAATAACATCTTTCCTCTAAAATATTATGTTAACTTACAAAATTTTATGAGCAAACGTAATAAAGTGCACAAAAAACACGCTTAAAAATAATTCCGCTCTATCTATCTATATTGGCCGATACAAATCTTCTCTTTTAAAAGCAATATTCTTTAGGGAATCCGTCTAGTTATCGATTTAGCTATTTGACTTTAAAATGATACCTCGTCCCGAGGAAAACGATTTTAGAATACTCTATGAGAAGAAGTGAACCTTAAAATATATTTGGATAGGTATAAATATTTTCCATTTGCGATTTTAAATTTAATTCCATGCGCTTCGAGACATATTTTGTTTATCTAAACTAAAAGTAATTGTAGAGGCTGTCTCAATTTTAAAATTATAAAGATATTTATATACCTCATCAATACCTATATTGCAAACGATAACGATAACGATAACAAACAATAACGACTCAAATTTAAAGGATTTTTCTAGATACCCTTCTTTCTCTTAGCCTTATAAATACGGTCGACGCAAAATCGTTTCCTAGTTCACTCTCCTCTTTAAACTGTCATCCCATTATTTATACCTTTTACGTACATATCATCTTTCGCATTGTAATGATATATAGTAGATATTTAGGAGATTTATAGAGCCAAAAGGGAATATGGAATGAATAAATCAGATAAAATTAAATAAAAGTGTATTTCCACGATACCTCACATAAAAGTTTATAAAATTATATACTATACCGTAAATGAATCGCCTAATACACTACAAAATCCTTAATATTCTTCCTTCACTTGACCACAATATACTGTCCAAAACAAGAAGAACTCCAATTACAGACAGCTCCGCGTTGAGACCACGAACCAGAATCTCGTGGTTTTGGTAGATTGGCACAAGCAAATTCGCACCAAAAAGCTCGCCTCCAGGAGTCAGCACGGTGTAGGCTGTATCAGGATACACCGCTCAAGCAGACGACATAGCACCAAATATCTCGTCCATTGAGATTTCCTCATAAGTAATAGGAAAAATTATTATTTGTATTGTGGCGTTCATACTTTTTCAAGCATGAACTTTTTTTATGGAGCTTGACGAAATATTTTTAAGATAAAAATATTAATGTCATTAGAAATAAAAACTCTTGTCATATCAGTATATGTTAATAATTTTGGTTTATAATATATATGTAAAACAGATTTTCAGTTTTGATATGGGGCTAATAGCCCTTAGTATTAATAAATACAAAATCAAGGTAATATTTATACTTTCCCGGTAGTGTTCTTTCAATCTTCAGTAGGTATTTGTCGTTATGACAAAGGGTATTTCATCCATATTAATATTAAAATTATAAATTATTACAATTAAACTGAGTCTTATAACTTCTCTATTTCAATATGTTATAAAATAAACTATCTTTTCGACTCCGAGGTCTACCGTATATTCAAACATCTATCGTGCCCTGACGTTCTATTTCTCTCTGATTTTTCAAATACACGTTCTACCCAATTCATAATTTAAAATTCAAATATACTTTCAGACATCGAACTACCTATATAGGTTTATTCATTTACATAAAACCTTGTTACCTATAACCCCTAACAGCGCATGCCCTAAAACTATCATAATCTGAGATTGTGATCTCTGTCAAACCTAAATGTAAATAAACAACTATCTAAAAAAAATATTCACATTAAATATAATCAGAATTATTATTAAACGTAAAAGGATCGAATTATAAACGATGTCTGAACGGACGAATACATCAACCTAACCGATACCCTGGAAATTAAAAAATAGCATGCAAATTATTTACACGAAAATAATAAAAGGTAAATAAGAGTATTTTTACGACCTGTTACAACCCGATTAAAAAGATAGAAAAATCCTGTTCCCGAAATATCTCGAAGCAAATACATACTTCTCAGAACTTCGAAATAATGTTCGCATCCTAAACAACCGCTGCGCATGTTTGTGTAAACATCGCAGTTTACACACACATGTATAGGGCTTATCGCCTCAATTACGTCATCGAGTAGACATAGAAACTAAACGTCGAGAAAGTTAGCGACTATTCACGATTTTTCTGCGATCGTTATTGTAGATATATAAGCGACTCAGGCGCGGCGCCGAGTCAGTTCAGTTTTGAATTATAAAACGATAACATCGAGCGATAAAAGGAAGTGAAACCACAGTGAAATAAATAACAGTGTTGTGGGTTCGTGTATTTTGTAACTGTGTGGTATTGAAATAAATCTTCTTCACGTCAACTTAATAACTTTTTATTTAACGAAGATATCGTGATATTTTTTTAATTAATAACAAGAAAATAATGTTAACATATTCTTGTTACATGTCGTAGAATTGTACATGACTCGTGCCGTTGAAAATATTGTAGGAGTAATTGTTACTATTACGTAGGTACTTCTGTTTTCTTGAGCTTGAGTTTATAGCATCAACGGCCAAGTCATATAAAATTCCACAACATTCGTTTTTTTTGTATCTACCTCCCTACTTTTTATAGACAAACCATCTCAACCGAGAAGTTCTTGTTTTTTACAGCATGTTTTTCTTGCGATTATTTATGTATAAGATAGTAGATGAAAAATCCCATCACATCAGCAGTTATTAAATTCTGTTGAAATGCTATTTGAAGCTTCTTTAGAAAGTCCTCATTTTCTAATCCCAACGCTAAGCTTCGCTGACAAATCACTAGTATTCATTACACATATATTGTCTCTGTGTACCTAATGAACTTTTTTTACTCGATTATCGAACAAAACAATCGATACTATCAGATTTACAAATAATCGGTATTTAAAGAACACTAGCTAACTACCACATCAGTACTTAAGTTTAGTGAAAGTTGTGGTGAAACGACAATGAATAAAGAATTAAAAAAGACCAAACCCTGGAACATCATAACCATTTAGAAAAAAGGAATATAGATACAAAAGACCAAAGAGTTTTAAAGGAACGTTCCTAAAGTACCATACTCGGTTGGAAATCATATTAAGGCTAAGTTTTAACGTCAGCCAAACAATGAGAACCCTAATTTCCCTAATGACCTTGTTGAGTTTTTGCTACGTCATATGTTTTAAGTGACTTCCCTTATATTATTTGATATAAGCCCAGACAAAGGCTTTTATCGTCGTAAGTAACTTAGTGAGTAACTTATCTAAGATTTATTCCTTATACATTTTCACCAATTTAACTTCAAAGCTTCCATCATGTTAAATTGTATTTTACTAGATTTTCCTATTAGTTAGTCTTAGGAGGCTTACATTAGGATGCTTATTTGTTTCTGATTTTAAATAATAATTTTATTTAGGTGCCAAATGGGTTTTAAAGGCATGAGTACACACTATTAAGTCTTCCAATCTGATACGAATGAAAATGAATTGTGAGGAAGGAAGTAATAACAATAACATTATGATAAAACATACAAATATTGTGGAAAATATAACAACTAAGTCAGTTTTATGAAATAACATTCAGAAACATCCTTGGTATTATTTGGGTCGGCATGACGACCACTGTCGGTGGAAGTTTACCTCCAGATAATCGTCGTTGGCCTTCGATTGTATTGTACCTACCATTAGGTGTAGCTCTGAAACCATATATGTAAACTTGAACTCCCTTTAGAATTAAACTGTAATTATTGTGAACTTCATCATCGTACAACATCAAGCCATGTCTAGATAATTTAAAAAGACAGCCTTGAAAATATCTACAAATAATGGCTACTGTCATGAATGTCAATATATTATTTGAAAAACAAATTCGATCTGACTTTTTTTAAATTAACCGTTTTACCACAGGACAAATAACGCCGCCGTAAGGGTTCCCACCCTTATGTAGTGGATAACCTCCCGATTCGATGAATGTACAGAATGAATTTGTAATTTGTTTATTTTTGTATCTCGCCCCTATCACATGGGACTTAAAAACAAACTCGGCGAACTGTGGATGTACATTAGTACACCTCTGCTTAACCCTTCAGGGATACAGGCGTAACGATATGTGTGTATGTATATTTGTAACGAAATATTTAATTTCCTAACTTAATAAACAAAAACTAAAAAATAATAATAATTTTACATAAAATGTCTCAAGTCAGCGGAAATCAAACCATCGACCACTCGTACTATACATATAAAACAGTGCGTAGTAGTAAGTACATCATAACACAGCTGAGCCAATTCCACGAGTGCCATCATTTTGAAAATCCCATGTATTTATTTGTTTTTTTTTTTAAAGTGAAAACTTCTTTTAGCGCGGTAGTCATATTTTTAAATGAGATAAAATCTCTGGACTCTCGACACCGTTACGAGACGCAGCTACAGTGTGTGCATATATGCATGTACATATAGCAAACCGCGAACGCGTCATTCATAAAAGAATATCAAGTGTATTTTAAAGTTTCTAATAATTAATAAATTACAATTCATAAATAAAATGCAATTCATAACCCAATAACCCTAGTACCCATCTAAAAAATGTCTAACGCGCCAAAATAAGTTTTCACATCTGTCGGCACTCCCGGAGTGCAACCCGCAATTTTTTTTAGTGTCGCTCACTTTCTCACTTTAGCTCCCATCTCGAGATAATTGACTTCGTTACAAAAACCTTACACCTCATACCCACGATGTTGTCGAAGATGGTAACAACACACTAGGCTACATCTACATGAGCCGCCAGAACATATGCGTAGTCCGTAACTTCTAGAATCGCCTAACAAAATGGCCTTTCATCATTCACGAACTTACAATTACAACACGCCTATCATCAGGAAATATCCAGTCAACTAAATCCAATTCTCAAAGCAACAGTTCCTCAAGGTTCGTTAGAAACACCATATTAAGGTAAATAGCTTATAGACTTCGTATAAATTATAGGCACATTGTACGGCAGTGTGTAATGGGCGTTCGGAGGATTATTTATCGTCTACACGTGGGGTTCGACACGGGTGTGTTCACAGTGGCTAGCGACGCGGGCACCGAGGAAACTTAATAATTTAAAACTGTAACATCATTTTTTAATGGATAAAGTTAATTTGGAACTAATTGTAAAGTTTACAAAATGGGATTTTCTATAAAATTCTCAGAAGTAGCTCGGAGTTTGGCTTTGTGCCCAATTAATGGCATTAGGCTCGCCCCATATTACATGGGACCTACAAAACTTACCCGGCGATCTGTGGGTGTACATTAGTACACCTCTGCCTAACCCTTCGGTGATACATGCGTGATTGCTATCCTTACTATCGAGCCGAGAGGTCGCGAGTTCGATCCCCGCATATATCTGACATTTGTATGATGAGTATAATTGTCAGTTGTATGTCATGACTTCAAACATATGTATGTATATCAATTGTTTAGTAACCATAGTACATGCTTTGCTTAGTTTGTAATTAAATAACCGTGTGATATTGGCATAAAAAGCTATATTCGACTGGATAAAGACCATCATACACCAGTTGTAACACGCGTTTTAGTGGCATTGATAGTCGTGTCGCTTTTCAAATGGGGGTGGTTGGATATCTAGGTAACTGAACCCGACTGGGTCGCGACTACCATGCACATGGTGATAATCTTTTACAGTGAATTTCCATTGGTTTGCCGCGTTTCGGGATTAGCCAGTATCATGTCCCCGATGAAGAACGATGGGATGAAGAACCCGCAAGAAACTCAATCTGGTTTTCTTTTCCAACCGTACAAAAGTATTAATATAATGTAGGATTAATTATTTAGTGGATGCACAGAGAGGGAGTCACTACCAGACATCACTACCATTCACACAATTACCCACCCTATAATAACCTTTTTACAGTAAAACCCACTTGGCATGATCCTTGAACTTGTTGTCCGGCAAATCTGTAATGTGCTTCGGGAGCTTATTATAGAACCTGATACTATTAAATAAGAAACTTTATTAGACTAAGCCTAAAACAAAAAATCATATAGAATCGCTAAAGTATCTCCACTAAAACATGACACCGAAAAGCTTTTACCGCGTTAAGCTAAAGAGCGCTGCTCATAATGACCGTATTGATATACATTAATTATGTATAGTGCGCATGCACGAAACGTGCATGGATTGGAAAAGTGACACTGCTGGCTTTTAGTCGGGACTTATTACTTACAATAAATTTATGGGGCAAGAAAACCCTTGAACCGGGGAAGTGACTTCTCATACATATATTACGTATTTTTTGTACTATGTTAACCTGAAACAAATATAACAAGCGCGTAGCTCGTGCCTAATTATAAACAATATTGGGTAAGAATATAATACGAAATATAAGAATCTTGTCGAAATAAAAATCAAAAACTTTTTATTGATTTTAGGCCCTAAGAAAGCACTCGTGAATTTCAATATATACCAACGCGCACCGATTCGTAAAACATCTCAGTCATCGAGAAGAACCGGTAAGAAACTCGATCGGATTTATCTACATGTTTTTATTATTTTTTGCAGCATTTGTATTGTTTACAGTTTTTTTTTACTTTCAGTGGATGTATAGAGAGAGACTCACTTCAAAGCAAGCTCTTATATTTAAAAAATACTTAAGCGTGGCTTCCTTATTAGCAAGGGATAGCAAGAGCACGACAAATGAAGAAAAAATTAAACAATAGCTGTACATGTTAATCGATTTAATAAGAGGAAATCGCACGCTCTGGAACTCATTTGAAAGTGTCACAGAAACTCACCATGTTAAATACACCATATAATACAACTTGGAGAAGTGATATTGCTCAGTTTAAGACACAAGCCTTAATTACAACCCGCAGTTACATTTGAGGGTCAAAATGATTCAAGTGTTATTCTAAACAACAAACACGCAGCGGGATTGTAAGTTTGATTTCGTGGTTAATTAAACTGCACGTATAGTGTAATTAAAACAGCAAAGTGTTGGGCGCCACTTATGGATAATACACTCACTAAGGTATATTATATTCTCAGATATTTAATGCAGTGTATTTTCTATTTTTATATGGTAAATGTTTAGAAATAATACAATATTTATATTTCATCTTTACAAGTAGTACCTTAATGATTAATTAAGATATCTAATATTCTAGTAATAATACAACCATTTAGTAATTACTAAACAAATATCTATTTAATTATTTATATATTCAGATAGAAAGAAGTATGAACAATTCCGTATTTGATATTCCAAAAAAATACATTTGAGAAGCAATATTTATAACTAGCGGTGTGCCCCGGCTCCGCACGCGTTTGTCACTACGCAGTAGTTATTTAAATGCCGTTATTTTATTTGTATTCATATTGTTGACAATTCATATGCTGTATCAATTGGGAATAGTATATATTTCCCGTGTACAATTTTCATCAAAATCGGTTGAAAATTATTGATCTAATCTACAATTTCTAATACATTAATAACGATTCTTATAGCCTCTCATTAAATATGCTTCCCGTCCATAAAATTTGATCAAAATTGGTTGAGAATTGATGAAAATTAAAGTTTTTAAACTTCTTTTTTTATTCTTGAAGTAATATTGACAATTATTATAAATTCATGAATTATGCAAATACGTAAACTTCCCATGTCCAAAATTTCATCAAAATCGGCCATAAATTAATGGAGTATAAAATGTTTTTGAAAATTCTTAAAGTCCATCATTCACGGAAGGACCTGTACTTGTGTACGAAATTTTATCAAAATCGATCAAGAAATAACGAAAATAGTTTTTACGATTTTTACGATTTCTAATAGTAATTTTATTGAAATTTCTTATCAGTTGACCGATGCCCGTTAGCATCCCGTGTACAAAATTTCATAAGAATCGGTCAAGCGGTTTATAAGTTAAATTCGTACATGCAAACACACTGATAAACAGACAATTTTTTTTATGGCATATTCGTGATCGATATTGTTCATATGGTATGTCTATCGGGAAATTTGAAAAAATATTAATAGTACATACATACCTACATATTTATTAATATAGATACATATTTAAAAAATAGATCTAAGTAAAACGAATTAAGTTCATAAAGTACTTTGTTGTCTATCTACCGTAAAACCTAATCAAACAAATGTAAGTTTTCACTTTACTTAAATATTAATTAAAATATATTTAAATAATTTAAGGGTTTCATAACACTTTACACAGCTTAAGGGATGCGATGGCATTATAACAATCGCTAAAATTAGTGTATACTTAATAAAACAGACCATATAAGTTAAATAACAAGTACCAACCCTTGCCACAATAGCCGTTCGCAGCAACCAACTATTACATAAAGAATAAACTCACAGCGGAATTTTAAACGAGTCGTCGAGTCGTGGTTAATTACGCCGACCGCACAAAAATTGCAATTAAAACGTTACCACGACTTTGGACGCCACTTATGTGAATAATATGGAAATGTTTTGTAACACTTTTGGGAGAAAATATAAGGGATTTCTCCATATAAATTTATATAAATATAATTAATGCTGTCCGTTGCGTAAGAGCGGCTGGACCGTTTTGGTTAATTATTTTTCTTAGTGTTAGCGATAGTCCGAGTAAGGTTATTAGGGAATGAAACATTTGAAAAGCTACCCGGAAAATTGAAAATCAGTTTTTTCTATTGGATTTTTTTATGAACTCAAAAACCATAACTCAGCATTCGAACGATGGATATGCGTATTTCCTATTTTGTTGTGTTTCGTTATTGTCATAGAAAAGTTTTCAGATAAAGAAATTCGCGATAGGTGGGAACTGTGGTAGAGTTATTGACTATTGGAAATGGCCGAACAACTTCTGCCGTAAAAAAAAATCATGGGTTCTGGCGTAATCTCGTTAAGAAGAATAACAAGTCCGAGTTTAAACGACTCGGATAATAAGAAGTGCAAATTACGTTGCTGATTAGGTGTGCTTTGTAATTTACATATCCGCTTAGTTTATATTCTACATGGGATATTTATTAACCCTTCGGCTCTCAAGATCACACAAATGTACGTAATAATTGCCATCCACGGGAGCAGAGATATTAAAAGTTATATTTTAAAATGTGTGTTTCCTGTGCACAAATATCTGTCACTATTTATAATCATTTTATCATGTTTTTAATGGCAAGTATTTTAATTTATATTATCTCTAACATTTCTATGTATAAAAATTTGTTATGTATGAAATATTACAAAAATATGTAAGTACTTTTGTGACATTCCATAAATGTCCATAATTATAGAGTATTTAAAAAGTATATTTGTATTGTATACATTTCAGAATAATAAATAGCGAGGTCAAAGTAACACAGAGTGGTAATTAATTAGACGTCCATTAAAAAAAAAAATTCATATTTTATAATATTACTTCCGTGGGTAGTGAAAATGCAGTTAAATTGTAAGTAAATAATTTGTTCGTTTTCGGTGAAACAAAATTCGAAAAAGAGCACTATACTGTTGTCGTACTTAAAGTATCTCTCTCTCTCTCTCTCTATTGTTTTCTTGCAGGTGTCTTCCTTTTATCGCTTGTTGTTTCCACTTGGTTGTCCTAAACAGAACTGTCTTGGCTCGGAACAGGGCTCGTTTATATACCAAAATAAAAGGATGGTCGAATTCACGTCTTGAACTTTACGAAATCCTTTAAAGGGGAAGTGTTCTATTTTTAGATCATTGTTTGTGGGATTACGAAATGCAATATCTTTTCGAACCTACGAATAATATACTACATGTTTTGAGTAGATTCTAGACGTGTCCAGAATTTCTAGAATGATGATTTTTCATGTTTTTCCTCAGATCGTAAGAATTCTGTAGTAATGAAAAACTAAATACGAAGAAGAAAAGACAAAAGCGCTTTCAGTCATTTTATTCTATTAAGAATTATTCTACAATACGCAAGTCGGCATATTCTTCGTGATTTTAATATTGTGTAGTAAACAAAGAAAAAAGATTTCAGCTTGACGCAAATAATAAACAAACGGTTACCAAGTACCAAATGAAAATGTATTAATATTTTATCTTCAATGTTTCATCTACAATTATGGTATTGTTTAATATTTTTATAAATACATAAGCGAAGATACCATAAGAGAAATTATCTAATTTTAATATACATTAGTCGAGTAAATTAAGCGGCTAAAGTCATTTATCATCGTCAAAAACCACTGCAAAATGAGCTCCTAAATATAACACGTAGGCGAGTGAACAGGTCGATGAGGCTTCGGTGCGGTGTTGGCGCACAACTTTTAGTGTTCACATTAAAACTGATAAACCCTTAATGCAAATTGAAAGCGGCCGGCGCAGTACACGCCTCGCGGTCGAACTCCACTGTTCGTTCTACCCAGAATATCCGTGTATATTATTTAACGGCTTTATAAACTAAATAACTATTAAATATTTTGAACTAATGAATTGTAAATTTTTTAATGAATATTAAACTTTCCCGTTTATATATTTTTTTATATTAACACCACAAAATGACTGTATATCCACCTGATGGTGAGTAGGTACGTACAAATCCACAAACAAAATTCACAGTCGGTGATACAGATGTCATAGGCAGTTGTCGATATTACACCGGCCTACTAAAATTCCTCTTCTCGCCTCGTATGAAGGACCCAATATAATAAAAAGGAAGGAACACGTTGGCTGGCACTATTCTTTGTTTGTTCGTGATGGCTCTGTAGGCCAGTCCGCGTGGTTCTGTGGTGAAAGCGCCATGACGGGATAAGGTCAAATTTCTTATTACTTAGTTAGGTGTTTTTCTTGTTACAATAAAAACTTGGAACGCATTAGAAGGATATCAATTAATATGATATCTTACTAATTTCGAATTTGTTTACTAATCGAATCCACCTTTTTTATCTCTTTTGACGCGTACTAAATCAATGCAACACTTGATATTATCTGAAAAATTAATATCTAAAATTGTCTCACAAAAGTTCACATTAAAAATTACCCAAAATTAATATATACATATATATATATCCAATTAAAAGCATTAACCAAACAATGGCAAATTAATCAATCATCTCATTCGAGCTTCATAATATATCATCGTCGGTGTTCTCGGGTTAATTATCTGTGAAACGCGCCTCCCCGCAACAGACTGTAGTTCGCGAAATTAAAATTAAAACGTTCATATTATAAAATCAAATATGTGAGACAAATTATTAGCGAAACGCAACGACTTTTAAACGAGTAAAGGTTTACTGCAAATAAGACAGCATTTTTGTTAGAAACTAAATGTGCCTAGTGTAATCTACAGAATGCCGCACCGTCGAGCGGACCCACACGCGATTCGTGGTACCCCGCTCCCGGTTATATTAAACACAGAAATGCTCATTCTAAGTGATCCTTACAAGATAGACATAATATACTCTTTTTTACTTTAATACTATATGACTAATAATCCATACATCTATGCATTAAAAAAATCGCAGTGTCTATTTGTAATGTCAAAATAACAGTTTTTTTTACTAAATGCGTTCATACGCATTACTGTGTATAGTTTTATTAGTATATACAGTAATTGTAATAAAACACCAATTAAAAAAAAAAAATCTGTCCGTTTGTTCCGGGTAATCTCCGAAACGGTTGGACCGATTTTTACGAAACTTTCATTGGCAGATAGCTGTTGTTATAAGTACTTAAGTTACTTTTATCTTAGAAAAAGAATAAGAGTTCCGCGCAAATAAAAAAAACCTGGTCATGGTCAATTAATTCGGGCACTTAAATGGCTTACGCTGATTAAACCATAAGAGATATAACAAATTAATGTAGTACTACATAATTGTAGACATTAAAAAGATCTACAAAAAAAGTTAGCGAGAGTATATTATTATGTCTATCTTCTAAGTAAAACCCACAATAAGTATTTTTTTCTTTAAAATAGCCGAAATCGGGGGAGCAAGATTCGCCCGTGTGCCCGATCGATGGCATTCTGTAGTCCACGTGAGCGAAGCCGCGGCCACAACTAGTCTCGTATTTGAGGGATTGTGGATAACCATTGCAAAGGGAGCGAAAGCGAGAAACAGAGTGTAAAGTTCCTCATTCGCCGTAGAAAAGGGAGGATCCTCCGACCAGACGGGTGTTATGTCTGGCGAGCTGCTGCCCAAGGGTTGTTGTCGGGTTCTTGTATATATACTCAATTGTTCGGTTAATTTCTATATCGCGATGTAGGATGCGTCGTATGTGGCTCGATAGATGTCGCTATGTAGGATGCGTCAGTTGTAGCGAGAGATGTCGCTACAGGATAATAAGCTACCCAACAGATAACAACGATATCCTATCGTTATCGTGTATGGACACCGCGGCGGTCGACGGTAGTTCGAATCTCTGAGATTTCCGTGAAGAAAATCATCGTAATGAAACCATAGCACGGCGGTAGGGTATTTTCTAATGCCCGCCTGAATATCTACCACAAGATGGAAATCAATCGCAAAGCATCAAAGGTGTGTTCCGGCAGCTGCACTTGATAGCCAGTTTCCCCATTAGGCTTAGCTGGTCATCATCTTGGGCCACATCGCCACTTAACATACGGTGAGATTGTGGCTATAACGCTAAACCTATAAAAGAAAAAACTCATATCTTCCATAAATTACTAAAACAGCAGACTTACTTATCACCACTGTCAAAACTATGTGAGTAAATCGGATCGAAAGACAGCCCCCATTTAAACAACTGTTATAATATTGATCTACAAAAGTACACTAGTAATCGTAATAATCTCTTACTCGTGCATTTACATTATATAATCAAGCAATACAGCCTCAACAATCATTAATCTCTTTAAATATTTATTTTGTAAATAAACATAGTAAACAAAGCAGAATACACGACCGGCATCTTTTCCCGCGGCATTGTTTGTCGGCGTCTTACACGCAAATGTTGGTAATTAGTACAATTTGCGACGACGACTGCCACCCTTGTTAGAACACGGATTGTGGTGCAAATAATAAAAATACGATTCTTAATAAAATCTTGATATTGTGAGAGATTCTTGTTTAAACTATCATCTAGGTGTGAGGCGTATTTATCGGAACAGTTTAAAAGCACAGGGGCCTAGCCTATTTACCTTTTTAAAATCGTTAGCGCTAACGAAAAAATATGCATGGAATTGACATATCTGATCACGACGTTAAACGTTGAGATATGTCAAATTAGGCTCATAATGTGTAAACTGAAAAGAATAATAATAATAAAGGCCTTTTATTCCGAACCAATAACATTTACAGTTTAAAATATAAAACAAAACAAAACTAAAGATTATATATAATATGACCCTTAGTTCGGTGTGTCTATTGGTAAAGGTATTCCTCCAACGATTTCCATTGGGTGACCCTTCTCCGGTTTGGTCCTGCTGTCATTTTTATTTCGTCTTCCCACCTCGTGTGTTGTCTTCCTCGTCTTCTCTTGCCGTCCCTTGGGTGCCATTCCGTGATTCTCCTGCTCTACTATATCATGCATCATACGTCCTCCCCATCTCCTTTCCTGCTGGGCAATCTGTTTAAGTATATCGGCGAGCTTTGTTTTTTTTTTTTTAGCTCAGTGTTTCTAATCTTATCCTTGCGCTTATATGCTGTCATACTCCTCTTAGTTGCTCTCTGTGTTACGTTAATCTTTTATCTCAATGCGTTCATGAGGTTTAAGTGAAAAACTAATTAAGTTAGCTGAAAAAGCTGTTACTAAATACTGTATTAGTGGTGAGTGACACAAAAATAAAATGTTTCATTTTGGAACATGCTCTTGTCTATTCAAGAATAAGGATCTTTACTTAGTTAGAGAGAGATACAAACTAACATCACTTTGTACAAGCTATTTACTCCTTTCAATTATAGTAACAGGAAGAGATAGCATCATGTAGCAGGCTGTTCTTTTGGTACAGGTTTCTCTTCTTTTGGTAAGGTTTTTGAAATTTTTATTTCTCTTAGAACGTGAAAAGGTGGAGCAAGTTTTACTTATTTCATTTGATATAGCTCACTCTTGTTATCATCACGACTTGCAACGCCTTCTGGCTCAAGAATTCAACCCCGGAATGTAACCAATACTCTAAATACACAGCACGTTATTCGAAATACATCATACTCAGTGTTTCATATTCTTCATACAAAGAACACAGCAACGCAAGCAATTCTGCTTTAAGGTGACAAAGCTGTTATGGGATCTCTTATGCAGTAGTTGATAGTTATGGTGGTCGAGTGGTTAACGCGAGCGAAATATCTATTCGATGTCAGAAGATTCGAGCCCAACCACGTACCAAGAAATTTCAGAATTCGAGTATTAAACACTAATTCACATACATGAAAGAAAAAACATCGTAAGAAACCCTGGACGCTTGAGAAATGTTCTAGTAGGTAGTACCTACTATAGTGTATTAGAAAAATATAGACTGTAGAATTCTCGGCTATTGAAATTGTCAACACGTCGTGTTGTGGGTTTACGTGGAGATCAAGCCTATGTCTATCTACCTATAGAAAAAGGAAGAGATATGTGACCAGCAGTGGAATATTTACAGCATAGTATTACGAACGCTTACAGATTTTGTACAACTATACAAGTAAATGCCCTGGTTTGGAACGTTGTGTCAACATTTGAAAACCAATCGCCAGTGAATTGCACCGTACTCCTTGGGAACACCTGCTGAGACGGTACAGCAAAACAATAATAATTGCAGCACCGTTCAGCTGTCGGGACGTGCGATATGAATTAGTACATTGCTAACTGCCATCTTGTATTTAAATTACATACATTTACATAAACCCAAGACGCTTCATACAAATTATGAAGTTTATCTTATTTTTAATTGAATACATTCTATTTTGTACTAGCACGATAAAATGCTTATCATTCCTTTGTTTGATGATTAAGATTGACCAACAGTTATTAACAAATACACTGGTCTGCATTGAAATCCTCCTTCAATGTTTTTTATCTAAACCATAAAGATTTTGATGCTCTGAAACTCCTCCCTTTGTCCGCTTTTTGCTATCACATCGAGATTTTAAGAAATGTTCTTTTAAATATTTATTACCATTCGAAATTTTATTTGTATTACATTTTGTTTTAACATTACACTCCTCTAAAGTTGACAATAACTATTAACTGGATTATGTGATGGTTTACCAAATTTTATTATTTTCTATGTGAATGAGATAGTCGCGCAAGAGACAAATATTATGTAGTAAAAAATTGACCACTAAGGGCAAGTTTCAGACCTGGAGCAAAATAAGTGTTTGCAGAGCCTTTAGTGCAACGTGAAAAAAAAATCTGCCACTACTTCACATAAAGCTAGGTCTCATGAAAAAGTTTTTCAAAGCTCTGTACAAAGATGATGAAGGCTTTCAGTACCTTCCTTAAAACAAAATTTTCCCTAATCAGTAATGCGAAATTGAAGAAGGAATTTATGTAGGTCCACAAATCATGAAAAATGAGCATGCTTCTGTAGACGTATGTAATGTAATGGTTTTCTCAGAAACAAAAATGCTGCCAAAAACTCATTCAAGAACTTCTTTTTGCTTACAAAACTCTGACATACACATGTCTCTCAAAATTTATTTTTTGGACTCACACTTAGATTTTTTTCCTGAAAATCTTGTTGCCGTATTGGATGAACACGGTAAAATGTTTCACCAGGATATATTGCGTATAGAAAGCGCTGCAATGGAAAATAGTCTGAAAGAATGCTTGCCCGACTTCTGTTGGTCAATTGGACGTGAAACTCGCAATTGATCAAATAAAAAGAAAGAAAACTGCTAAGTAGTTGGAATTATAATATTGAATGATAAACATCTGAACAATTTGACTGTATAAACTATTCAATTGTATAACCTTTCTGCGATTATTAGTATAATTATTGTAATTTGTAAGCAAAAATAACGTTTTTTCAAAAAATGGTTACATAAAAACTATATGTGCTGCAAATGTTATTTTTCTTAAATTTTGATTCAACACTTCAAATATAACATTTTTATGCATCAAAATAAAAAGAAGAGACAAAATTTTTTTTTTGCAGACCAGTGTATTTTCATCTATCCTATAAGATAAGAAATATGTTGACTAGAAGAAATTTTAAATCTGAATGATTTGACTAAATTTTTTCCATATTACCGCCTGTTAGCTGGTAGAAAATGCTTTAGACTTTTAGAGCATTAACTCCACCAGTGTTCAAACTAAAAGTGCATTAAAGTATTCATTCAATTCTTCATATATGAAGATATTAGCGCGTTCAATCGTTAAAAAAACAATCTGCTAAGTTTATTTTTATTCCAAGGTCGCAAACAGGTAGACGGGACCGCCTGACGCTTACCGTTGCCTATTGACAACTGCATTAAAGATATATTGCCGACCTTGGAGACCATATTTCAATCCCTTTATGAAGAGCCTCATGTCATACATAGCCCTGGCGGAAGAAGTTTATAGTATTAAGTATAGAGACATATAGATTACAAAATATTTTTTTTTCTTTTCATTATTGTCAAGCGGTAATAAATCTGCTTACTCTTTAACGAATAAAAAGAAAACAAAGCTATAATAGTGTGAAGAGAGTTGTTAAACAGACAAAAGCAGCTTAATATTATACAATAGAGTAAAAAATATAAATCATAAAGTATGAATAATTTGCCACTAAATAACGTTGTAATGTACAATGTAAACACAATATAATTTCGATTATATCTTAATCCGTTGCAAACCTCAAACGCCCTATGGAATCACAACACTAGGTATATTAATTGGGTTCGGTTGGTTTTCTTATCTGCCGGATTGCTTAGCTTATTGTCTTCGCTGTATAACAAGACTACTTCAGATAAGGTCATATTTTTCAATGAAATTGTCAAAAATAAATCAATGCAATGCAAAAATAAATATTTACATACTAAATTCCAATATCATTTCAGATCAAAAAAGTATTCATGGATGATAAATGTTTTTATCTACACGTCAGGGATTCATAGAAAATAGAGCAACTCCAAAAAACTTACCATTTATTATTTTTCAAAGTTTAGTATGTTCGAGTTTAGCAGTGAAACTTTAGGAGCTGCTGCAATAAAAACAAATTGAACAAATTACAAATCCTAAATATTATGGGATATAATACTATTTACATTTAGTGTCTAGGAACACGGTTTTTCGCCAAAACCGAAAACTTAAACGGATATTCAGCTACCTACTATTCTAGTTTCGGCCAAAACTGTAACTGAAACCGAGGTATAGTGTGGATTTAGTAAATATTTTATATAAGTACCCTGATATTAGGGTTACCAACTTTTCTTGAGAAAAATAACGTATCAAATTCTTGGAATAGGAAAAAAGTATTTGGAAGAAAAAAAAAGTATTTCTAAAATCTATGTTATTGTTCCCTGAAACAATTAAAACTTTTTTTTTTCATTAAATTTATGATGATCTGTCACTTCTATCTCTTCTCGCCACTTCAGCTTTGTTACCGAAAAACTCTCATAGTGTAAGCTGAAGTAGCGGTGACGGTGACTAAATAAGAAATATATATTATTATTTTACATTGCTAAGTTATCATATGCATTTTTAAGTATTTAAATGTTGCCGTTTGCCAACAATATATTTGTCCGACTGTTCTTTATAATTTTTAGTAGATTTTCTTTACTTATAAGTATCGATATATAGTTAAGTAATTACCCATACGAGTGTTTCGTTTTACGTATTACAGTAAAGATTGGAAATAAAGTATTTTCGCATACTTTATAAGAATGCAAAAGTATAAAGTATATATACCGAAAATAAAGTAGAATACTTTATTATAAAGTATGGTTGGCAACCCTATCTAAAATATAAATTTTATGCCTACATACAGACAATCCAGCATATCGCAAGCTTGCTACTTTTTCTATTATTACATTTTTTTTTCTTATTATCACAAAATTTTTAATCACTAGAATTCGGCATCCTCGAAATTCCCAGTCAAGTTGAAATTCCCAACAATTTGAAGAATTCCCTAACACTGGGCAACGCTGTGTCAAGCGGTTAAAAAGCGGTAAAGGCTAAATGAATTCGTTCCAAGTTCGGTGATGCTGTAAAAGCCGCAGCGACTTCAGTGCCCTTAAGGCTAACAGTGTAGTCAGTTCTAAAAAAAAAAAAAATTAATTCGTTCCAGATATTACGCGACAAAACGTAAGTTTCGGCCAAAAATGATACTTTGGTCAGTCACTAATTATATATAAACCATGAAGCGATCTATCTCAAGCAGCCGCATTATAGCCAGTGTTACTAGATCAATATTAATTTGATCCAAAGTTACAAGTACCATAATTAGCAACGCCTGTGTTTATGATGTATACAAGATATACATTATAATTAATATTTAGCGGCACACGTAACATTGTTGGGTTAGTTATAATCGACTGTCATGTATTTCGTTTGTCAATACAGATATTTGTTAACTATTTAAATGTAAACGTTATTGTAAACTCACTCGTACACTGTTTGCAAACAAATTAATTCGTTTATATATACCTACATATATATTTTTTTATAATAGCTTGCCACATTGACGGTACTGCCTCTAATGTGGTAAGCACAGTGTAACCCAAACACAAAGGCGACCACCGAGAGATCTAAATCCATCAGCGGTCATCATGCCAGCCTGCAGTAGAATTACTTATGAGGTTTTTATAGTTCCTTCAACAGTGAAACGGCATCAAATATTTTGAAAAAAATAATATGGCGCGACATTTACAAAAGAATATTTGTCATTAGGTCATTAAAAACTCAGAAAGCTCTTACCTTAAATAAATTTCAAATAAACATATTGTAGATAAATCAAAGTGAATAGAAATGGCTTCTGTAATGATAATGAATATTTTAAAACATCAAGTTACTACAGAGTAATACTAGAAGTAAGAAGAAAGAAAAATTTCGAAAAAGTATCGCACCGGTGCTTTTATTTAAAAAAAAAAAAACTCCTTTGAATTTTAAAGCTGTAACAGTTCCTGCTCAGTTCTCGCGTGCCGTCTGTACTATGAGACGTATTTAAAACTAGCTGTGTCAACAGCTGTACGCTCGAGTGGTCTAGAGAATGCCGCACCGTCCGCGTCGAGTCGATTGGACCCACGCAAAAATCGTGCTACCGGTTGTTTTAAAGATAAAAATGTTTATTATGGATGATAGACTCTCTGACTTTTTTCTAGGTCTATTATCTACAACTATGAAGTAGGTACATTAATTTGATATATATGTATTTAATGGTTTACTCAGCGTAAGCCATTTAAACGCCCGAATTGATTCACCAGGACCAGATTTTTTTTATTTGCTCTGATCCCTAATTCTTTTTCTAAAATAAAAAAGCTAAGTTACTCCTTATAAAATCAGCTATCTGCCAGTGAAAGTCCCTTCAAAATCGGTCCAACCGTTTCGGAGAGATTACCTAGAACAAACTAACAGATATATATAGACAAAAATTTTAAAAATGAGTTTTTTTTATAGTTGCCGTATATACTTTAATATGCACTTAGTAAAAAAGCTGTTTTTGTGACATTACAAAGACATTTCAATTTTATTCATTGTTATATGTATAGCTATTCTAGTCCGTTAGTATATTTTAATTCTATGTCTATCGTAAATGTATACATTTGAAAGAGGTAATCTCTGAAACTACTGATCCGATTCTAAAAATTCTTGTACTGTTACTACGTTCGACCTGACGGCTATAAGCTACGTTTTATCTTTACCAATTTTTATACTGTAATTAACGTGTACAAAGTCGCAGCCGGTTACTAGTTAAAAAATTAACGTAATTTGGTTGAAAAACAAAAATTGCAAACCGACATTTTCTCCGCTTTCAACGAGTTTGAAATTCTTTTCACTTCTCTAACAAGCTCGTCAAACTTTTAAACAATTTTGAAGGTATAGGTACCTACAAAATTCTCAAATATTTTATTCGAAACTTTGGTATCGCATACCTTGATGTTAAAGTCGATTAAAAAAGTTGTCAAAACAACGTCGGCGGGTCGTCACCCCGCTTCCTTATACTTAACTCGAAGTCGTAAAAATGAAATTTACTTGTAAAACATGCTTAAATTGTGACGATAAATTTCTAGGGACTTACCGGAGTATACAAGCTGGAACTAGTTATAAGTTACATTAATCATTAATTCTTTTTATTTAATATATATATACTATATACATTAACAACTTTATTTATCAAAATATGTCAACATTTAAACAGCGATTAAAGAATTACCATTTTTGTCTAATCCATATTTTTAGAAAAATAAAGACATAAAAGATAAGCATTGTTTATATATAATCAGCAATTAATAAGTAAGCCGTAAACCTTTAGCGTTTGACAACTAACTCATCTGATATTAAGTGACGATGTGGCCTAAGTTGGTAACACGCTAAGACTAGAGAGATTGACTCTCGAGTACCTTACAGCTGCCGGAATTCCTACTACACCTAAATACTCGTATGCTTGGTGATCAATTTTTAATTTCAGGGTGATCAAGCCGGGGATAAGAATGTGAAGTTTTCCTCACTAAAAGCTCACTCATTGTGAGATTCAAACCTAGGTCGATCCAAGCGGTGGGTGACCGAATATGGTACCACTATGTCGTCACCGCTTCAAAATAATTTCATAAAACTAATTTATTGAGAACTCTTAATTTTAATGTTTTTAATTTTTTATTAAATTAATTACTAATGCATTTGCATTAAAAAGTTTCAAATAGGGGAAATTGATATTTAAAAAATTATATATTACAAGGTGTCCAGAAAGGGTATCGGGTATTTGTTTTCGCGCCATATTCGAAACGGGGCGTCTAAAGGGTGCGGGGAGGGGTTCGTGGCGTCCGCCATTTTGTGGAGTTTTAGTCACTATGGAACAGTACTCGGGGACGCATCGCGCATTTTGCGTACGAGCGTATTATCGTAATGGTGATTCAATAGTGACTGCTCAACGTCTCTATCGTGCGGAATATCGTACACGCCACGCGCCAAGTGACGATAGCATTAGGAAATGGATCAGGATGTTCGAGAATACAGGTGCGACAGTTAAAATTCAAAACTCTGGTCGTCCTCGTTCAGTTCGCGATGAAGAAACAATTGAAGAAGTTGAGGCGTCGGTTCGTCAAAATCCGTCTTTATCCATCCGAAAGCGAAGCCAAGCGTTGAACATCAAAAAATCGTCTTTACATTCGATTTTAAAGAAAGACTTACATCTAAAAGCCTATAAAATTCAATTGGTTCAAGAATTGAAGGATACGGACTATGCTAATCGACTGAATTTTGCGAACGAAATGCTGCGGCGATTTAACAACTTTAACAACATACTGTTCAGTGACGAAGCAAATTTTCACCTGAATGGTCATGTTAATAAGCAGAATTGTCGGTACTAGGCAGTGGAGAATCCGAGACGAAAGCATGAACGACCCCTGCATAGCCCAAAGGTCGTTGTTTGGGCCGCTATGTCTGCTAAAGGCATAATTGGTCCTTATTTTCATGAAGATCAACGAGGCCGAGCAATTAATGTGAATAGAGACCGTTATTGCGATATGTTGCGAAATTTTTTGGTCCCAGAGTTGCAGGAGTTTGCAGGTTTCAACTCAAGAACGTGGTTCCAGCAAGATGGGGCCACTTGCCATACCTCAAATGACTCAATGGAAGTTGTTAACGAATTATTCCCTAATAAAGTCATTTCGCGAAGGGGTAACATTAACTGGCCTCCCAGAAGCCCCGACCTTAGCCCGCTTGACTATTTTGCATGGGGATACCTTAAAAGTAAGGTTTATCAAAACAATCCGACGAATCTAACCCAGTTAAAGCAAAACATCAGGTCAGAAATGGCAGCAATATCGATAGCTATGTGTCAACGTGTTATCGCCAATCTTCGTTTCCGTTTAGAAGAGTGCCAGCAACGTAACGGTCATCATTTGGATAACATCATCTTTTCCAAATAATTCTCCAATTCATATGCTAATAATAAACAATAAACTTTTTTATTGCATACAAATTAATTTTTGTTTCATTGAACTTACAAATACCCGATACCCTTTCTGGACACCTTGTATAACTACTAATTTTGGCGCGTTTAGTTGTGGTTTATTATAGGATGAGATTGTTTGCTACCCGCGCAACATGTGACGTAAGTGCGAAATTATCAATTTAGCCGTGAATGATGTTAATAATATGAATTCATTTCACTGATTTTTTTTTGTGTAAAAATAATTGAACGCTGTACTAATAAACATTAATTAAATTAAATTAAAATAAGTTTTGAAGTGAAAACTTCTTAAGACGCGTTGAACTATTTTTGGTAGGGGAAAAACTTTGGCTTCGCGTTTACCCACGACATGCTCGTGACGTATTGCGCTTGCGTCAGACCAGCGATGTATATATAGTATAGCTGCCCGTGTACATTTATACGCATTTATACACTAATATATTGTATGTACTCAACTGCATCATATGCGTGTTGAACTTTTTGGATGGCTAAAATCTTGTGATTTCGCGTCACCATGCTCTGCAATAATTCAGACTATGATTTATTTAAACAATTCAAAATTGAGTTTTCACTTCTGTAGGCAGCCCTTATGACTGCCTCCGTTTTTTATTTAATTCAACTACGTTTAATTATTTATAAATGATAAATGAAAAAAATTTAGTTAGTAAAATTAATTTACATTATTATCATTGATGACTACTTCATCATATTGGGTACACAAGATAAATATCTTGGAGCTACTTTTGTTTTGTTACGTCTTAGAACTATAACTTCTTACATGCGTACTTAAACACATATTTTATATTGTATCATACAAGATGTAGTTAAACCAACGCACATTCAAAATTTTAAATATAGAAATAATAAATTATTCAAAAAAATTAAATAACAATATGCTTCAAAAAGTAACTTATGTTTCGTGTCGTTCTTTTGCAAAAAGGAAACATTTCATTAAGTTGTACAGTTAACGTGACAAGTTAGGGGAGTGCTAGGACATTATTACAATAGGGGATGTTTTCACTGTCATATAGAAATTCATTTTTTTTTTATTTGTGTTTGCAGACTTCTTACCATACTACATGTTACTATTTAATTCTAGGACCATATTTCAATTAAAAAATACCAAATGTTACTCTAAATACGTTATAAATACATTATTTTATTATTTAATTCATAAATAATTCTTAATATTGTGGTGGCCAAATCATTAACTATAATTAGGTTTTTTTTTTTTAAATATAGTATAAAAATGTAAGTATGCCATTTTTCATAAAGATAAATGACAACGCAAAAACACACACAAAAAATACAAGGTCATGACGTGCAATTAAAAAGGCCTATACTCTACTTTGAATAGAAAAAGGCTGAATAAGAAGAAGAAAAGAAACGACAACCGCCATTTATGTCGATCGCAAATCTAGAAATGTCACCTTTCTAAACCAATGCTCGCTGCAATAGAAAATTATTTGGTAGATAATTTTTGATTTACCGTAAACAATACATAACAATTCTATCATATATTCTATCCCAAATGTGATTTTTTCTTGGCAGCGGCATATCTCCGATAATTATTCATCAAAATTAATGATTCAAATATCGTTTTCAAGTTTATGTTCCCTTATATTAACGAAACATATACAAATAGCTTAAAATGTTTTCGTTGCAAACAAAGCACGGAAGAGCTAATTAGAACTTATTAATCCCAGCGTTAATTGAAACAATGCCTTCCGTGTTCTTGTGCCACTTGGTCACTCGATCACAAAAACTAAAATGAAAATTTATGAAACATTAAAAAAAAAACAGGGAGCAGTCGAAACTCCCCCCATGGCGTAACGGATAACAACATGGCGTCGCAAACTTTTCCCTTTATAATTGTTAATTTAATCCCCCCCGAAGTGGATCCCCCGTGAATTATTGCCATAAAGTCCCCTTTTGACGTTTGAGTAATGGGATTCTATCTGAATAACTGGTTTGGCACTTCACAATCAGAGTGAGATCTAAGCGTATTAGTCTGACCATTATAGGTAAATCAGCTTTGAGACGTTTATTGCGTTTTTACTAGTGTAGTAGACGCAATGCTAATAGCTAATAACCACCACATGCCTCACACTCTAACTACAAACGTAGATAATAACACTACCTAGTATACTATACCTGTACACTAATACGAACGCAACAGCGTCTCCAAAGTGATTCGGCTGTATAACGGATTGTCTTTTGTTTATTCTTCACAGGCTAGCATTTGACCACAATCACCCCTTTTTTAGTAGCATGACAAAAACAACGACTGCCGAGAGTTCTGTAATCAATCGCCGGTCGAGGCTATCATGCCAGGCCTACAAGCTTCTCGGCAACTGGATAACGTAGCGCTGAGCTTCGGAGTCACAATTTTACAATAACCTCAATCTCGGCACGAACTAAAAAGTTATCTACGACTTATCTTTGTCGTACCGTGGAGCTGTGGAATCTTCTCCCGGCCAGTGTGTTTTCTCCTTCTTATGACATCGAGTCTGTGCGGGTTTATCATCATGTACCGTACACAGTTGTTAGACAGTTGGGTACTGATATTCTAATACCTCGCTCGATTAGAGGATATACACCGGCTGATCCAAGAACACAACACGGCTTGATACTTTTTATATAGGTAGCTCGGCAAATTGACGGTATTGTCCCTGATGGTAAAGCACAGTACAGTGCAACACAACGGCGAACACCGAAAGACTGGCAGACGCCTTTATAAATATTTCTTCACGTTACGCTTGAATGACCCAATGTCACAATAAGGAGGGAACACATTGACCGTAGGGTGGTTCCACATTTTTATTATGGCAGGTGTCACTGTAGACGCGATCTGGTTGTACACAATTATCAGTATCTACCACTCAGTAAAATGAACTCAATTAAAGTAGATTCTCGTAGCTACCCAAACGAGCATTGGAAAAAGCCCTTTTACTTGTGCGACGCTTTCATCACCTTTGCTTAACCTATAGCTCAGGCTCATATCAGTATGTGAACAAACTTCTATCGACACGGCGTCCAAGCACTCTACCATTGACTCCTCACCGGTTCAATCCACTATCCACTCGGACTATATTAAAAGTGGCTTTGTATATAAGCGAAATACCACACATAACTATATCTCCGCAACTATAGGTCCGATTGACTCGTAATTTTGCATACTTACTCCTTTCGCGATGTAGACACTTGTTAAGAACAAATTTTACGTTAAACCTATAAAACAAATGTAACACGGATGAAACTGTGAGGCAGCTAGTTACATTATATATTTAGAACAGATTTTGTTTTAGTCCGTCTGCCCGACTCACCGTTTTTTACTTTTTAACAGACTTCAAAAAAGGAGGTTAGTCAATTTGAATATGAATTTTTTTATAGATGTTCAGCCATAACTTCTTTGTTTATGAACCGATTTGGATGTTTTTTTTTTGTTTGATAGGGAGTGACGATTCCTCAGGGGTGTTCAAATTTTAATTTCATTGGCATTGGACCTTCAACTACGAAGATACACCAGGGAACTCTTTAAAGTCATTGACACTGGTTTTCATTTTTGTTAAAAATTGTCTTTTTGAATATGTTAGAGCATGCATATATTCCTTCATAACTTTTCCTACCTCGGCCACTATTAGCGCCATCTACAAACAAAACCAAAAACTCACGTGCGACGAGTGACAGTTGAAAAAACAGAATAGACAAAACGTGTCGCCTAACAGAGCGCATAAAACTATTGCGTCTCCGTCGCAAATTAAAAGAATAAATCAAATAATAGTTAAGCTCGGACTTCACAAACCCCGGGGTTCCATAGTGCTTCAACAGTGCGTGATGTGCAGTGCATAGAAGCCACGAAAATCAACATCAGCATGCCCGAGGTGAGTGGCCGGCAAAATACCTATCCAAATTCCTACCCCGCATGCTAGGGAGAAAACATTTAAAACAATACATATATTAAGTGGTCCTAACGAGTCAAATGTCCTGTGGTAACTAAAATTTACTTAGTTTACAGTTTTATTAGCTTTTACCTATCTAAATACTTACCTACCTACCTATTTTACATAAAATTATAAATGCACGTACGTACTTCTTTACTTTTTTATGTAAAATTCTAATGCGTTTGATTCGAAATCAAACCTATACTTAGCTTTACTTATATAGGAATAAAGTACATTTAGCTACTTCTTATTTTTTCTATACAGTAAACAAATCTTAACTTTTAGCGTAACTGAATAATTTGTCGACCGTTTTGTCATATCTACCTACATCGGAAATCACTTAACTTTTATCAAATATCTTTAAGTTTTATTTACATAATATTATATTTATCTGTCATAATGAGTAACGAACAACAAATTAAATTGTTCTCGTCCCAACGTGAATATGTTTTTAGAGACATACAAATTCTTTTTGATTTAAGTAAACAAATACAAATCGATCGCTCTAAACTCAGTCAATTTAAAGCTAGGTACACACGAGTTGAATCCTTGCGACAGGAATACGTTACATTAACGAACGAAATAAATACTTTGAAATTAAAGCTAAAGCCCGACTCAAACATTGACAATCAAGCTGTTGCGGCGTTTGATGACTTGTACTATGCTGTCGTCGATGCGTATTCTGTTATCAGTGTTCCCGAGTTATCAAACATTACGCTCAATACCTCTAAGCCAGTTGGCCAAGCGCGGTTGCCTAAAATTGAGCTGCCTAAGTTTGACGGAAGCATTGAGTGTTGCCAAACATTTTATGACACTTTTACGTGTGTAATTCATAACAATGACAACATTAGTAATATTGAAAAATTTCATTACTTGTTATCGTGTCTGTCGGGTTCCGCGTTATCTGTCGCGAAAGGCGTTCCAGTAACATCTGATAATTATCAGGTTGTATATGATGCATTAATCGATCGTTTTGAAAACAAAAGAATCTTGTCTGTTGTCTATCTTGACAAAATATGTAACTATCCTTCTTTAAAAAGTGGCAATTTAAATGAGTTACGTATATTCACTAGCGTATTATATGAGTCTGTAAATGCCCTTAAGGCGATAAATATTGATAATCTTGGCGAGTATATTTTATTTTATTTAGCGTCCCGTACTTTGGACCAAGATACTCGCAAACGATTTGAATCACAAAACAATTCGCAAATACCGACATTTAACAATCTTTTATCATTTTTACAAAGTTATGTAAAAGTATTAGAAGCGAGTGAGTCCAGTCACTCTGTTCAACACCCATGTAAATCAGTTTCTAATAAATCTAATTTCGTACCGAACACAAGTTTTCGTAAAAATTATAACAATGATAAAAAATATAAATCTTCTTCATTGACCGTCAATACAAAGGTACCTTATCGTAATATTGATAAGGTTGAAACTTGCGTGTTTTGTTCTTTGCCACATTCCGTGTACAAATGTGTTGCTTTTAAAGATTTAGATAATTCATTTAAAAGTACCTTTGTAATCAAGAATAATTTATGCCGAAATTGTTTGCGTAAAAATCATAACCTAGATTCATGTTTCTCTAAGTCGCGATGCGTAACTTGTGGTGGTCGTCACCATACCTTATTGCATTATCCAGCCATGTCTGACAGCACTGGTCCCGATCCGGGAGTCAACCCTGCTACTGCTGCCGTATCGAGCGTGAACTTCGACGGTCCCAACATAAGCACAGTGTGCGCTAGCACACTTGTCGAAAGTAACCGCGCCATGGTACTTTTAGGTACTTGTAGTGTTCGGGTACATCATCCGGAACATACCGGCCAGGTTTTACTCGTCAGAGCGCTTATCTATAGCGGAGCACAGGATTGCTTTTTAAGCGTAAAATGTGCTAAACGTTTGGGCTTACCGTTACGTCGCTGCAATATAGCCGTAGCCGGTCTAGGTCAAAACATTGTACACCAGGTACAGGGTGTTACTTCTTGCACCATTTTACCGCGCTATTCAAAGAGTCCTTCCTTTAATATTAGTCCCATAGTGATGTCTAGCATTACAAGTCAGATGCCGATGGCACAAGTTCCTACTGCTGTTCGGGAATCTTATAAACATTTAATTTTAGCGGATAGTGATTTCGATAAACCTGCTGACGTCGACTTATTAATCGGCGCGGAATTATTCCATTCAATTTATAATGGTCAGCGATTAGAAGCAGGGCCTGGATTGCCAGTCGCCCTCCATAGCGTATTCGGTTGGGTTATCACTGGGAAGCTCGACAGTGATTATTATCGACCCCCTTCGACGGTTTCTTCCCTCTTGGCTTCCACCTTTGCCTTAGACGAAGTGGTCAAGCGCTTTTGGGAGGTTGAAGAACCACCGTTGATCAGTGTTTCAAATCCAGACGATACCAAGTGTGAACAACTATACTCTAAACTAGTATATCAAAACACTGACGGTCGATACGTCGTTCCTATTTTACTAAAGGAGCCGTATAGTGATCTCGGTGAATCTTATAAACATTCTTTATCGCGTATAACAAATCTGGAAAGGCGTCTCAATCGCGATGATAAGCTGAAAGAGGACTATTCCAATTTTATGCGTGAGTACGAATCATTAGGACACATGCAGCCTGTTGAATCGTCATCACCAAGCGGGAATTATTTTATTCCCCATCACTGTATCTTACGTCCCGAAAGCACTACAACCAAATTAAGGGTTGTATTCGATGCCAGCGCCAAAAGCACGAATGGCAAATCTCTCAATGACATAGTTTACACTGGTCCTAAACTTCAAAATGATATCGTAGATATTATCACGAAATTCCGTTTTCACGCTGTTGTGTTTACAGCGGATATCACTAAAATATATCGTAACATTGAACTTCGACCTGAAGATCGTTGTTGGCAGCACATCTTATGGAGGGAGTCTCCTAACGATCCCGTCACAGAGTTTCAGCTAAACACCGTCACATATGGCGTAAGCAGTTCTCCGTTTCTCGCAATTAGAACTCTTCATCAGGTTGCCCACGATTATGGTAGCGAGCGACCTCATGCCGCTAAAATTCTTCTCCATGATACATTTATGGATGACATAACAGCTGGGGCTCAAACTGTTAATGCTACGTTAGAGCTCAAAGATGAGCTGGTAGATCTTTTAGCCTGTGCACAGTTTGAACTACGCAAATGGAGTAGCAACTCTAAAGAATTTTTGTCTCAAATTCCTTCTGAGCACTGTCAAATTCCCAAAGAGTTTTGTGATGATCAAAATCAACGTACGTTAAATATACTTGGTATTAAATGGGATCCAGTTCAAGATATCTTTACTTATTCTTTCTCGCAGCTAAATTCGAAATGCACTAAGCGTGCGATACTTTCAAACGTCGCTCGCATCTATGATCCTCATGGTTGGTTGACGCTAGTAGTCTTACAAGCCAAACTTATCTTACAAACCTTGTGGCGCTACCAACTCAATTGGGATGAGTCTGTGCCATCTGATATAGCTCAAGAATGGCAAGACTTTGTGAAGGAACTAATTCATCTCACAGAACTTCGACTTCCACGCCGAGTCTTGAGCTCCACGGCCATTCATTACAAGTTGATAGGTTTTTGCGATGGATCCACAAAAGCTTACGGTTGTTGTGTCTACATACGAGCGCTTGGTAGTAAAGACTATCTTGTTGAGTTACTTATTGCCAAGTCGAAGGTAACACCTTTAAAACCACTTACCGTCAACCGACTTGAGCTTTGTGGTGCCGTCTTACTGTCACGGATTTTAAAGCACATGTGGAATCTTCTCCGCGGTCATATAGATCTAACTCCTATGATAGCTTTTACTGATAGTAAAACCGTTTTGTCGTGGCTCCATACTGAACCACATAAACTAAAAATATTCGTGGCACATCGTGTTGTTAAAATCACGGACAACGTCAGTGTTGAGAATTGGCATCATATGTCAACACATGACAATCCGGCTGATCACTGCAGTCGAGGGCTCAGCTGTTCTCAACTCATTGCTTCCCCCTCCTGGTGGTCAGGCCCGAACTGGATCTCAAAAGAGACATCAACGTGGCCTATAAATCACACGGTCGAACTAGATTCGGTTCCCGAACTAAAACCTATTCACATTTCCCACGTAATTAGTGTTAGTGACCATACTAGCACTGATGTCGTATCTCATGTTTTGAATAAATATTCTTCCTTTTTCCGGACCCAGCGTGTATTAGCCTGGTGTGTCCGATTCATTAATAATTTAAAACAAAAATCCGAGTACAGACTCAAATCTGGTCTTACGGTCATTGAACTCGAGTATTCACTAAACACTTTAGTTCGACATGTTCAGACTACCTCATTCTCAAACGAGATCGCAGTTATACAATCATATCAAAACTGCTCTCGTAACATCCAAAAGTTGAAACCTTTTGTCGATGAAGTAGGGTTGCTTCGAGTGGGGGGACGTCTAGAAAACGCTAACATACCGCAATCTGCGACACATCCTTTCTTACTTCCAATGGATTCGCCGCTCTCGAAACTTTTAATTGACTATTATCATATTCTTTATTTACCTTGCGGTCCTCGAACTTTACAATCACTTATCCAAAGACGTTTTTGGTTATTAGGTATTCGTAACTTAATTCGGTCTCGTTTATCAGAATGCGTACCGTGTTTCAAAACTGAACCTGATCTTACTAATGATTACGTCAGCTCTTTGGCAAAATGGAATATGCTTACCAAACTAACTCAATGTTTTTGGCGAGCTTGGCAGCGTGATTACCTTCATATCTTACAACAAAGATCAAAATGGATCGTAAATTCTAACAATGTTAAGATTGGCAACGTCGTTCTCATGGTCGATGAGCGTCTACCATCATTAGAGTGGCGTTATGGGAAAATCGAATGCGTGCACCCTGGCACCGATGGTGTAGTGCGGGTGGTTACTCTACGCACAGCTAACGGTCTACTTCGTCGACCTGTTACAAAGATTTGTCCTTTGCCTATGCAAAACTAGTACATAAAGTTCTTTATGTTATCTTAAGTGTTTAACATTTAGCTTAATTTTAATTTAATATTAGGATTCTTAAGATCTGTTATCATAAGGATGTTCGACTGACCATGGACGACTCTTAACTTAAAATCTTTTAACTTTTCAATCTTTAACTCAATTTTCAATCAATTTAATTGTGAAATCCTATGATGATTTCAAGTGGGGGGAAATGTTAGAGCATGCATATATTCCTTCATAACTTTTCCTACCTCGGCCACTATTAGCGCCATCTACAAACAAAACCAAAAACTCTCGTGCGACGAGTGACAGTTGAAAAAACAGAATAGACAAAACGTGTCGCCTAACAGAGCGCAAAAAATTATTGCGTCTCCGTCGCAAATTAAAAGAATAAATCAAATAATAGTTAAGCTCGGACTTCACAAACCCCGGGGTTCCATAGTGCTTCAACAGTGCGTGATGTGCAGTGCATAGAAGCCACGAAAATCAACATCAGCATGCCCGAGGTGAGTGGCCGGCAAAATACCTATCCAAATTCCTACCCCGCATGCTAGGGAGAAAACATTTAAAACAAAACAAAATTGTCTTTTTGAATATATTATATTGTAATGTGAACTAAAAGCGATAGTTTTAAGCTACGACTTCATACAATTCGTACTAGCTATTATTTTTTTAAATCTATTTCCTAATTAAAACCAGTGAGTTAACTAGTTTACGTATGTAAAAAAATAAGCTAGAAGAGGTAAAACGAGCTTCGCTTCGAGATACGTCAAATATTTATACTCCCCGAGCGCTGCGCTGTGTAATCTAGTAAGAAATCCGAGTCGACAAGATTCATTGGATTCCCTCACCGAACACTTGATCATCTCATTAGTGTCCGGATCAAATTATCCCGCCGCCCCTAATCCCGTGGACTCATTAAAAACTCCAGCTTCATCCATCGGCTCTCACCTCCGTTATCTTTCTCACCGTTTTTCCGCCATGTTACAAAATTTACCTGTAACAAAAATGGTATCATGTTAATAAGATCATTGAACACTTTTTTATGTTAATAGTTTAAAATGTTATGAAAACTTCTGGAATGCTGATTTTTTTTATTTAGGGAATTTACCGTACATATTTACTCAGTGCTAAGGAGGCCTCGTTGCACAATGATAATAAACCCTACTATTGAATCGAGAAACCGAGAAAAAAGTCGCGAAGTCATTTAGGACCAGGCGGAATATCGATTCGATGCCCGCAGGTTCGAACCCCAGGAAAGTACCAACGAATTTTAATTGATAACACTACCTTAGAGAAATGCTCTTGTAGTAAACCTACAGTGCTGGGGACAAATATAGAACTATTGATTTCTCAGTGTTTAAAATAGCCAATACGTCATTGACTAACGTGGTGCTGAAACCCTTGCCTTCCCTTGGGAAGAGACCTTTGCCCAATAGTGCGACACCAAACAGGCTGGTATTATAATTGAACTGAGAGGTCGCGAAAACCGATTGTGAAATGACTGACTTTTACGTGATAAGAACGGCTCTTTTTTAAAAATATACAACAAAGGTGGTAAACAAGCTTACAGGCCGTTTGATGGTAAGCGGCTGCAATTAGACGCTTATAATCATTGCTATTACTAGCGAGTTGCTGACCTAGAAGCCCCTACCCAAAGAGCTCTGCAAATCCTACACTCCCAGGTACACAAAATTTGGTTTCAACATACAGCTAGGACTCATCATCGAGGCATCGTTGAGGGATGAAACACGTGTAATCGGTTGTGTTCGTTTAACATCGCATCTGCAACATAGTTTTTTTTATTTTATTATTATTTGCTAATCATAATTTCCTTGACATTTTTAAAACTTATTCCTTATAGGTTAATAGTCTTCGCGTCTACGGGCTCAACCGCATCTCTTTAATCGTTTCGGTTAGGTACTAACATTTTTCTTTTTGATTTGTTTTTTTTTCCACTAATAGTTTCAGATTTAACATTTTCATGTGTAACTCAACAATTAATAACAAACGTTTTTTGTTATAGAAAGACGAAATAACCGTTTTATCATTCAGGCGGAAGTAGCAAAGACAATTTAGATAAAGTAATTACGATGGATTTCTTCAACGTAACACCTACATCAATCAAATATAATAAAATAATAATATCAAGAAAATAAATTGAAGACTGTCTGAATAGTTTTTGATCTAATTTTGTATACGGGAAACATTCGTTTTTCCATAACTGATTGAGTATAATAATAATCGCCAACGACACATTTAGGCATCGTAAAAATAGTGGTAAAAGACTTTGATGAAATTTTATATTTCCCGTGTACAAAATTTTAGGTCATTTTTCAATTGATAGACTATATGAATTGTCAATAATATGAGTAAAAATAAAATTATGGAATCTAAATAATTACTGCATAATAATCGCGTGCGGAGCTGCGCGCACACTGTTAGTTTTAATATAAAATGCAAGGGTTTTCTCATGATAACAGATTTTTATAAACTCCATTAACCATTTTTTTTTGTGTAAGCCAATTTGAGTTCAAAAGGAAGTTAATCGTTTAACTAAGATTAAATTTTACACGTCAATGATCGTAAAATCATCTCTTGAGACTTTCTGTTAATTGAACCGTGAACAAATGTTTGTAAACTTTCGCGCAAGACTATATTATCTACAGCTCCATTACCTTCTAGAGGCAAGCTTGGTTTTTCCTCGACAGTAACGGAGCAGATTTTAAATGATTAACAGCTTTTCTTCGATGGATGGTCTTCTTGTCGACAAATATATAGAAGATCAATATTTAAATAATTCATCAAATAAGCATTATTTTTTTGCATTCAACTCACAAACAACTTGTCGGTTTTACTAGGTTTAATTATCAGAGACAATATAGATAGTCCTGGTGCTGTGTTCCGGCATGAAGGATGTACTGGCCTCTAGATTGCGGTTTTTTTACCCTTTTGCGAAAAAGGAGGCTTATGTTTTTCGAGCGTACGAATGTATCGCATGTATCTAACCCGTAAATCCAATTGTTGATATTGATGTTTTTGTTGTTGATAGTATAATTTACAATTTGAATGTTTCTTTATGTTATGAATTACCAAACATGTACGTAGCCCACCTGAGTTTCAGTAGTCACCGCATCCTATAGCAATTAAAATGATTAAAAAGGAAACAAAAAACTCCACTGCAACAAAAACACTTGACTAAAAAATATTTTTCTATTTTTGATTTTTATTTGATTCCCATATGTCTTACTTAAATATTATATAGCCTATGTCACTCACTCATTTCATACGAATCTAACGGCACCTCGTAGATTATAATGTATTAAGCCGTTTAGGCTACAGAGCGTGCCAAAAAAATAGAAATCCATGCATACAATATATATATATGCTCGAATAACATAACTCTCCTTTTTCGCATTGGGGCCATAAACTTTCGTTTATATTGTTGATAAAAATGACTTTGGACAATGGTGTCTGGATGACAGTGTTTATCTTTGAATCCGAGTCCAATTTCAATTAAACTATTTCCTTTTGGTGTACATATTAATTCCACGCTTAGTTTCATCTCATTTTCAAAGGAATGCAAACTGTAGTAGATACATTAAATTTGAAACAATTTTCATTTCGCGGAATGGCGTTTCGTAGCTCGATGTCCCGGCAGTAAATTAGCCCGGGCCGGGATCATTTTGCCCCGGGGGAGGCTGGTAGTGTCGGATTCATTGCTGAGATGACTCCGTTTTATGCGCTGGCTTAATTTGTACCTAAATCCTTATTAGACGTTAGCTAAAACGTTGCTTTATTGTTAGGGATGACGCTAAAAGTACAATAAAATTTTGGTAAGACAGAAGCTTCCATTTATTTTAATATAAGTTAGTAATTTATTAAATAATATTTTAGTAAACAACTTAAATCCCAAGGATGGCATTCGCCATTGGCATCAATGCCAATTTTACGTACAGTTAGTGTACGAGAGCTAAAGAGTTAAGTAACTCATTTTTTTTAATTTTCATCAAAACATTTAATGGACTACCTATCAAAACGACCAATAAATATTATTATAGCTTGGTTATTTCAAGTAATTTTTTTATTCAGTTTAAAATGTTACTTCACAAAACAGGAAAACTTAATTAACTTAATAGTTATTCCAATGTCACAGCTATTTCCAACCGAGCCCGAACATATATTATATCCCTATAATAGAACTAAACGGAGTTAAAAGTCCGTAGATCACGCTAGATGGCAACAGTTTCAAAACAAACAAATGTCATTCAGACGCCAACCTCCAACGGCGGCGCACGTAATTTATGTCTCAATGTTACCGGTTAATGGAAACCGACATGCGAAAGGTTTGGTTTAAGTTTGTTATGTTCTTAGGTTTTTTTTTTTACAAATTTAGTATAATTTTTCAATATTATTAATCCACCAGAAGGTAAAAAAATATTAATGTTTTAGGATACACCCATTTTTCTACTTGAAATATAAATTATAATTTCACAAGAGCAGTGAATTTTGGTTTGTCGAATTATTGAATTAATCCTACTTATAGTTCCACAAATGATTATGTTTTAACGTAGTCAATCATTTGAAAAAGAGAATGCTAAGTGGTTAGTACTATAATAAAAAAAATATAGAAGACAAAAAGGCTATTTGATAGCCTCCTCTCATTATACATGTCGACCCAATTATAAAAGTACTAGCTGTGCCTCAAGGTTGCCTGTGTAAAATTTATTCGACCAAATCGCCAACGCCGGCGCCGCCAACGCACCCGTGTAGCCTATCGTAGTTCTCATTTATCATACTACCCTGTAACTAGCCAGATTGCTTGACGTTCATGGTTACTGGTCTGCTCCGAAGAGTCCTAGCGTGAAGTTATATAGCCTATACTTTAATCAATAAAAAGGCAATAAAATGCAGAAATAATTTTTCACATTCTTACAGGTAGTACCGGACATTAACTCGTTCAAACAAACAAACAAAAAACAATCTCTTGATCTTTACAACATTTTAAGTATTAATAATATTAGTCATCCGATTTAGAATGTAAATTGTACCTTGCAGTGCATAAATGTTATCTTTTCAACGAAACTTTGCAGAAGTTATTTCGGAAATTAGTACCTATAATACTACTTATTACTACTATAACTATAATTTGATATTTATTGATGAGAAAATTATTTATATAAAGCAAAAAAGTTCTCTCGAAACACTGGCAAAAGGGAAATTTGATCCCGAAATTTTGTTTGGTAAAAAAACAAGTAATAATATATTCAAAGACCAAAACCCTCGGCCGTGCCCGCGGAACCCTACTTTAACGTGGTCTTCGTAGCATTAAAATATCACCAAAAAAGGTACGGTTGTACTGTGAGCGATATATTGAAATATTAGATATATATTTCAGAACCTCGGGATAGTAACGATCAGCTGGTGAAAATGAAACCAACTTCTAGGTCCGTTCCTCCAGCATAAAACCCTTGAGCTAACAGCCGCTCGCACGATACAGCGACAATGTATATTACTACCAACATACATAATACTCCACTTCTCATAATTATGCACACCACTCAGGTAGGTGCATAGGTTCTGTAACGGACCTGTTTTATTTTTTGGCTAGTTAGCTTTGGATGAAATTGGCAGATTACTAAATACATATACTTACGCATGTTTCTTCCTTCCACCCACAAGGCAGAAACATGTATATATGTATGGTTAGATCGAATTTTCTACGGGTAGGGAATTAGTTCATTACTTAATTACTTAATTAACTTAAATTAATACATTTCTTACCATATGTCAGAACCATCACAAGTAGATGTGATTTATACAGATTATAGTAAGGCTTTCGATAGAATTGATCATGCTATTCTGTTGAAAAAATTACAATTCGCAGGTATTCGAGGTAATCTATTTCGATGGTTTTCGTCTTATGTTACTAACAGGTGTCAAGACAGTAGTATTAAACGGTTTTACCTCTACAACTCGGCTAATCCCCTCTGGAATTCCTCAAGGTTCCCTGCTAGGACCATTACTATTCAATATTTTTATTAACGATGTCGCTAATTGCTTTAAAAATAGTAAAATACTTTTATACGCTGATGATTTGAAAATCCTTAGTCCGATCACGAAACCAAATGACGCGCTTTCTCTTCAGGCAGATCTGGATAGGTTTTTAATATATTGTGAACTTAATAAACTTGATTTAAATATTTCCAAATGCTACGTAATGTCCTATACTCGTAAACTTCAACCAATAAATTTTAATTATACTCTAAAAACCACTATAATAACTCGAGTCGATAAGATAAAAGACTTAGGTGTTATATTTGATTCCAAATTACTTTTTAATCATCATATTGATGCTATTGTCCGCAAAGCATCGAAAGCTCTAGGATTGGTCATGCGTTTATCATCTGAATTTAAATGTATTAAAACTTTTAAGATTTTGTATTGTTCTCTTGTCCTTAGTCACCTTGAATACGCCTCTCAAGTATGGAATCCGAATTACAACACTTATGTTAATCGTATTGAACGGATACAAAAGAGGTTTCTTAGATTCATACAGTACAAAAGTAAATGTCACCATTCTAACTATTTCCTTAATTGTAAATATAATCATATTCTTCTTCTCCATGAACGCAGACGAATAGCAGATATCACATATCTGTTAAAAATCACTAATGATATGGTAGACTGCGCAGAATTGCTAGGTAATATTAACCTGCGCGTGCCTGCTGTTTATACAAGAAACAAGTTCCCTTTACACGTGCCGTTAGTGAAATCATCGTATAGAAAGAACTCATTTTTAGTCAGAATTGGCAATCAAATTAATATTACTTCAAAGACCATAGATATAGATCTCTTTAAAACAAATTTTCTCAAACTTAGGAAAAATCTTACCAGTAAATTTTATAACTAATTTCACCAGTCTAATTTTACCAACCAACTATTTAAATCTACCTATATTACTGTATATCTGTGTGAACTTGTAAATGGCCTTTGTATGTATAACTAAATAAAATAAATAAATAAATAAGGCAACATCCCAAGCCGAAGTTCGGCTACTTTGGCATCCTTAAACTTGTTGCCCTGCTTTCGCGGCTATTATAAACCCACTCGAAACCGATCACAGTTTGTTCGCTGTCTTTAAACTCTAGCTAGCTCTAGGTGTCTCTAGTTCGAAAAAAATGCTAATGTTTTGAGAACGGCATTAAATAATAGACACGCAAAGTAATGTCAAAATATCAGGTTTTTACTAAATTATTATGAAAGTATAGAGATATAAAGGTACTTTTTAACAAAAAAAATATGTGTGCAATTCACACGTGATAGAAGTGAAATAACCGAGGCTACTTTTATTTTAGAAAAAAAAAACAAGTACTGGAGGTTCCGCGCTAATAAACTAAAGTAGCAGTGTCCAGTACCGCGCGAGCTTACTGCGGTGAAGGGGTGGCCCTTCCCTTCCCTCTCCCCTTCGCCGCAATTACCACAAACGAAATACCACGCGCACGAAATCGCAGGCACAGCTAGTAGTGAATATAAGTGTACGATACTACCAGTTAACAAAAAATTTACGTATTAAATTTTTTTACCGCTAATCGTCTACAAGGAGAACCCGTCTCGAACACAACTTTATTATGAAACAAAGCCACACCCGCGGTATTCCGGTGCTCATTAACAAAACGCGCCCTTGTAGAAATTATATATTTTTAAAAATAAATAACGACACTGGCTCTCAATGACCCATGTACATTATTCATGTACACGGAAATGTTTCATAAATATCAATGATATTTTATAAAAAGATACGGCATTGACGCTCTTTACATGTCATCGTGAATGATGGGCAATTGCCCTCAGTTCACTTTCGACTTGACACTTTTATCCTTTTTTGACAACACAGTCCTATCTCTTTTGTTTCCACAAGCTGATATACCGTTTTCAAGTTGCTTTTAGTGAGTGTATAACGCGTCTATTTATAACGTTCATGGCTACTGCTTCTCTTCTTACAGACGTAGCGTGAAGTTATGTAGCCTATAACCTACATGAATAAATAAGTAATAAAATACAAAAAGATTTTTTCAAATCTGACTGGTAGTTCCAGATATCAGCGCGTTCAAACAAACAAACAAATAATCAATCTCTTGAGGTTTATAATATTACCAGCTGTGCCCGCGGCTGCGCTTGCGTGGACTACAGAACACCATCGGTCGCCCACACGCGCAAATCGTACTCTCCCTCTCCCGGTTATTTTTAAAGATAAACATTCTTATTGTGGGTCATCATTAGAAGACAGACATAATATGCTCTCAATGACTTTTTGTAGGTCTTGTTAATATCTACTATTATGTTGCACATTAATTTGATATATTTATATCTTATGGTTTACTCACCGTAAGCCATTTATGCGCCCGAATTAATTCACAATTTTTTTTACTTACGCAAAACCTAAATGTTTTTTCTAAAATAAAAGTAGGGTAAGTTACTCCTCTCAACATCAGCTATCTGCCAGTGAAAGTCACGTCAAGATCGGTCCAACCATTTCGGAGATTACCCCATACAAACAGACAGACAGACAAAAATTAAAAATATTGTTTTTTTTTTTGTTATAGTATGTATGCTATATAATTTCACATGCATTTAGTAAAAAGCTGTTATTTTGACATTACAAACAGCCCCTTCATATTTTTCATATTTTTCTTCATTCTTCATACTTTTATTAATTTTATGTATAGATAATATACTATAGAACAACGTCTACGTAATTGTGAACGGTCGTTATTAGATAAATTCCAACAAAAGAAATATGTGAAGGAGCAGTGAAACCCGACTACCACAAAAAACACTTCGCTAAAAAATATAGTTCTCTATTTTTGCTTTTTATGTGATTACGAGACGTACGAACAATCTAACGACACATCGTACGCTAAAATCCATCACTCATACCTACGCACGAAAAACATAAACTTCCTTTTTAGCAGTTTTGTAAAAGGAGCCAAGTTCGTTAGAAACGATCGGGCTAGTCATCACCGATAAATATAATAAGCACTCGCTAGATCTCAGCTCTCAACAATAAAATTTAATATGAAATACCACAAATCTATATCGTAATAATTATACAATAATCGTCACCTAATGCAATCAAATAGAGTACGATTTAGTTGGTTTCCCGGTTCGATTACTTTGAATAGCCTCCAGCCTTAACCAGGCTATTTGACCCATCATTAATGAATATTAATTTCGTGTTTGAAAGTTTCTATACACCATGTACTCATGTATATTTGCAGTTTAAGTTGCAAATACGTTCCTCACATTTTGAAGGTAACGTAATATCTTAACTTTGCCTTCCCAATACATCTTTGATAACTTAACTTATATTCGTAAAAACTTAGTCAAGTTAGATTTTTTCAAAGATCAACACAATGTTAATACTAGAAATTAGTCGTACCGTGTTTTATACTAAGTAGCTCCATTAAAGTCTTTTAGGTCATAGTTTCAGATTTTATAATAAGACTAGCTGTGCCCGTGGCTTCGCTCACGTGGACTACAGAATCCACGCGCGAATCTTGCACTCCGCTCCCAGCTATTTTAAAGACAAAAATGCTTATTGTAGGTGTTCCTTAGAAGATGGATATATACTCTCACTGACTTTTTTGTAGATCTTTTTCATGTATACAATTATATATTGCATTAATTTGAAATATCTCTTATGGTTTACTCAGCGTAAGTCATTTAAGCTCCCGAATTGATTCAACATGACCAGCTTTTTTTTATTTGTGCGGAACGCTAATTCTTTTTTTTTAAATAAAAGTAGCCCAAGTTACTCCTATAAATTCAGCTATCTACCAGTAAAAGTCCCATCAAAATCGGTCCAACCGTTTCGGAGATTACCCGGAACAAACAAACAGACAGACAAAAATTTTAAAAATGGGTTGCTTGTTATACGTATCGTATATACTTTCATATGCATTTAGTAAAAAGCTGTTATGTTGACATTACAAACAGACACTTCAATTTTATTAATTGTATAGGTTACTGATTTGCCGGACAACAAGTTCAAGGACCATGTCAAGCGGGTTTTATTGTTAAAGGGTTATTTATTATAGGATGGATCATTATGTGAATGATAGTGATGTCTGGAAGTGACTCCCTCTCTGTGCATCCACTAAATAAATCCGTACGAGTTTTATGTCGGTTCGTCTCGATGGCTGGAATGTTTGCCGAACCACTAGTAGTGTTTTGACGTTCATAACTCCCTTCCAATGGTTTAATTTGAATAAAGATATTTTGGATTTTAAATTCATATAAAAGAAAAGCTGTGTGGTTTTATAGGGTCTGCAACGTGCATGTGATGCCTCTGGCGTCCATAGGCTGAGGCGACGGAATGGTTGTTTGGCACTATCGTGGTATTAAAAAAAAACAATACACCAGGTTTGTAACATCCGTAAGGCATGACACGTTCCAGGAACAGCCGGGTTTGTATCTTCTAGAATAAAAGCGGGATGGGATGGATCTTTATCTGACTGGGTCACAATCATCATGCACATGGTAAAAAAACGGTCGAAATTAATGAAAATCTATCCACTATATCATTTTATTCATACTAGCGATCGCCCTAAGGTCGTAATTCGATCAGCGACATTTTGATCATAGACTATTTTCTGTTTGATATTTGCAGTAATCATGAAACTAAACAATGAGTATAATCTATATCACTTACTGTCACTTTTCGTTGAGTGACAATGTCAATATTTTGGGAGGTCTAAGTTCAATGGCACTGGTAGGTTTAGGATTCGCAGTATTAATTTATTTTATTTAATATATTATTAACAGATATTATAAATAAATGTTAGGGTTCTGCGCTCCTCCATTTAAACTTTAACCATGCTAAATCTCAAAGTCTTCTGTGCACAGTGTGCATGCAATACGCTTAAAAAGGTACCGAAAGCTTTTGCTTCACGTATAGATAGAAGACAACTGTCAACTAAAGATAATTAATCTAGTATACCATTGTATACCAGTTAATAAATAATCGTGATAATATACCAATAAACAATATTTAATACGACGCTAAAATAATAGAAAAGCAATAAAACCGTAACAATTAAATACCAGGCAATAAATCTCATGTTAAATCACCCGAGGTTGTAATCGTTCGTACAGTGTGGGCGTGGGCGTCGTTTAAGTTATAGATTCATTTCATTGGTTCTTTCATAGGATATACTTTCCGCGCTTCGTACTACACTTAGGTATCTATTTAATCAATTTTTTGCAGTTTTGGACAGAACTGTAAAAATTTACAGTTAATTTTTGGTCCAAATTTCCCAATAAGCATAATATATGAATGATACTGATCCAAGCCACGGTGAAGCAGTAAAAGTCGTCTGAGGGACCTTATTGGCTAACACTATAGTCAGTTAAAAAAAAAAATGTCGTTAAAACAATTTTTATCTGTCCGTTTCTGAAATCTCCGAAACGGTTAAACCGATTTTTTAGACTGACTGACACTGATAGATAGCTGATGATATACGGCCATTTTCAATAACATATCTGAGTTTACTATTCCTGATTAGTACATATTTGTAATAAGTATTATATTTAACTAAAGACAGAGATTGGCTTCCCTCTTATCTATCCAAAGTATAAGATATTCATACATATAATGTGGATACGAAAAACTATCCATTGATAGGTTATTGAAAATGGCCGATAGGGAGTAACTTAGGCTACATTTATTTTAGAAAAAATATTAGGGTTCCGTGCAAATGAAAAAAAAAAACTTGTCATGGTGAATCAATTCGGGCGCTTAAATGGCTAACGTTGAGTAAATCATAATAGATATATGAAATTAATGTAGATACTACATAATTGTAGATATTAAAAAAAATATGTCTATCTTCTAAGGATCACTCATAATAAGCATATAACCGAGAGCGGAGGTAGCGTGTGCTCAATCGACGGCATTCTGTATTCCACGTGGGCGAAGCTGCGGGCACACCTAGTCTATAAATAAAATAATTAAATTCTCCATTTTCTTTTAATTTTAGACACAGGGTTTCCTAGCAACATTTATTCCTTACAATTCACACTATCAATGATCGTAATAAAATCACATACATTTTTCTAAAAATGATTAGGTTCGATTCCCGAATGGACAACCTTTTTAGCATTCAGACAAGACAAACATCTTAGCATTCCATAGATTCACCGTGCGGGTGCCGGTTCCATCGTGTAGCAGACAGAGGGAACACGAGCAGTCCCCAGGACTTGCGACCCAGGTGTAGATTTGACCCTTGACTGCCCAAAAGTTAAGATTTTAAAAAAATCTATGAATACAGTTTTATTTTTATTTTTAAACACGATGCCATGGTTCTTTAGAACATATTACTCTATCTCTTATAGTTTATTAACTATTGTTTCAGAGGTCCCCCACTGTCCCATTTAAATGTTACACCCTGTATACATAAGTATTATCCAGTAGTTATATAATCCATGTATGCAGTACTATGTACTTGCATTACCTTCATATATCACGATTAACTATGAAGGTTGAAATTGCAATAACCATTATGTTTGCCCCTTTAGAATGTGATGTAATTTAAAGTAGGGCATCCCTTTTTGTATAAATCCCTGAGAAGCAACTTCAGTCACCGCTATATAACAAGCTTAATTAGAAACCGGAGTGAAGATACTTCTCAACTTGACTCGTATAACCTTTGAAGGTTAGCAGTTGAGTGCATCATTGAAACATCAAAGAGTCGAAGAACGTGTTCAATTACAAACACACGGATTCCAGTTTCGAGTAGCACTGGAGGTTTTGTCCAGACACCTTTTGTGACACAATATTGTTTTTTTGAATTTATATAATACGAATATGATGAGTTCGAACTCGGATGAGATCTTTAATTTAAATTTATTTCAATTCCGAATCCGTTTTTAGTAAAACTAATATTTTGACAATTCACTTAAATGATATTATTATTACTACTTAATAACAGAAAGGTTTACAAAACAAAATTTAAAAATTGTTTCTCAAAACTGCCCTTAGCAGTTTGTCTGCAGGATCTTCGGTTAAATTCATTGACACAAAAAAAAATCTCACTTTTCTGTAACTAGGAGAAGAGAATATTCCAATACTTTTTAATTTTCTGTTTTTTAACTTGCCTATACGACCGTTAAAAAAAAAAAAAATTATGTAACACCCGTAAGTGCGTATTCCGGCATCTACATTTAAGAGCAAGTTATAAATACTAAATATTTATAATAATCTACATAGTAAGTTTAAAAATTGACAAATGTATCTCTTACTAATCCAAAAACCAGACCATCCACTAAGGAGCACGGTGCCTACAAGATATATTAACCTGTATTCTAATTACGTATTCCCCAAGAGAAAGGAGATGAAATCGTTTTGCTCAGGAAAAATACGCAATTGAATGGACACTTGTCGCTATTAAAATCAGCCCAACAATGAGCAAATATTGCGCCAACACAATAAGAGAACCATATACGTTACATTGTAGAAAACTGAACAAGAATATAATAAAACTGTAAAAGAAAACAGACACGAGCAATGAATTCGAAGTGGGTATTGTAAAATGCTACAACACCAATATGGCGGTAGGACATCATAAAATAGTGTGTACGTTTTATATCCGAAGCACTTAGTGCTTTAGAGCCAGTAACATTCAGAGTAGCGTTACTAAACGCTTTTCTCTTACTCAGGTAAGCTTTCTTCGCGAATGTTGTTTATATTAAAAATAGCTTAGAGTTAGATTCTATTTATAACTAAAAATACTGTAATGAGTTGGAGAGCCAGTAATTCCATTTTTGCTCGTAGCGTTTTACCAACTTCTCTTAACCTTAGACGCTTATAAGGACTAAACGATAGCTTAATATATACCTTATATACAATAAAGATTTTTATTACCAGTACCTATGGAGAACAGGGGTTTAGCTACCGTAGTATCAGCCGTATCAATGATACAGGTCCCCCGAGCTACAGATGCCCCGACGTACGTAGTGTTTTTGTTTATTTAATTTAAATAACTTTCCTTCTTTTGGGCTTATTTGGACATATTCTGCATATGGAAGGTAGAAGGAGAACCATCTTATAAGAGAGACAAGTTGAAAAGGTATACAGTTTAAATTATAAATCAAAAACCCACCAAAATGGCGCTAGCGTAGCAAGAGGGAATGACACAATCTCGTTACTTTATAGTCGTTACTTTTGTAAAACTAAAAAAAGAATTGAACAATAATGGGAAAAAGTTGTCTAAGTAAGCGAAAATTAAAAAATAATAACTTTTGTTGGTAACTTTAATATTTACGCACTTTTTACCGTGGCGCCACCCTATTTTGACGCGTTCTGATGGAAACTTTTTCAAACGTAAAGATGGTACTCCTGGTCTGTACCCTCCCTAATTCTGTACTATCCATGCCACTGATGGAGAAAGATATGTAGTTCATTGTAAAGAGTCTTCAACTTCAGGATGCAAGTACACCATTTTGTTCTGCTCTGAAATTTAAAGGTAATACGCAATTTAACTGTTTAATAAGATTTCAAGAACTCAATACAAAATGCTCCAGTGTAATTTTTTAGATTATCCTAAATACGCTACCAACATTAACCATACCGTACCATATGTTTGTAACGAGTTAATGAACGGATGTACTTACAGTGGAAATTTTTAAAATGGTTCTCTAAAATATAGACGTAACATTTATGGCCCATTAACCCCCGGGTCTTTGCAACTCTGCCAACTGTTTAACCCGGCACGCACCCCGGAGGCGCTGTGAGTGCGCCAAACGAGACAATAGCAAAAGTTATTATTGTTTTAATACCAAGTATTCACAATTACATGATTTTTATTGCTAGATAATCATGGATTTATGTAGTGTGGCTGATGGGATGAAAGTTATATAAATAGAGAAGTGTTAAGTATGAAGAGAGACGGATACCTAAGACGTTGATACCTAGAGGAATAATAGCTACCTAAGAACTTATGGATGAACTGCATGAGAAATGAATATGTTTATAAAAGGTATTGAGATATCAACTAGAGAATTGGAAGCAGAAATCATGTGCCGACCCTACTTAGGAGATATAGTGGAAAGAAACAGAAGATTTTAAGTTTTTCACAGCATTTAATGGTAGGAAATTTTCGAAATCTGTAATAAGTATAACTTTAGTATTTATCCAGTGGTGAAGGTTTTCAATCTATATATTTAAAACTAAGTCTGATTCAAAATTTGTAGTCGATTTCCTCTCACAAGGACTACGAATAGCGATAATCAATAAAGAAAGAGATAAATATCCACCGTCAGTTGCGGTTCTTATCAAGGCATGGAACTGCTACAGCCAATATTACGCTTCATAGACATGGCATCAATCAGCTCATGACCACGAGACCAGATCAACTCATCGACCTAGAATATTTAATACACGACAATTGAAAAGTTTTGTCTTACGCGAATGGTTCGATGTATTAGAATAGCCTATTAACGTTTTTCGTTTACAGCTCGCACGACAAATAACCACACGAATATGCTGTTATTCCTCTTGGAGTGTGATATGCCGTATCACGTATGATTCTCAACACTCAATCCGAGTAGTAGAGTTTAAATAGAATAAGCAACAAACGTCCCTCTTCCACGAAACGGCAGGGTTGTAAAATATTCAAAACGTCGACGATAACACACGTTTCCACGTGGCAATCGTTACCGGCGCTTCGGCAGGGTTTAACGACTCACCAAATACCTCAGCACTCGCGCCAATAACCCAGCTTATGTTTTAACTCTATCTTTTATCTATTGCAATACATTCTTTAGTAGCGTATTATTTCGAGTTTATCTCGCTGCATACACTTTCGAGTGTGTCGTAAATGTACGTGGAAATTTACCATTAAGATTTGTAACACCTATGCCCTCTTCTTGGAAAGCTAAATATCACATGTAATTTCAACTATTCTGTTATTTCAATTAGATAAGTAGATTACATGTACACTTTCGTTAATTACTTGGATAAAGATATTTTAATCAAATATTGAAACTTGTATGAATACATCGTTAGTTTATTAACACATATTTTCACGCCTGTATCCCCAAATGATTAGGCAGAGGTGTAAAATGTACACCCACAGATCACCGGGTAAGTTTTTTAGGTCCCATGTAATAGGAGGCGAGCCTATTGCCATTAATCGGGCACAAAGCCAAACTCCAAGCTACTACTGAAAATTTCGTAGAAAAAAAAAACAATAACACTTTGCGCAACCTGGGAATCGAACCCAGGACCTCGATCATAGCAGTCGTGCTTACGACCACTAGGCTAATGAGGTTTATTAGTTGGGAGTTACATTGAAGGAAAATAATATTGCTAACCTATAATAATAATTATGTACCTACTAATATTGTAAAAAGGTAAAGTTAATGACTTTGGATGTATGAGGTAGGTATGGAACAATCGCAAAGATTCAAAAAAATATTTTACTGGTATAAACCTACGTTCAGACTGATAATTAAATGCTGTTTAAATATTATTAACATTTATATTGTAATTAAATGCTTTACTTGCCTAATCGACAGACTCCACTTTCTGGATTTAATTAAATTTGATGTCATAAGACTATTGGGTCCTAAGTGTATAATATAATATTCTAAACAAATTTATGTGACAATTATTTAAAGTCATTTAAGTATTTGGATTTATAATTTACAAGAATTTAAAAAAAAAATAACATAGGTATACTCTTTTGTCATTTTCTTTACTATTATTTATTTTATGGAGATAATAGGTTTGGCAAATGAAGCATTCCACGGGCGGGCGGTTACTGAAGTCTAATGTTTGTTATAGAGATATGTAGTAATATAGCGAACGTAGAAGTATAATGTACCTACTAAATATATTTTGGAATTATTAAATCCTTCAATATGCAAGCAATTGGCGATTGAATTTCCGTTCTAGCCAATTTTTATTTTCACAGACTTTACATCAAGCGGCAGGGATTTAAAGCGAAAACTGCAATGGAATTTAAAAATATTTTCGATCAAAAATATTCGCTTTACGTTTCGGTTAATCACTTGGCGGTTAACTTTATACATTTATATTAATTAGAAGATATACTTTATTAATAAACTAGCTATGCCTGCGGTTCTGCACACATTAACTACAGATCGTCTATTGACTTCAAAAACAAACATGATTCGCGTCTCCTTAAATAAAGTTTAAAATTGATTATTAGTGTCACAAAAATCTGCGAATAAAAAAAAAACTGTAAAAATTCCACATCTAAAAGTCTCAAACAACTATTCTAAAAAGCCGAAATACCAACGAGCACGTATTTCTATGTGCAATAAAGATTTATCTAATCGAATTTTTCTCGAATCGGACTAACGCTTCCTGTCTTGAGGAATTCACTTGTTTCTAAATTCAGTCTGTTAACTGCTGCCATAATAAAGATAAAAGTTTAAACTCTATAATTTAATGCAGGATTAACGGCCTGGTTACTTGCTTAGTGTACGTTTTTATAAAACCGATAGCTTAAAGAATAATTTTTTAATTTTATTAATCATTATCTCCAAGATCCATATTTAACAGAACGAACACGTACATAAATTCATTATAATAGGTCTTTTTTACCTATGAAATTGCCGTTCTGCGGTACTGGCCATTTCAAATCAAAATAATTTTTGTTTGGCTAAGAATTCCCATTTCAAATTAATTTTATTTTAAAAACATGAAATTCTTTTTCCAAAAGTAGTCATTTGTTTATTGATTAGTGTTACATTTTCATCGCATTTCAATCTTTTTTGTCATCATGGATACGTTAAAAATTCGAGTAATTATGGAATATGAGTACCGTCGTGGCAGTAACGCGGCACAAGCGGCACGCAACATCAACGACGTTTACGGAGCTAACACTACAAACCAACGCAACACTTGTTATTGGTTTGCTCGCTTCCGTTCTGGGAATTTCGACCTGAAAAATGAACCTCGCGGTCGTCCGAAGACTTTGGTCGACAATGACGAATTATAGGCGATTGTGGAAGCTGATGATACACAATCTACGGTTGAATTAGCAGCAGCTTTCGACGTTAGCGTCAAAACAATATTGGTCCATTTGCAAGGCAAAAAAGCTTGACAAATGGGTGCCCCACGAACTCAATGATCGCCAGCGCGAAGTACGCGTCCAGACGTGCCTTGCACTGCTTAACAGACACACAAATGAAGGGATTTTGAACCGCATTGTTACCTGCGATGAAAAATGGATTCTCTTTGATAACCGCAAGCGCTCAGCAAGTTGGTTGGATCCTGGTTCAGCACCTAAACAATGCCCTAAACGAAAACTTACCCCTAGAAAAGTGATGGTCACTGGTGGTCTAGCGCCGATGTGATTCATCACAGCTTCTTACCAAACGGGGTGAGCATTACTGCAGATGTGTACTATGAATAACTGAACACAATGATGGAAAAGCTGGCACATCTCCAACCAGTATTGGTCAATCGCTCGTCTCCGCTGCTCCTGCACGACAACGCGCGACCTCATACTGCACAGCAGACGGTCTCCAAGTTGCAAGAACTGGGGTTGGAAGTTCTCCGTCATCCGCCCTACTCACCAGACCTTGCGCCTACGGACTACTACTTTTTCCAGAATTTGGATAACTCCTTGGTGGGAAAAAAATTCAATACCCGAGAGGCAGTACAAAATGCCTTTGAAGAATTTGTTGCCTCCCGTCCAGCTGATTTCTTTAAGAAGGGCATCATTAAACTGCCACTGCGCTGGCAAAGATGCATTGATTGCATGGGTGATTACTTCGATTAATACCAATAAAAAATACATGAAAAAAATTCGTTTAAATTTTTTCATACAAAACGGCAATTTCATAGGTAAAGACCTAATATTTCTATATTTTATAAGAACTTAACAGAACATCCGTAGTACCTACGTAATTAAAAAAAAAAACAAATATATTTTTAAGTGCCAATTCAGTTTTTATCGCTATTCATAAACATGTTAATTGGCCCTAAATTATGTAACATTCGTGGCATTTTGCGTGATATTGTTTGGTTATTTTGCACAAGTGAAGTGAATTGTACATAATAACTAGAAGGTACATTTTAAAAGTCGTCATTAACTTATCAACCTTGCTCCCGACAAGCACCGCCACTTCGCTCGTCGTCCACTCGTTGTCGACGGGTGAACGCCGCGTGTCAACGAATTTATACGGGTGTACGTGATATCGCGCCCGCCGCACCGCGCCATGGACACATCGTCCTTGCGTTGACAACTCGCGGTCCACTCGCCGCGCGCATATGGACTGCTTGCGTGCGAGTCGATATATGAAACGCCATACAAAGAAATGTCCACCGCACGCGGCGATGCGGTGCTGGTCGGGTGCATGCCGGTTCGATAGGTAAGTGACGACCTTTAGTTGTCATTAAAACTCCCTGGACAGTTTTAACAAGAGAGCGTAATGTTGCTTGAATTCTCAAGATTCGAAAAATATTATATTCACTTCACATTGGCATAGTTGTGTGTGACGTTGTTATTTTAAATCAAAATAAAAGTGCCAATTAAAATACAAAACAATCATAATTAAATTACAATAAACTGCTATTCTATTGTTTTAACTCTTTACGTCTTGTAAACAATACATCGCACATTAAAGTACTTAAAAAGAAAAAAGTAATTTTAAAATGTAAATATAAAAAATATTTATTTCAAAAACTAATAACAAAAATTTTAAGTTACAACAAAACTAACAATATTTCTACGCTTTCTTGTAAATATTTATACATAACAGTCAATTTTGACCAACTACCATGTAAATAAATATCTCTATGTATTGACCATATAACCAAGATTAAAACTATACCAGTTGTGTTAGAATAAAAGTAAGGATTTTAACTTTAATGCATAAAAATAAATACAAGAGTATCAAGTTCTAAAAAAATCTACCAATTTTCCGCTTGCCTCAACGACAGATAAAATAAACATATTATTATTTTTTTACTTAAAAAGTCTCTACGATATCTTTACGTTACTTTTTACGATCAGAAATATCGTTCATCCCATGTGTTATCGACATACTTGCTACTACAAAGTATACTACCTACATATAATACAATTTTTGAAATAGAACATATTTTTAACGTTGTTTTCACTACCAATTGGAATGATTGATGATGATGATATTATCATTTTGTAACAAATAAAAAAATACTATGCGAAATTAATAAAAAAATCTAAGATTTCTACTATACGTACAACAACCGTAATATTATTATTCTTTCTTCTTGTTTAATGGCATCATGTATGGATATAATGTTTGTATTTATCAAAATCTAAAACAGCGCGCTAGCAAAATGCTGGCTCTCTTGCCATAACTTCCCAAGAAGTTTTAGTGGCAATTCAAAATTGATGTTACTTTGTTACTATTTTAATTTACTTGTGTACAATAAACTATATCAAGAGAAATTCCAAAAATATTACAGAAAAGAAAATTGATGTTACTTTGTTACTATTTTAATTTACTTGTGTACAATAAACTATATCAAGAGAAATTCCAAAAATATTACAGAAAATATCCGCAAAAAAGTCTACAACCGCAATCAAATCGAAGCTCTATAGCGCATGACGAAAAAATCGACGAAAACGTGTGAGTCGAGCTCGAGCATCGAGGGTTCCGTTCCACCATACAACATAATATTATTGGTTAGTATATATTTATATACCTGAATATTGTATTTTCCTTCTTCATTCAGTTAGGAATCCTAAGGGCGAACCTCACTCACGTTTAGCAGATTTTTATAATTTATTGTTTTCTTTAAAGTATGCACTATATTCACACCAAGTTTGCCCCTTGAATGTATTAAAAAAACTTCCTTTCTTAGCATGGAAACCCCTATAAATATGTATATTTCACTTTTTGATATATTTCTGGATATCCACCATAATAACATAATATATTTAAAGAAAATTTCAATCCGCTACCCACTACGAATTAAAAAATTAAACGTGGTGGTTTTCTCACCTCCATAAATATTAGCGTACAATCCCGAATGGTGTTAAGATTTCCATCAACTAGTGAATGGTTAACTCCATATGGCCGCCCTTCAGAAGAAATCAACTGGAGGATGAGGAGCAACCAGAAACCGTGTACGTAAAATTTAATGACGAAACAATTGATCTCAGGCTAAAGTAGTGCAGTATAGCTTGGAAGGTTTAATGTTGTCGGATTTGGACGTAACTCCCATTTTGAAGAACTCCATACTGTAGTCTCCAGGGAAAACCTCAGCAGAGCGGTTATTCCACAACCGGAACATTCACGGAATAAATTCCTCTGAAAGCGATCTGTCGGCGACCATTTAGGTTCCAAAGTGTAAGGAAGAACTCCCTGCTGATAGCGAACGGTGCGATGATGGACAGTAACCGTTGGCATCATGTCGAACAATTCCTCGGAAAACTATCCATTATACAAACGGAAGAACACGCACATGTCGGTAAGGGAAGAACCTTCCACATTCGTGCTGTTTGCTGTTAAAGAGTTCCGTTGTGCCTTCGCAGTCCTTGATAGTTCATAACGTCCTTAGTTAGCTGCCTACCTAGTCTTGGATTATCATAAACCTACCAATATATTAATCACTATACATTTCCTATTCGATTTTCAAGAGTCCTCGGGTGTATCTTCTTAATCCAAGGTCCAATGAAAATGGGACCCAATTGAAAACACCCTTTCCAAGAAAAAAAAAAATTTAATCGGTTTATAAATGACCTAACCTATGAGAGCAAACAAACATTTAAAAAAATACAACCGAATTAATAACCTCCTCCTTTTTCTGAATTTGATTAAAAATAGTTACTGAATTATGTAATAAATTCTACAAAGTCATTAAAATTTAATAAACTTTATCAAACCATAACTAGCCGTGTGAGTTCATTTTCCAAATTCAAAATAGTATGGAAATTTTCATTAATAAATTATATTATTGAACGAGGAAGTAGCTCTGCGTCACTTCTACAGCGGCTTTGTGTTTGACGTTAGAAAATGAAAACAATAAGGCTCTAAGTACTTACCCGGTAATTATACGACCCCCAGTGATTGTGATATACTATCCGAAAGAACAGTCAACATATATGAATAAAACACAATCAATTCTTATGTTTAAATATTTTTCGTTTGTAGAAAAAGTTCTCTAGAACTTTCTTGTCATTTACGCTAGGGTTGCGAAATGGGCTTACCCAGCACCGTTTTGTCCCAGAGCTGTTTAAAAAGGAATTGAAATACTGTCTCCAAGATTGATGACATGGCATGTCCATAAGCAACGGTAACCATTTAGCATCGGGTGAGCCGCCTGCTTGTTTGCTGCACATTGGCATAATAAAAAAATATTAATTCATACTAAGGTTGTCAGTGACACAATAATAAATGGAATATATAAACTCAGACACCGAAATGCTTAAATTGATTTTTAAAATTTGAATGCCTCAATATATTTCATAATCCGGGCGGCTCTAAAAGCATAGAGATTTAATGCAGTGGTATATTTAGACACTACACCAGCAAGATTTGCCTGTAATTTTAAATTTGTATACAAAATAAAACTTTCAAAAGCTTTAATTAAATTATTTTTATTATTATTATTTAATAATTAAATTAGCATCAAAGCTTTTAACTATTTAAGTTTACCTCACTAATTACTTCTCTATAACAAATTTTTTAAAATACTAAAGACAAAAAAGTCGAACAAATATGAATAAGTTTAAGAATATAATTAATTACGATTTTTTTCATACAAAACTTAATAAACACTAAACGACTTACGGTATCTGTCGGTGTAAATATATTGTAGCGGAAGTTGTTCGGCACGCCATCTGTGCATAGTCTTGTTAAACAAATTGTATTATAAAAGCATTGGTTGAATCATGTTAAAAAAAAAAAAAAACAAGTTTGGTGAAGCTGTAAAAGCCGCAGCGGCTTCAGGGCCTCTAAGGCTAACAGTATAATCAGTTCTAAAAAAAATTGTTCAAAAACAGTATTGGTACGATGAATAAAGAGTAAGACGTTTAGATACTTAAGACGGTAAGATACTTAGTCTGTGGCTTTATGCTGCTTAACAACAAAGAAAGATTACCAATAACATCTGGCATTAACCACAAATATCGATAAGTAAAATTATTGCAATCAACATGATCGCTAAACAAAACATCCGTGTGTACATTCTAACAACATCACGAACACAAACTCGCCCGCTGAATTATGTATCAAAAGCGTGATCAGAACTGCTTTTATCTGCAATAACGGCAAATTGTTTGTACTTTACAGTACTAGAGGATTCCATACCGTAATCAAGATTATAATTGAGTTAATAAAAGTTAATTCAGTATGTTTAGCTCGAGAGTGCAAAGTATTCTTATGTGGTGGATTCTACGTCATGAATTCCCAGAAATCCGCTTTGCAGATATTCAACACTGAAAAGAATATAATAATAATGCAAATAATAATTGAACTCTCTTCTGGAGTAACTTCTTTAGAATTGTTTGTCATTTTTAGATGCTAATACACTGCTAATAGGTTTAGGCATAAATGTTCTTGGTTTACTAAGAAATAGCTGACAAAAATAATAGGCATAAAGAAGGACGGCATAACGTTGAAGACTTGAACTTACGAGTGAAATTTAAACAAAATAAATTAAAACAATCATTGTCATTCCAGTCGAAACCCCACTGTTGGAAATAGGCTTCCTGAAAAGAGATTCCTAAAACGACTGGTCCTATGCTGCTCTCATATCAAGCGGATTCCCGCAACCTTCACCAAGTTCGGTGCCCGATCGCCACTCCCAAAAAGTCTTCGATCACATCGGTCATCTGTTGTACTAACTACGTGCCCCGACTACCAGCAAAGTCTAGCAGTTCGATTTGATGACTTTGGTTCATCTCCTCGTTTTCTAATTGCAGAGAAATTCTAGAGTCAGAAACAAACCAGTAAAGCCTAGTATTATATATTCTCAATGGGAATTATGAATGACTTGTCTTATGATCCAATGGCATTATCATCAATTAGATAAGAGATGTTAGAAAACATTCAGACAATAATGTTCAGTACAATCAGTCTTCACAAACGATTACATCATCTAAAATGGATATGAGGTGTATAATGACATCAACATTAAAATATATCGATAAACATAAAAGAAAATCTGACCAATTGTGAGACAAAAATATCGAATAGTGATGTACTCCTATTTCTAGTTGTGGATAAGATATTGTGTTATATGTTAATTTTATTTTATCGATTCGTTTAAAACACCGCTGTGGGTGTAGATTAAACGAAATTAGATTATTTCCGTTTTCATGTCACCCAATTACGATTGTAATCATAAAAATGGTTTGGTGATTTGTGAGAAATAACTTTGATCGAGCGGATAAGGCATTAAAATAGAGTTATTTCAAATTTTATGTTTTACTTTCGTTAATGTATTAATTAGAAGTTTCGGATTCCAAATTTATAATGAGATAATTTTGACTATCGCTAGTAAACTACATTGAGCCTGAGTTTTCGGCGAGGGAAACATCGAGATCAAACCATATCATGGTTGTAGGTTATTTTCTAATGCCTCAAGCTAAAAACCTGTGGTGAAGCACCTATAGGTGTTTTTTGGTAACTGCACTTGAGTCTAGTCAATTATCATGTCACTACATTAAAACAGATCTTCATTAAACATGAGGTTAAATAAAAAAATAACTCTTAAAAAGTAATCTATTAATAATAACAAAATACAATAAAACTAACAAACGGCAAAATCAACTCCCCTCTGAATTTATCAGGCAATCGGCAACAATTGTCAAATAACGACTAAAATAATTTAATTTAGGATCAAAAGCTACGGCTGCATCGATAACATCTCTCGAAGTGAGTGTACGAACAAGTCATTAATGGAACATAACATAATATCAGATGTGTGGGGTCGGAAACAAGATGGTCTGTGTGATAAGGGACAGAACAGTGAAGTGGCATTTCAACCCCCCTAAACAAATAATAATAACACAGCCCGCCTTCTACGTGGAAAGTTGGGGACAATTTGGAATATCGTTGAATCAATTTTACATAGCTTCTTGATGTTGTACAAAACTTAACAACCTATTGATTGTGCCTATGATTTTATGCCAAAAAGGTGCGACAGAGTTTAAATATTATTAATATTTAGCTTTTTTTATAAATATCGCATGACATATCTTTTTTTTTAAATAAACTTGAAATTAAATACTAAATAGATTTCGTCTAAAAAAATCATTATTCCAAGAAAATCTGGTGTAATAGTGTGGCCTATGCCCAGCAGCAAATTACATTAAACTTAAACGGAATAAATTTTATTTGAAGTTTTGTTATCTGTTTTAATGTATTTGATTTAATGAGGTATTTTTTATTACCAACAAAGATTAAATAAAATAAAACAAAATTATTAAAAATGTATTTGGGTAGAATTGGTGGCCGAAATTGGTTATTCTACAAATATAAGCCTACAATATCAAGTATTTATGTTAACAACACAAGATAACCCCCATTTTAAACAATACAAATCAATCCCAACCAAACAAAATCTATAACGACCAATTAGCTCCTATTAACACCGCCTCGGGAGCTGATTGATTGATTCATTTAACCAAATTAAATAGAGCTACCACATTCCCCTTACATCAACCGAAATTTGATAGAACGGATGCCGAATACTGCCTGCTCGCAGATGATGTTATTTTGGTCAATACCACTCCTTCGACTGTGTGATTAGTTTAGTTGTCAAACGTTGTGTAACGTCAAAGAACATCGACTAGTAATTTATAAAATAATATTATCTTCATCTGCAAATCAAAACGCGAAGCATATTAAGAAATATATAAACTAGATACATTTTCTAGACACCAAGAGAGTTTTCTATGTCTATTTTCTCATTGTGGTTAACATTCACTGTGGTTCTTGGTCGTAACAACTCTATTTTTTACGATATTAGCTACATCAGTCGCATGAATGCGTTTTTTTTAAATATAGTCTCGAGCAACATTACGAGAAGTTTTAAAGTTAGTTAGCATTCAGCACTTCTATTCGATTCTACGATTACATTACTTTGAGAACCTAATATTTCAAAATCATTCATAGCTTTTAGCACAATTCATATCGTTCTAAAACATTATACCTCGATAATTTATTTCCAAATATAAATTTCAAAAATTCTTATTAAGCACTTATTAAATAATGTTATTTTTGCTGCCAACAGACTGGAATATTGCTGTACTAAGAATAATGGTAGGAAAGTGTAATACAATTGACCCTCTTCAAAACACTTAAATTCTAAGCGAACCTAATCGTCAATAAGTATGCAAGCAGTTGCATGATCTCATTGGATCTTCTTTCCTCAGGGGTCCCGGTTAATTGTAGACACAATCTCACTTACCATCCAAGTGGAAACGGATCATCGCATCACAATCAAATAAAAAACACAGACATTGTAGTGAATAACATTAAGTAATGATTAATTCTAAAGTTCACAACTAGTTGCATGAAGTCATAATCATTCATGAAAAATAACATTCGAAGTTATAATCGCGGAGGACCAGAGAGCGACTCGCCACGTCGCGCGCCGCGCTGAGACCAAGTTAAATTAAACTTGCCACAATTCAGTGTCACTTTGTGCTCCAAATGTTGCAATCGGTTGCAATCAAACGGTTCAGTAGATTTAAATCAACCTAAAACTATACAACATTGTAAAGGTTTATCAGGTCCAATTATCCCATGTAGCATAGTTTGCTAATTGTTTTTCTCTTTTTTTTAATGACAACTGTGTTCATCCACACTTCTGCCGATGTCACATGAATAGAGTATTTTCCAACTATCCTTGTAATTCTCAAACATAGCTCTAACAAGATGCGCGGCTTCCTTGTTAAGCTATCCAGGAAGTTTCTGTGGCAACTTAAAATGCATGTTCCTAATTATTACTTAGAATCCATTACACTTTTGAACTACAGCCAAACTACATTACGTAAATTGCCTCCTAAATTAAATAATATGGGACAAAATTGGTAGGTAACATAAGTTTATAATTTAATAAAATAAATAACCACCATGAGTTATTCGTTTTTGGCGGGATCTCAAACTGCCAATTAATGGTTTTTGCTTTTTATTATTTTAATTTACAGTAATACCCCGCTTAGCGCGACCCCGTTACGCGCGGTTTCACTATAACGCGAATTTCAAATTTCGCGATCAAATGCCTTGCATTACGCGAAAGAGTGCGTATAAACAAAATGTAGTCATTAACTTTTCTATGGTCGCGGGATCCCCGCTTTCTCTGAATATTCTCTTTGAAGAATTGGGAATTCCCTGTCCTTCGAATTTGTTCTATGGGGATTTCCTCGTTCGTTTCGTGTGTTCATTTGTTCCGTAATGTTAGTTCAGTCGGCTGGCAGTTTTGTTTTAACATTTATTGGAGATACATACATAATTTAACCCTACGTTAAAAATGCCTCCTGTAAAGAAAAAAGAGCGTAAAAGCGTCACTTTGGAATTGAAGATGAAAGTGTTAAAAAGAATGGAAAATGGAGGCAAAGCAACAATTGTTCGGAGAGATTTTGGACTCTCAGAATCGACTGTGAGAACGATTTATAAAAATCGGGAAAAATTAAAACCTCCAGCGAATATTCAACACCAATAAGTGCAACAAAACTTTCTCGTTCGAGATCATCTATCTTAGAAAGTAAGGAGAAATTACTGTCAGTCTGGATCGTAGATTTGAATAAGAAGAACACACCACTAAGTCAAGATCTCATATGCACAAAAGCAAAATCTTTGTATTAGATGCTGAAAACAAAAGAAGGAGAAGGGTGTGCCACTCCGACCTTTGGTGCCAGCAAAGGCTGGTTCCATCGGTTCAAGCAGCGTTCTAATCTTCACAATGTCCACATAACAGGCGAGGCGGCCAGCGCGGGCATTCAAGCTGCAGCTGAGTTTCCAGACAAGTTTCAAGAGTTCGTTAGACGAGAGAAAATTCCTGCTTTTCTCATCTTCAATGTTGATGAGACCGCACTTTACTGGAAAAAAATGCCATCTCGAATATTAATTTCTAAGGAAGAACGTCAAGCCAGTGGTTTCAAAGCTGCGAAAGATCGATTAACACTTCTGCTGGGTGGTAATGTCACTGGTGATTTCAAACTGAAACCTTTACTAGTGTACCATTCACAAACACCCCGTGCAATGCGAGGCACAGACAAGACAAGTCTACCAGTTGTGTGGCGATCAAACAGAAAGGCGTGGGTTACACGGGAAATTTTTCAAGAATGGTATTCTAATAGTTTTTGCCCATCAGTCAAATCATACTGTGACAGAAATGGGCTTGAACCTAAAGTTATATTACTCTTAGCAAATGCCCCAGGACATCCAACCTCACTTGATACGCCCAGCGACTTAAAAGTATACGTAAAGTTCCTTCCACCAAACACTACGTCAATATTACAACCTATGGACCAGGGAGCAATAGCAAACTTCAAAGCTTATTACCATCGCCGCACTTTTAGCCAACTAATTTGTGAAACTGACGGGGAAGGAAGACAGTCTATGCGAGAGTGGTGGAAGTCATACAACATTATGAAGTCTATTCACAACATAGAAGAGGCTTGGAATGAAGTTAAAATGAGTTGTATGAATGGGGTGTGGCGTAATCTTTGGCCAGATGTAGTGGAAGCACCTAGAAGAATTGTCCAGATGCAGAGACAAGTGCTTGAAAACATTGCTGCAATGATTGAGGGTCTGAACTTGAAGATGTCACGGTAGAAGATCTCGTAGAACTTGTAGCAACGCACGACGATCCTATCAGCAATGAAAATCTGATCGAGTTACAGAATAATCCTATCTACGATGAGGAAGAACAAGTAGAAGAGAAAGTTTTATCTTCAGGGGAAATACAAAATGCACTTTCAAAAATTTATTCCGGTTTGGACATTTTGCAGAGTATAGACAATAATGATGACCGTGTCTTGACCGTGTGTCAAACAATTAAAAACAGTGTTGGGTGTTATGAACGTATTTTACAAGAACGTAAACAAAACGCTACCCAAAAGACTATTGATGTATTTTTCCGTAAAAAATAAGAGTATGTATTGCATAAAGTGTTCTTAGAATTAAAGTGATTGATTAAAATGATTTGTATTTTTTTGTATTAAATTTTGACTATGTTTAATCATAAACCTCGATATACGCGAATTTCAGTTAACGTGATTTTTTTCGGAACGTATCCCTCGCGTAAAGCGGAGTATTACTGTATGTTGTTTGACCCTGAAATGTGTAACACAGGTGGCATTTAGCATAATAAAGCTTGGTTATTGTGCACAGGTGAAGTGGATTAGAAATAATAACATACTTAGACCATGAATTCTGAGTTGCTACAAAAATTCCCTAGAAAATTCAAACAAGGGAGCCACCATCTTGTTAGGATACTGAAATCATCATAAGGCAGGACACTATATTTACTCGATAATGGCGGTAATGGTCGTCAAGGACTAGTTGCGAAGGTAGGAAGAAGAAGAAGAAGACCACATGACAAATCCAGAGCTCGCCAAGAACTCAAGTCAACTTCATAGTTACAGAAAGATATTTTAAAAAAAGCTAGTAATATTTTATTACGATTCGATTAAAGAATCCTAAAGATGAGAACGACTCCCTCTAAAACCGTCGTTCTTTGTGATCAGTTCGATTAGTAAAAGGCTATGTAAATTACTTTGTCGTAAAAGCGATCACCAAGATTTTATACAACATCTTCAATGATTCTACACGTTTTACTAACCACATATCTTAAAGTAGCTTAAAGAACATAATATTATAAAAAGCTGTATCCTGATTATGAAAAGATACTATGCCTGTGTTCAAATAAGATTTTTAGTTATAATGTACTCAAATCATTATGAGATGAGCTCGTAACTAAAGTAATAAATTCAAAGAAAGCAAAGTTTCGACGACACAACGTATTAGACCGTGAATTATTTTACAATGAATCACTTTATATTCAAGTATTATGTTATACATAACATGGTTTCAACTTTACCGAACCCTAATATTTTACGGCACCGGGAATTTTTCAAGAATATGCGCAATTCACCACAGTTCTGCGTTGCATACGAAATTAGGGGATGTCCAGGCAATTCCTCTTTCCGTCTTTTCTCGACCTCGAAAATGGGGTTTTAATTGTATAACGTAAATTGGCTTTTGCTTCAATCATCAATGCTGTCCTGTTTCGCATATTTATATATAGACTAGCTGTGCCCGCGGCTTCGCTCACGTGGACTACAGAATGCCCGCGCGAATAGTGTTCCCCGCTCATTGCTATTTTAAAGACAAAAATGCAGTGGGTGGTCCTTAGAAGATAGACGTATATCGAGCGAGTATAAACAGTATAGCGAGAGTATATCGCTGAGTTTTTTGTAGATCTTTTTAATGTCTACAATTATGTACTACATTAATTTGCTATATTTCTTATGGTTTACTCAGCTTAAGCCATTTAAACGCCCGAATTGATTCACCATAACCGATTTTTTTATATTCTTGCAGAACCCTGATTCTTTTTCTAAAATAAAGCCTAAGTTACTCTCCCTATAAACTCAGCTATCTACCAGTGAAAGTTCAACCGTTTCGGAGATTACCCGGAACAAACGGACAGACCGACAAAAATTTTAAAATTGGGTTTAAAACATGCAATGTTTAATAAACCTGGCACAAAGCATTCATTTAGATACTTGAACCTGGCAGAAATTGAAAGCAATCTCGGATTTTACTCAGTATACTCATGAACACAGTAAGAGGTAGGTATGTTTAAAAACGATTCCAAAACTCTACATAAAGATTTCACACAGAAGTATTACGTTTAGAACCGGAGAGTTCAGTGTTATAGCAAGCTGAAAGAAAGTTAAAAGCGTTAACACATAACTTATATCTTTTGTGCCAACTGAGGTGTAGCCTAGATTCTACTACGCAATTGACAAGAAACTGCGAGCTATTTGAAAACTAAAAATTATATTTAACTTTCATTATTATCACTAATGGACCTAAGCTTCCCTCAAAGTAGGATCCTGTGGTGCTCGCATCCAGCGACTTCCCGTAACCTTCACCAGATCGTTGGTCTACCTGTGACGCGCTGCGTCTTCCGATTGGAGACCGCCTCTCAAGAACGCTTCGGCCCCATCAACCATTTGTTTTACGAGCTATATTACCCGATCCACTGCCATTTATGTTTAGCAATTTTAAGGTTATGTCATTGACTTTGGTTCTTGTGCGGATCTCCTCATTTCTGATTCAAAAACATCCATAAGATATTAATTTGATAATAACTATAATTCCACTAAGTTACTAACAATTTGCTATTCACTCAATAGTATTTTACGCTATAGTAGAAACAGAACAGCTCTCAATTTTTTCTTAATATCGATGACAAGCATGCTTGATAAAAGATATTAATAATTCGCATGAGTCGCATGATTGTGGATAATTCAAGAACTTTTAACTTGTACCGCGTCTCAAAGGAGCTAAAGTTTCATCCAAATCGAATTTACAGCTTTGCATTGTTCTTTTACAAGCTAACTCGCACACGTAGCTTGTTTCTATTGAACTCTTGCAATTGATATGCTTTCTACAATATAATATTTCCGACATACTAAAGAATTTTTAAAAATATATGTTAGTATTTATAAAATCCTCGTGTTAAAATAAAACAAAATTGTCAGATATTCTAAATTCAACGATTGCTTACAAATTATTAGGTCTATTTAAAACTTCTCTCTGTATCTTTTTGACATTTGACGATGATTATAAAATACACTAATATGTATACACTAGATGTATTCATATATCGTCACCATAAGAAACTACATGACATTATTTGTAAACAGAAATGTATCATACAAATATGTAGCCACGTGTCTTAACAAAGTTATAGATGGGGTTTTACGCCATTAAATTTATCCTTTAAGAAGACAAACTCAACCATAGTAATTATCAGAATAAAGTAATTGTTTTAAATGTATTTCTAATCATTTTCGGGGCAATTATTACTTCTAATAGATACTCCAAAGCATTTTGAAAAAAAAAAGAAGTTATTATAACAGTTTTATCTAATAATAAATAATTAATTAATTAAATTAATATTAATTGAAGAGTGGTTAGGAAATGGACGGTGGAAACACCACCGACACACGTATATCTATTGGAAACCAACAGTACTCACGTTTGGAAACTCAACTAGGTGATAAAGAACTTCAAATAGGTTTGTAGTCCAATATGAGGTTTGTTTTAGATAGCCTTAGATGAATAGCATTGACCATTTAAGATTAGTAGGACTGCTAATTTTTATTTATTATCGTTTATAGGTTCAGCGTTGTGGCCACAATCTCACCTAGTGGGGAAACTGGCTCTCAAGTGCAGCTGCCGGAACACACATAGGTTTTTGGCGACAGGTTTTCAACTCGATGGTGGTAGCTAGCCACGTGGCCTTTAGTTCAGCCATTTCTCGTTTTTTTTAAGCATTGTAAAGTGAAGGCACTCTGCCTGATAATAAACTAAGTACAATCCAATAACAACGGCACCTACTAAGAAATCAGTATCAGTCGCGTTGTGTATTTTCTTTATTGCACACTAGCTGATACCCGCGACTTCGTCTGCCTATTATTGGATATACACAAATAGATGTCTGAACACGACAATCCAAAAGAAACTCATAGATGAGTTTGTCACTATCTGTATGGTGGACGCGATCCCTACCACTCCGCTATATTACTGCATATTACACCAGCTGATTTCAAACATGACAAAGCAAAAAAATCATAGATGGGTATTATATTTGTAGGATAACACTGGTTAAAACATTACTTTTACCGGGATAATAAGTACCCTATATGTTATTTTAGATCATAGACTATCTGTCTGCTAAGTTTCATTCAAATCCGTTCAGCCGTTTTCACTTGATTAAGTAACAAACATCCAAACATACACACTTTGACATTTATTATATTATTGCACATAAAAGTACAATTGGAGGATTTCATGCTAAAAAGCATTCTCGTCCAGTCTTCCAGGGCAGCAAGAGAAAGGTACATGCAGGTTGTGCATAATAATAAGTAAAAAAAAATATAGCCGATATTCAACTGTTCCAAGTAAAACCTACGTAGCGAATACTTGAAGGAATCCCGAGAGTTGGTTAGTTGGATGATGGTAGGTAGCGAATTCCGCAGTGTAATCGTGCTGCCGTTACGGCGATCGTTCGCGGAAATTAGTACGATGACTTGGAGTACCGAGAATTAAAAAATCAGAAGATTATCTGTCTATTGTTGTTGTCATGCTGGTCTGCAAGCCTCTCGGCAGCTGTTACTGGCTGATCCCGCAACGAAATCCTTTTAAGCATTCTTCTGTGGCAGGTGTTACACTTATGTGTATAAGCTAATTTATATACGATAAGCAGATTAATAAGCTAACACGAAAAGATCTGACAATTTCTTAACTTTTTATCGGAGTTTAATTAATCAATAACAGCGATACTGGATACCCAAGAAAACAAATTAAAATATAGATTTTTCTAGAAACGTAACCCGCATAACTTGTTTCCAAACGGGGCATTCGTAGATGCGGGTGAGCTAACCAACAGTTTAATATCCTCGGAAACTTGTGACGACACTTTGATTTTGTTCCCGGGAACGAGATGCGATGGTCCTTGGAGGACTACTAGTAGATACTGGAAAAACTAGGTCGAAAGTATAGTTTACAGTGATCGATATAAAATGGATGGGTTGGCGGTTATCGCATTTGTGATCTAGTTTATAGTGTGTAACCTAAATTTAATGTACAATTGAAATCACCAAATTTACGAAATGAGAAACTTATTTGTATATTATGCTCTGAAGGCTCTTGGTCCGCACTTTGGGAAAAAATATTTTATACCTTTTTCTTTTCTTGGTATGCGCTTAACTTTGATCAACCTGTTGGTAATTGAAGATGTGGTCGACGATTTTTTTAATCATTATTGGTTTAGTGTTGTGGCCACAATCTCACCTAATCTTAAGTGACGATGTGGCCGAAGATGGTAGCATGGTAAACCTAGTGGAAGACTGCTTCAGCTACAGAAACACACATATTGGTGTTTGGCGACAGATTATCAACTTAAAGGTGGTAGCTATCCGAGCGGGCATTACAAAAAACCCTACCACCATGCTACGGTTTCATCATGACCTTATTCCTTCACCGAAAGCTCAGGCCAACCAAGGCTAGGCCAGGTTACCAACTGAGGCATCATTACTTGAAAACGATGAATTACGCTTAACTAACAGATGCCGCACTCTTCACCCGGAGACTCCCAAATTATGGTTGGCAAAGAGAATGATACGAGGAGCTGTTTTACACTCTTTAGCTGTTCGTATAATTAATGAACAAGAAAATCGCTTCATGTGAATCGGAAGAATGTTCAACAGTGGAAGGTGGAAATCCTATATAAATTTTATTTTGCAAGTGAGATTCACAATAATGAGAAATTACATTATGATTATCTTATTTCACAATAAAAATGCCGGATACGTTATAAATTTATTTTACTAGGTAACGAACAAAACAGAATATAATAAGCATGTTAAGTAATGCACCCTTTATGTTCAGTGGTGACTGCAAAGTGCAGACTATATCTATGTACAATGAACCCAACAAAGAACGCAGTTCTAAGATTAATCAAAATAGGTAGGGTACTAATCACACCCTTCAGACCGCACAACTGAAGTGCGCAATGGTACTTTGCGGAGCAAATAGGTATGTCAGTGGTGATATACCAAGGAATGTAATAGTTTGATAAGCTGTAATTGTACAAAAGAAGAATTTAATTAAAAATTCTATTGAACACGTAAAACGAAAACTGCAACTTCAGTAGCTCTTGGTTATACAGCTAATAACAATTATATATGAAATTTCTGCCCATAGAAAAACATTCTACGATCTTTTTAAAATATCAACTACCAAAGCAAATTTCCCTTCCACTTTTACGAGTTAAAAGCAGTCTCTTAACCGGCCAAGCATCGTTAATTTATTTTCAAAACTCTCTCATCCGGCGGTCACTTTAGCCACATTTTTCGCTAGCAGCTTAACAGTAAACTAGTTACGGATCTTTGCGACCCGAACTAAGTTGGCTACTACAGTCTTTGTAACGTCTATCCAAATCGAATTACACGCGCCCACGGTCGCCCGCCCCAACCGGGGGTTCTTTACGTTAAGTACAACTCATAAACTTTCAAATTCGTAATCTTTGATTTTTTTTCTAATAATAAACTTAATTTTACTTTGTTGAAGATTTGTCTGTTTATTTCAATACACTAATCTCTGGATCTACCCGTCAGGATTGAAAATTATTTTTTGCATTTTACAGCCTACTTATTAAAGAAGATTGTGAGGTTATATAACGTCACGCTACAACTCTAACAAGCGGAACACCAACCATAAACGTCAAGCAATTTAACAAGCTGTAAGCAAGCGGGGGTAGTAAGAATAACAATAACCAACATGGATAGCATTAACATTGACGAAACCGTTTAAGTTAGAGATACATAATAGTAATAAAAGCTATCACATACTGTTGTCTCGAATGACGTAAAGAAATATAATAAAATAATGCTAAGGTGTTGTCCTATTTATTGCAACTTGTACCAAGTTCCAACATTGTTTGTAGTAACACTTGTAAAGCTATTTTCATTATATCTTCAGCGAGCGGTTACACAATGTCCACATGTTGGTGGAACGTACGTATATAAGCTTCTAACTTACCTTTAAAGTTATTTTAATTAACTTCGACTTGTTGGATCTTTGCGGATTGGTTACTTTGCATACAGGTTCCATTTGTAATTAAAATACATTATAAAACTGTCCCTGACCAAAACAAATTAAAGGTATGGAAAGTTCTGATAATTTCCTTACATTTAATTTACATATTACATGTAATTTACATATTATTTGTAAAAGATGTTTTACATGGCAACATTCAAATATAAAGCTTATGTTTACCACTATTATTACTGATAGTTAAAGTTAATGACTTCGTTAAACAAATTGATTAAACAACTCCTGTTAAATCGTATTCCCATCCTTGTAATTATATTTATTCCTAAACGGTTTTTAAAATAATGATTAATAATAGTACTCCTATTTAAAAAATATTAAACTGACATCTAAGTGGCGCCATCTATTATGAAACTGTTTCACTCAGATGACAGCCGTTAAGGTTCTTTATTATTATATAATGTGCATAGTATTCGCAAGGGTCGTGTAGCTATTTAAAGCGGGCCTTTATCGTATGTTACTTCTTAATAGCACGACCGTAAGGCCTGCTTACACAGACAATGGTCACGAACTGACTGATGCGTTGCGATATCTACTATTCTAGGATAGTAAGAGAAACAAATGAAATAAAAAAGACAATTTTTATAAAAAGTAAACCAACTTCAATCCTTTTGAAGTGTTTCCCGGTATATCTTCGAAGTTGACGGTCCAATGTCAATGAAATTAAAATAATACCACCCTTGAGGTATCCCCTTTTAAACAAAAAAAGAATCATCCAAATCGGTTCATAAACAAAGAAGTTATGGTCCTGAACATCCATAAAAAAAAACATTCCAATTGAGTAAATAACCTGTCTTTTTTTGAAGGAAATTAAAATAGAAAACGTTCAATCGGGATGAAGGCGTAAAACTAAGTTCGACGTAGAATCTGGCGATAGAAAAACTTAAAACCTCTGATGCGATCGATGGATGTCGCAGCGGTTATAGTGAATATAGTATGCCGGAATATCTCTAGTGACAGTGATCAGATGAGGGTAGCCTGGCTAGCTACCAGCATCAATTTAAAAATCGGTCGCCAAACACCAATAGGTTTGATCCTGAAGCTGCACTTGAGAGCCAGTCTTCCACTAGGCTTAGCGTGCTACAGTCTTGGGCCGCATCATCACTTAAGTTCAGGTGAGATTGTGGACCCAACGAAAACCTATAATGATTTTAAAAAAAAAGATACCGCAACACTTCTGTTGGCTCGTGACCACAGACCTTGTAACAAGGTCGAAACGATAAGCACCTAAAAATTTTAGGCCCTCTGTAATAATATGTTATAACTAACTGTGCCCGCGGCTTCGCTCATGTGGACTAAAGAATGCCATCGATCGGTAACACGCACGAATCTCGCTACCCCCGCTCCCGGTTACTTGAATGATAAAAATGCTCATTGTGGGTGTTCCTTAGAAGATAGACATATACTCGCGCTGGTTTTTCTAATGTGTACATTATGTAGTTAATTAATTAGCTATTTGTAACCGTTATGGTTTACTTAGCATAAGTCAAGCGCACGAATTGATTCACCGTGACCAGATTTTTTTTTATTTGCATGAATTCCTAATTCTTTAAAAAAAAAAATATAGCCTTAGTTACTCCTTATAACATCAGCTATCTACCACTGAATGTCCCGTCAAAATCGGTCCAACCATTTCGGGATTACCCGGAACAAACACAAAAATAAAGAATTTAAATAAACAATTTTTTTTTTGTCATAGGTGCCGTATATACTTTCTTTTATATTTAATAAAAAGCTGTTATTTTGACATTGCAAACAGACACTTCAATTACATTAATATTTAAAGATAGATGAATAAATATAATTTAAATTACACTTTGCTTTTAATACATCCAAAGACTAAATCATAAAAATTTTATTCCCTCAGGTCTTAAAATCCATCTACCGAACGATCACTTTAAAGCAACTTTGTGTATTCTATTAAGTGTAGACGAGAACATTTTACTATTTACGTTTTTAATAAATCAAACTATTTAGATATTTATAACATTACAATATAGGCTAATGAATTGTTGTTCAGACAGCAAAACAATAGGTATAAATAAACAAGCAGAAATTCAATATTTTTCTTTATAAACCAAACAACCGATGTTATTGTTCAATTGAAATTTGAGTGGAACACTGTTACAATGTGCACATGACCGTGTACAATGACATTTGTTAATTAACGCATTTAAAATTAAAATGGTTCGGTGTCTTGTGAAAGGTAAAAACACATACTACTGTAATCAACCTCACGTATTTAGAGCAATCTGAAATCCAAGAATGTATGAGAGCAAATTGACTTGAAACAAACATAGCAATGATTAACATGGTAAATCCGTAGTTTTAAATTTTTATTTTATTTTCAATAATACAGGTGAATATAAAACAGAAGCAAACAAAGAATATATTAATAGAAGTAGTAACAAAAACAATAATTACGCCACAGGTTAGTAACAAGTATATCGTACCAATATACAAATTAAAATATTCAGAAAAAGGCAAATAATAAAGGAAAAGTAGCTGTTTAAATAAACATAAAGAAATTTTATTTTTTATTTATTAAATGAGGTCCATGGGCGATGTTAAGAAATTGTATTATTGTTAATACTTAATTTCATTGTAATAAATAAATTTTTACATCTAAAAAAGCGCTTTACAAAGTTACCTGGGATATTACTTAATATTGATGGACAGTTTAATTGTGTTAAGCATGAAAGACAATTTGTCAGACCAATATTAAGCAAGATTTTGTTAGCTCTATTAGAAGTCAAATCAAACACATTAATCTCTAGCACACTGGAAGCTTCGTTCATGTTAGTTACAATATAAAATTTAATAACGATAAAAAATTGCCTATATTACACAGGGATATTGTTGTGAATTACTTTTTCTACAATCGGATCAGTAGTCCCAGAAATTACTTTTTACAAATAAACAAACTTTGCCTCTTTATTAACTGACTTCAACAAAAGACGGTATGTTACTCAATTCGAATGTATATCTTTTCTATGTATGTTAAGTCCATAAGCCATAACTTATTTGTTTATGAACCGATTTAGATGATTCTTCTTTTGTTTGATAGGGGATACCTCGAGGGTGTTCTTATTTTAATTTCATTGGAATTGGACCTTCAACTTCGAAGATATACCGGTAAACACTACAAAAGGATTGCAGTTGGTTTTCTTTTTTGTTAAATATTGTCTTGGAACAGTATGTTTACATAAAAATTTAGTACATATGCCGTGTCTTAAGTCAATCCGCAAGCTTATATTTAATTCTGGTCGCATTCGACCACGTTACGTTTCGCCAAGCGATCAATGATAAGGATAACGAACACTTCTCGCTTGCGACTGCCGACTGTCGAGATCCTTTTTTTTTCATGTATACAATACGCTTAAACGCATCTCTAAAAAGTGTGTCGAATGCATACTTATATATCGAATGTATTTTGAAAACGAACGTTTACCTGATGATTAGAAGAATGACTAAACAAATTTATATGGCGAGGGTGAATGGGAGCGTTAGAAGAGGAAGGTCTTGTTGAAAGTTCCTCGATCAAATCGGGGACGTTCTGAAGAATCGTCGGGTCAAAAGTACTCTAAACCGACGAGCATGCATGAAAATATTGATGAATGTTGAAGCGAAAGATGTATAGCAAGTGGAAGGACGTGGTCTCTCCGTTGGGAAATAGGCGTGATTTATTTATGTATGTACAATCGTACAAAGTATGTAATCACATAAAAGGCAAATTTCCAGAGATACTTAACGATTCCCGATAAAATATTAATAACTTGATAGGACACGGCAATTATGCCCGACTGTATCGTGACCACCATAGTAGCACGTATAAGCGTGTCGCATACCGGGATCACCCGTCCAGTAATCAAGCGGAGTGATAAGCCAGTCATAGAGACTCTGGTTTGATATGTCGCATTTCTGGATCAGCAAGTACATATCTAGTCTGCCCAGAGGATTCCAAACTTGCATGACGACAATGATCGGCGATGAGTAGTCTATATTTCGTTGGACGCCACTGTTTTTAGATTGCCTTCACTTTACCATAATACTATAAAAATAACTCGTTTAAAAATAACACATAATTTAATTGATTTTCGTTTGTTTAATAATATTATTGGCAACGTGTAACCTCACATAAGAAACTGTGAAATATAATTGCACTTTCAAATTCAATTAGCGATTGATAAAAGAGAAATTAATTAATTCTTGGTATATTTACATGAGCTGAGTCGACTAAAGTTTAAATATGTGTATATATGCGATAAATACCTTGCATTATTTGAACCTTTCTTATAATATTTAGAGACAAATGTGATTGTCATTCCTCTCGCCTTCCTTATTTACTATTCGCTAGCTTGGCCACGAGCTTTCCTCTATAAACACTGACCGACAGTTTACGCTGTGGTACATTTTATAAAACGAAGAGGTTATTTAACATTATATACACCTGATTATACCGAGGACTTCCCGGGAGAATAAATATGGTCAAATAAAACACGATAAGTGGCTTATGTAAACAATTTTCTTTTTGAAACTGATAATACTTTTATATCTCATTCATACGTTTGCTACTTGCCACAAACTTCAAACATAGCCAAACATAGATGTCGACACGTTTGCGAGTGTGCTAGTGTGTTTGAGATAAACAAGCATGACAGACGTCGACCTTGTGTCGTATAACATTTGGTTTAATCTATATTGTAAAAAAATGCAAAATTAAACAAGGAAAAATAATAGGATAAGAAAAAGTGAAGATACTTAGAAATTCACAGAAACCATACCAGGTTTTTTCAATTATTTATCGATTACTTTGATTAATTTTACCCGACTGTGACAAAGAAGGGTATTTTTTTTCCAGCGTATGTATGTATGTCTATTTCTTTGGCACGCTCTGTAGTCTAAACGGCTTCATGAATTTTAGTATTTGAGGTGTCGTTAGATTCGTCTTCATTGTGGGAGTGACATTGACTATATAAATAATATTTAAGTTCGACGTCTGGGTATTAAATTAAAAGCAAAAATAGAAACGATTTTTTTTAGTTCAGTCGTTTTATGTTTTGTTTTGCAGTCGGCTTTTTTGTTTCCCTTTTAATAATTTAGCTTGTTTATAATATTATATGTTACGTGTACATATTATATACCTAATAAAATCAATTATAAATAGCTATTAATATTATATTTTTTAACAATCCGTCTGAAATAATTTTGTTTAATAGTGGAATATCATAATAATGTCTCTTGTGAATTACACCACAATATTGATTTCGCAAAAAGGAATAAATAGAAGAAAAGCAAAAAACGAATAAAACCCGAAAATGGTTAAGAGAATACAAATCTAAGTATCAAACTCCATTATTTTGTAGGGTTATTGCTAGAAGATTTTTATGAAAAATATATGAAAGTCGAATGTGTACAGTAATATGTAAGTGGTAGTCATGGAAGACTTCTTGCAAGATACAATCAGCTGCGAAACCACCATCGAAACACCTATTTTATCCGATCCTGTCCGATCTGAAGCGTGTGATTAGCAATAAATACTGGATGGAACAAGTGGCGTTCCAACACAGACTTCAGGACTAGCAAACCTATTAATAATTGGCCTCAGTTAGACTCCGATCTTTCTACATAGAGTTAAGGTGAGATGTTCAACACTTCTTTGTGGAATGTGTTAGGTATGAAATAAGCAAAAGTCGATTATGTTTAGGGTTATGTTCTTTAGTTGTAGGTATGTTCCACGGTATACAAGCTAAACCAACTTCTGGCTCGGCTAGTATGCTGTGGAACTTTATTGTTAATAGTTATATAGTATTATCCCAAGATCTCGCCAGCCACTTGGCAGATAAGCCCAGAAGCAATATTATAAATGAATGAAAAGGTAGGGAAGTAAAAAACTAAGAAGTTAATAAAAATTAATGTAATAAAATTAAACAGGAATTTAATAATTAAATAATAAAGAGACTCTAAGGGGGTGAAGGCACGGGTCCTAGTATTGAAGGTCCATCCTGGATCGGTCAGCACCTTGGTATAGAGGTGACCGTTTCCACTTAGCTGTAAACAGACGGCCGATGGTGCTGAGATGAAAATCAACTCTCTCCTCCTCGGATAGAGAGTTGCCTGTTGGTGCTGGACAGCGGAGTTGGCTGACGGGTTCTGCGCCGAACTCACAGGCTTGAATTTTAGTGTAGGAAATTCTAATCTTAATCTTACAGGATGTCTGCCTCAAATTTAATAGGATTTCTATCTGTATCGAGGAATATGTGGCGACGTACCTGCACTTGACGATGATGGCCTCACGCTGATGTCGTTGAAGCGCGTTCCACCGCCTGATGAGGTGTCGGATCCGACTAGGAACCTCGATACGAGGAATTGTCCATAGGGTTTTTATTGTCACAATCGTAAACTGTCCACAAGAGATTTTCACCACACAAACGATTAGAGGACTGTAATTTTATTATAAGTGGGTCGGAGCTCGACAAGCCGCCGGACATGAAGGTAATGTTGTTTTAGTATGTTTTTAATTGTTCTTTTTCAACGGTCTTCGCACCAATTGAGGAGCGGCGCGGTGGAGTGGACGCGTGCGCGGGAGCCAATAACAGCCCGGCAAGGCCGCCAACCACATATTAAACTCGAATTGATAAAAGAACAAAAATGTTTCAGTGTTGTCACAATGTACACTAACTAATAATTTTCCTTACGGTGGCTACGTAACACTATCCCTAGTTTTGGACCCTTATAAGGGTGTTAAAACAATTAGTCATTGCTGAGAGATGATACAATTTTACTGTTATTTTTAAAGAGTTGTTGACTCAGCGAGATCTCATTGAAAAAAAGCTAACATGACTGTCACTTTTTCAACGATTCAAACCAACCGTTTATTAAAAAAAAACTGCTACAAGTACTTCTTTAGGTCTTTAAACTATGTTTTTGTCATTGGATTCGCTTTCGATTTTCAATGTTTGACATCTGTGATATTTCGATGTCACAGAATATCAAAAGGTGTTCTTAGACCGATATAGATAACAAATGTTGTAAATTAGTACTATAATTGATTATCTTTAATATGTTTTTTAATTTCTTTTTTTTTTTTTTTTTTTAATGCTAAGAACAAAATATTTTGATGTTTATTTAATTGTAAGATTACTTCGTTACAGTATAAGGAATAGAAGTACATAGTCTTTTTATTTGGTTAATATTTTAGAATAATTTTGTTATTATTTGTATACAATAGCTGTAAAAGGTCAGTAAATAAAGAGAAAAAAGAATTTGCTATAGTCTGCAGAGCCCATTTTATACCCTATAAAACGTTCGTATAAAAATTATATTTCTTATTTTAAATAAATTATTTAATCAGTCGAGTAAATGAAATATGTACGTGCATATAACCTAGGTAAAAAAAATTATACACAATTCTCATAATGTAAATTATTACCACAGGATTACTGTAGTGTTTGTGGAACTACAATAAACCTAATAAATGTGTATATTTATAATTATACCTGCTTCTACACAAATAGTAATTAGTACATTCAATTCAATGTCTCGAGCGCACCGCGTTAGTTTTCACACAAGAGCCTTTGAAGAGAGTAGACGTGTTAAGTGCATGCGGAGCCCGTGCTACTGATACAAAATAGTAACACATAATTATGACAACTAGGTACTTCTATCTTACAAACATGATTTTGACGTTATATCAATAGGGATTATCAAAATTTGCTTAGGAGCGCTAGAATTAAGCCGGCGATACGAAACCTAAGCCAGGATTATGATTGCGGTTTGTTAACATAGGAACACTTTAATCCGTTTGACACTGGGTGATTTCAGGAAGATCACAAGGGTTCACGACATGTTTGTTTAGATAACTCTACTTGACATGTGGATTGCGAAGTTAGACATTATTAACTAGATTGTTCACCCTTAAAAGCCTATCAAATCTTCCATTAAAGAAGAAATAAAAGAAAGCGTAATTGTTGCATATACATTTAAACGATCCTGCTTTCGCATTTATAATAATATATTAATTGTATCATACGGTTTCAATCTTGTTAAAACTATTCGGCCAACCCTCCATCAGGCCGTCGCGTCGCCAACGCCACTTTCTTTGTTCTTACTTCCTGTACTTGCCTACATGGTTTGCAGATTGCTTGATGTTCATGGTTACTTTCTCACTCCTTAGAATTGTAGCATAAAGGGATAACCATCGTCTAATGATGATTATTATAAATAGCCTATAAAATACCGAAAAAAAATCTTACTGGTAGTTCTAGAAAATAACGCGTTGAAAGAAAACATTTCTCTTGAGATAATATTGCAATATTCTAGATTTATAATATACATTATATAATATAAATACTTCGCCTTTTATAAATACCGATCGAGGAATTCAAAGGTTTCCTAACGATTGTAAGACCGAAATCAAATTTCAAACACCGAACAACAGTAATCATTATAACCGAGATACAATTTCATTGAAATATCTTGAATCAACAGGTCTATGGATCAATGGCGGCGAACGAAGCAGCAATACCATTTCGTCCAATGTTGGGCCTACGTCCCAGAAACTCAATAAACCGAGCTCCGTTGACCACGAACCAACCACGCCTCCGCAATTGAGACAAGGGTGTTAGATTGGCACAAGTTATAAGAAGTTCATCTTTAATATTAATCTCAAGGTAAATGTAATTATTTTTTCAATTTGTCCGTAAAGGCAACAATTTTGACGATTTCTTACTTCTACTGTGTATATATAAGTCACATTTTCTAACACTCAAGTTACATAAATTAGTTTTATGAAACAGGTGTAGGTACCAGAATATAAATATATCTAATTATTATCTTTATATATTATGTAATTTAAAACATATCTATATGTTATAAAAGAAAAACTTGTTCAGAACCATGTCTAAATCTAAAAATCATGAAATTAATAGTGTTTGAGGTTTGAAACATTCATAGCACGTATTATTTTGGAAGTAGGTACTACTAGACAATTGTGACTCATAAGGCCATATATAAATATAAATATAGGGATACAATTTCACACATGGCGATTTACTTCCAAACTAAGCAAAGCTTGTATTATGGTAACCAAATAACTGATATACTATATAAATATAGATATTTATTAACACCCAGACACTTAACTGAAAATTACACCCATCACACAAAAATAACAGTCATGTGCACTGATCGAACCCGCAACCTCCGAAAGGTTACTAGAGGAGTAGGGCTTATGCAGTGGTCTGCGCCATGAAGCTTGTTCATGGCACAATATTAAAAAAATGCACTAATAATAATAGTAAAGGTAAGTGGCGCTCCCATAGATTAATTTGAGTGATAACTGGTATCATTCAATAAAGACATGAGACAGCTTTTCTGAGAAACAATCTGTAAAGGGTAGGGGTAAATATGTGTGTATAGGTGAAGCCGTATAAAAGTTGTGACACGGCTGCACTTATTACTAAATACGTATGTTTTTTCCGTTACTTTGGAAGGCAGAATCATGTAACTATGTATATATAGTTGGAAGATCGATTTCCGTGCACGCCCTCAAGCTCAGTGAAACTCTGAAATCCTTCTCTGAGGGTTCCGGGGCTAACAGTGTAATCAGTAAAAAAAGCAACCGGCAGTCTTTATAAATATACTCATGAATCCAGACTATCGACGTTTCATTCACCTCGTTTAATGCAATACCTAAACTGGTGACTCCGACGTGCGTCCGCCATATCCCATCACTTGTGCCATACAACAATATACTCGAACTTTCTTCATAATACAGCCGAACATTCGAAAGCAATCAATGTATGGATAGAGCTGGGAATTGTCGTCGGACCCTTATTACCTTAATGTATTGCTCGTAACGCAACCCTGCCATAAAAGCCCCCACACTTGACCCCTCCGAGCAGTTTCAAACTTTTATGTCGCCACTTATCGGGCACAATGTTAGTTTTCTTTCGCACTTATTCTCCGATTACCTGTAACAAAGGATTAAATAATTCCATTATCAAAGCAAACAAACAACATATAATTTATCTATGATAAAAGTGTGTAAGGGGATAATCTAAGCGGCATTCTCCACTGAAAATCCTTACTACCGAAACCCATAGGAGGAGCAGTTTAGCCTTCCCTCTTCACCTTTTCATAAAAGAACCACGGGTGCTGGGCTGCGGTAATCTCAATTCCGGCATAAATAAATAAGTTTGATGTAATATGAAACTGTCTGCCAGCTAGTGTGTCCTACACATCCTACAACATATACTTCAAATATAACGTGAATGGAGTGTGTTAGTGGAAGACATTTGAGCAGGCCACCATGACAGCGACAACTGGCGACGAAATGTAGATCGCTCGGTGGTCACCGATGTTTTAGGATTGCACTGTGCTTAACATCAGGTAAAACCGTTACTTTGCCGTGCTATGATAAAAAAGTTTAATTTCAATCGCAAAAGCAGGAGTGCTTGTGATTTTTTAAATAGTAGCTCGGTAAATTGACGGTACTCTCCCTGATGGTAAGCAAAGTACAATCCTAACACAATGGCGACTACCAAGAGATCCTAATCCATAGACGATTGTCGCTATCTTGCAGACTTGCATTAAAATAACTGGGTAAGCTCAGGCTGACCTTGAAACGCAACACGCAAAAGCGAGTCACTATGACAGACTTTTCTCCACATGCATGGTGGTCCAAACGGCCTTCCAAAAACAGCCCTACCACCCCGATCGAAAAATAAAATTTTAAAACCCTTGTTGGTTCTCTTGTTGTATTAATTTTATATTTGTTTTAAGATAAGTGTAAATGAAACCGATTTGTTGATTCCTGTAGGTATAATAATGAGCAGAATGCTTTTCTAAAAAATTAAAACCACAAATATACCATTAACAAAAAATGTATTATCAAGTCGCTAAAGTTCAAATTATTTTTATATTTCATCGTGTTTTACATTTGCAACATGCCAAGCTGCTGCATTTTGTCAAAAGAAATCATGATTATAAATAAAAAGTTGGACACCGAAGGTCTTTTTATCTAAACTCATAAATTAATTCAAAATATATTTATCAAAAGTACAAAAAAACTTAAATTAATTAAAAGCATCTCGAAATAATTCCAAGGAATTTATACATGCCACTAAAATTATACATCAAAAACTTTAAAAATACGATTAAAAGAAAATAATTTGTAGGAATCTAATCAAAATCAGCATCACTATACACGCCCTCAAATGTTCTGTGCTCCGCCCACGCGAAACCTATAATCTACAAGCGACAGCGGAATAAATATTTTCACGGTACCGCGACCGGTACGCATTAACGGCCGTTTTCAATAAAATATCTGAATTTACATCCCCGATTATTACATATTTGTAATCAGTACTATCTTTAACTTAAGACAGATATCGGCTCCCCTCTTATCTATTCAAACTATAGAATATGGATATATATTATACGAAAAACCATCCTTTTATAGCTTATTGAAAAAAAGTCTGAAACAAAGGATATATAAGTTATTGCAAACGGCCGTAAATTATGAACGTATGAACGATGGACAAATGACTCAGTAGAGTTTATTTAAAGTACTTTCTTTGATTCGTCTACTTTAAAAGCATATTAATTAGAAGTAAATATTGGGAAATAATATTAGTACAATTAATAGAAAAACAGGACAGGTATCTATCCATTAAATTAAATATAAATGTACGTCTGTAATGACAAAGTAAACGCTTTTTCTTGAGCTGATATGGTTATTTGCTCGTTACCAAAACCCAACAAGCGTTTTTAATTATAATTTTTTTTCTATCGGTTTGTTTGTATAGCTGATCTCTGCAATGGTTTAACGATTTTTTACGGGACCTTTATGAACATGTAGAAAACTTTCAAAGATTAATATAGTCAACATACCATTACACTTTTTTATAGGAGCTACGATAGGTACGAAAGCAGAGATACTATTTTAAAAACTTTAGCTACAAACACAAGTTTATCGATGACCCTTATATTATGCTTAAGCCAATCGACTATAGAACTAAAAATAATACATAAATAAAAAACAATATTTACAAATTCAACTGAGTGTTTTGTCGGTTCTTCTTGGTGGCAGGAACGTGTTCTTGTGATTCTTGTGTTCCTTTTAAAACTACGAAACACACAAAAAAGTGTTAGTTTGCGTAACCCTTCCTTAAATGCTAATAAATTAATAAAGCACAATATCAAACAATTTTTTTTTATACTGCAATTTGATTACCAAATGTATTCGATACTCCGAACTATCCCACTAAACACTTGGATTATGCGGACCGCATATTAGGAATCGCTATTCTAGAGAGTGAACAAAGATAATTTTGATCTTCTCAATGTATTTATTAAATAAGTTTGTATAACTTTTTTGAATAAATAAACGATTTAATCGCCAATCGTTCAAAACATGAACCAAAACAATTCATTCAGTGTACCATAAAATATGACCGAAAACTATATCCCGTAGTAATTACAAGTTAGACATGTGAACCCATTATATATAGATTATGGTATACCGAAAGGTTATTAACAGAAAGATAATTCCGTAAGATAGCAGCGATCGCTGCGGCAGTGTATAACAACAAAAAAACATTCTATACAACACAAAAAGTACTGATACGTTTTATAATAGATTTCAAACTGTGCAGAAGTCGTACCAATTTTTTTCCTAATCACGCCCCTTAGAGGTAGATAATTAATTTACAGATTTCATCTCGTACAAGTTTTAACTCCGTCGCTAATGATCTAATTACGATTCTGAATTTTCGGGGTCAATACACAGCCCTTATATGATTTTGTCTTTTTTTACAATTAATAATAAACCATTGGGAAAAACTTCAACTGAGAAAACGCAACAATAAATTAAAACCCTCTGTAGTACAGGATAAAGCAGAGAAAAAGAAACCTAGGTGTCTAAGACTTTGACGAAGATTATGATAAACATAATCTTTAACCATTTTCAAGAAATATTTTAAATTAACTAGTAAGCCGACGGGGCGGAAAAGTTTTCGACATACAAAAAGAAACAGCGTGGGAATACTAGCCACAAGGTGGACCAATGACCTGGTAAAGGTTGCGGAACCTGCTGGATGCAAGCAGAGCAGGACTGACCATTGAGTCAATCAAAGAAGGAGATCTCGGTCTACGAGTAGATTTCTTCTTATGATGATGTTTAAAAATCATGTGAAAACTATTAAGCTACACGTCAATATATAATTAAAATTTTATGAGGTATCAGTAGATAAAGTAGAAGTAAATAAAGATCATTAGATATGCCTTGTTAGCCTAGTGGTCGTAAGCGCGACTGCTATGCTCGAGGTCCTAGGTTCGATTCCCAGGTCGAGCAAAGTGTTATTGGGGTTTTGCTATGAAATTCTCAGTAGCAGCTCGGAGTTTGGCTACGTGCCAGATTAATGGCAATAGGCTCGCCCCCTATTACATGGGGCTTAAAAACATACTCGGCGAACTGTGGGTGTACATTAGTACACCTCTGCCTAACCCTTCAGGGAATTCAGGAGCGATAGTATGTATTAGATTGTAGATGTATTAGATGTTATTGTTACCACATACCTCTCTTTAAAAAAGTCATCCTCGTAACCGAAGAAATATGATATTGAAGGGTAATTTCTTATAATAATAACCCACAACAATCTACCTACAGATTTTTGTTTCCTTGCGCTGCTCACTTCAAACGAAATTAGAAATACAAAAACGTGTTTAAAATAAGCAATGATTACACACATCCGGTACGTCTAACATAGATACAAAGCATAAAAACATCGAAATACAAAGCCGTGGAAAAAATGTACTACCCAGCTCCCGGACTAATGGCATCATCAGGCTTTGAATTAGTCGCGGTGACCAGCTCCGCGTTATTAACGTCACAAAACGCTGAATTTGTTATAATACATTAGTATAATGACGGTTTTATGCGACATGTATGCAAACTTATAGAATTTTGCTCTCAAAATGATAAGAAATGAGAATTGCCGTACTATTTTAATTTATTAAAAAAAACGTAATCGCTTCATCTTCAAGATGCTTCAACCATGACTTCAATATTAAATCACAACTACACCGATATTTGTATAATAACCAAGAGACAGAGTGATCATGATATACCCTCACGATTTGTAAACAAGCATATGGCCCCTCTGATGGTAAACAGCTACCATACCCTAGGGACGCTTGTAACACAATAGACCATCACTATAGCGCTACTAACCTTGAACGCCCTACCCCGAGGAGCTTTGGAAACCCTATTCAACATAAGAACACAACAAAAGGTTATTGATTGCGATCTTCTCTATCCCAAGCAGAGGAATCTTCAAAGAAATTTATCTGTGCCCTACCCGTCAAAAACCTACGTCCATCTCATCATATATGTATTCGTAGGCATGTTTATATGTTTCTATTCTATGAATTTATGTTATTTATTTAGTTTACTATTCATTTCTCTATATTTTTATTACTATATTAATTACTTAGACCCTGTACAGATGTGACGCGCGCTATCCATCTGAACAGAGCCTTATACTTCATTATTAGCTCACTTTTTTTTAAACCTACTTTAATTTTTTCCCTCAACAGCACTGATTAGGTTAGCCAGCTGGAAGAAAACGCTTGTGGCATTAAGCTCGCGGGTATAAGAATAAAAAATTACAATAAAATTCATTCATTATTGATGTCTTTTACAATTTAGGAATTTTAAATTTTAAAAATTACTTTACATTCCGCAGAGTTTCAAAATTATAAAAATAATTGCACTGATATATACTCCATATTGTATTAACCCATCCCGGTCGCACTTATGCATTTTTCACGGTAGCCCGGCTCACGAAATAAGTAATTTGTTAAACCACACAACACCACGTAATTATTCCGACACTTTAATACTTTGTTTCCCACAATTATATGACCCTATTTCTATTTCAAAGCATAGTTTTATTATCTTATACATATATAAAGAGCAACCTTAAAGCTTAAAAGATAAGGTGGTGTTTCCTATGCCCGTATCAATTATAACAAGAACAACAGTTGCTTATTGAGTGACAATGATAGATTCGCTTCACTTTTCAATTCATAATAAAAAGCGGATTTTGTGTTTTTTATGACTTCCTAATTGAACTAAAGGGTGTTTTTGCAATCGTTCCAACAACTTCTTAGAATTATGCATCGAGGAAAATTACAAATTTAATTAAAACAAAAAAAAAATGATAAGTAATTTATAATGTTTTTTTTGCTGTTATTTTTTTTCTTTTATGCATTATAACTATTGGCTTTTAGTTTGCTAGATGTTTGAAACGATAATTGTGTCCGACTTGATCACGACCACCATATACCAGCTGCCGAAAGGCTTGCAGACCGGCATTACAATTCACGTTCAGAGATTCTATGCATTGTTAAATAAAACCATAACAGAATAAACTTTATCCAATTTTAATCTCTGTAACTGTATGAAAGCACTGACTCTGGAGAAATACTGGAAATAAATTAAAAACTAATGACCTTTAAATTATACGTAAAAAACACTTATCAATAATTAATATACACAGATATTTAACTACATTTATATTATGTTAATTCAATCAAGTCTGCACAAAGTAAGCTACTTCGAATTAACAAACAAAATTTTGCTAAATGAGTGAAATTATTTTCATTGACCCTGCAGTAAAAAAGAGTCCTATAAGTTTAAAAAACATAACCGACCGTATGTATGAACAGAGCTATAAAACGACATTATCTAGAAAACTAAAGTCATGAAATTCTCTATCTCCGGAACGTAAAATCATATCGAACTCCCGAACTGATATTTGAAATTTTGCCAGAACATTACACTTAAAATAATGTTTAGTATGCATAAATAATTCAAGAGAACTTAAAAATCGTTCACATCTTTTTTGCTGTTAAAATTAAGTTTCTAGCTTATACAATTCACTCAATTCTTCAATCTGGTTAACCAACGATAATATAATAATCAATAATACAAAAAAGTGAGTTTAAACACTCTTCCACTGAACAACTCATTTCTAATACACACAATGACATAAAAACTCAAAATCAAAACCATGATTTAAAAATACTTCATTTCATTTAAGCTCTAAGAAGGCACCACACCACCACTGTGTTCGGACAAACAGAGCCAGTCATTGGGAAGAGCCAACAAGAAACTCGACCGGGTTGGGTCAAATTTGTTTACAATACATTACAGTAAAAGCTCCTTATTCGCGCTTCCTTCATTAGCGTTTTCCCTATTCGCGGATTTAAAAAATGCGACCCAATTCCTATATACGCGACTAAAGATTTCTTTATTCAAGGATCTAATCGGCACATTGGCTGCTTTGACTGCAAACATAGCCGAAATTGCGAATGGAATAGGACGAGATGGGTTCGAACAGATAGAATCAAGTGACATTCAGAAGTTGCTTTTTTTAATGTAATACAGGATGCGCTTGGCCTCTTGGCATCACCCCAGTCAGATACGAACTAAGGTTCAGATGCAAGCGTTCGACCATGGCCTCTCTCTCATTATGGACTTCCTGTAAATTAGCCTGCGGATTGGATAAGTACCTCTCAGTTAAAGTGCTGTCATCTGCGTACCCAACAATACCGGGTTTTAGCAGATCGTTGATGTGCAGCAGGAATAGTGTCGCTGAGAGTACAGATCCTTGAGAAACTCCGGCATTTATAGCCTTGTGGTCAGACGAGCAGCCATCAACAACCACTTGTATTGTCCGGTCCCTCAGAAAATCACTGGTCCAGGTTCGCAGGAGATCGGAGCTTCCATAAGCCGCCCGGAGTTTGCTTAAGAGATTTAAAATGAATGTACTTGAATCGCAAGATGAAGATTTGACTGAAAACCGATTTGGAGGAAATGTTAAATTCAAAGCTCATTGAAGAATAGGCTTCATCAACAAGCACGGGAAACGTGATATTTAATTTGAAAAATCTTTTTTTTTTTAATTCTTAAATTTTTAGAGACTTTCATGCAATCCGCGTATGTCAGCCTCATCGTAACATAATCGTTATATACTTTCATCATAACGTACACTCATCAAAAAAGTCTAAGCAACATGTACTAATTTAAATTTTAGGATGGTTCTTCACATTATAACGTTGTATTTTATTTTTAAAATAATATCTTTAGGGTTCTATGATGTTAAAATAACAGCTGTTGTCTTTATAAGTTCTTTTAATAACAGAAATGAACAATATTAGAATATACTGTAGAAACTAAGATACATAAGAAACTAAACTTTTTTCTTACAAAATGAAATTTCTAAAGAAAATGTATTTATTGTGAAAGAATAGAAAAATTTAATACAAAGTATGGGCTCCTCTGCTATTCAGAACTTGTCGGCAACGATTATTCATTGAATTAATGAGACTGTTTATGTCATCTTGCGGTATTCGCTCCTAATGGAATTGTAGCAAATCCTTCAGCTGTTGGGTTGTTGTCGCTCCGTCCAAGTCCTTCAAAACACGTCTCTGGAGCATGTACCATGCGTGCTCGATGGGGTTGAGATCTGGCGATTGTGCATGCCAGGACAATACCTGGATGTTCTCCGTTGCAAGGTATTCACTGGTTCGCCGAGCTGTATGTGAACGCGCATTGTCATGCATTAACCTAAAATCGGAGCCAAAGGTTTGTGCAAATGGGTAGACATAAGGTCTGAGAATATCCTCAATGTAATTTTCAGCATTCATGTTTCCATTTACAAAAACGTGCTCAGTTCGCCTGTTCTTCATAATACCCGCCCATAACATAACTGTTGAGCCGCTGTATGGATGAACTTCCTGAACGCACCTGAGCCTTTCAGTATTTCCGGGCCGACGATACACTCGCACCCTTCTTGTATCAGGCTTAAACCCGAATCGCGACTCATCGGAAAACATAATTTTATCCCATTGTTCCTGGGTCCATGTTATGCGTTCTCTACACCATTCATATCGACGAGCGCGATTCCCGTGACGTATCGGTGGGCACCTGATTGGGCGTCGAGCTCGTAGGCCGTACTCATGCAGTCGATTTCACACAGTTTGAGGACTTACATCAACACCACTTGAAATTTGTAGCCTCAAACTTATCTCTCGAGCGGTTAACATCGGCTGGCGTCTTGCAGTCAGTTGTATGTACCGGTCTTGCCGAGTGGTTGTACTCCTTTTACGGCCTGGATGCTGTTCAGCGGGTTCTCCTGTATTATTGTAGCGCTGCCAAAGACGACAAATGACACTTATATGAATGCCAAAATGTCGAGATACCTGAGATTGATTACTTCCCGCTTGCAACATCCCTACAGCTCTTTGCATTTCATCTGCCATCAAATGACGTCGCTTCATGACGTAAAGAATATCTAACAATTCAATTTTGTCGCTAACTTTATTTAAATGGTTGGTAAAATTATAAAATCAAGACTAAACGTAGAAATTAAAACGCACTTAAATTCAAACAAATTCGCAGTCATTTGAATTTTATGAAAAAAACAAAACATAATCAATTTTTTTTTTTTACAACCAGCCAGTATGTCATCAATTACAAAAAAGTTTACTTACCTACGCACTTTGTTTGAGTAAATATTTAGAAATTAATTAATATAAATGGAAAAATTTGTAATATCACGCATGTTGCTTAGACTTTTTTGATGTGTGTATTATAATATTATACATTTAATAATAAGAAGAAATTGATAGGAACAGAGTAGCCGCCTTATCAGTGGATGTATCACCTAATACTTTTATTATACATTCTAACGTCCAGTCTGTTCAAACCACAGGCACTCATTAAGTTTTGCCTAATTGACTCAAACCGGACACACTCCACCAGAACATGATAAACGTCATCGACTTTTTGACAAACATCACAAAGAGTTGACTGTCTCAATTTCATCATGTGTTTATATTTGTTTGATGGAATATGTCCGGATCTCAACCAATGTGCGTCAGATATCAACTTACTTCCCAACTTTGTCGTGGCACATCAGGATATACGAGGAATTCAAAAATCTTAGTGAAGGTTTAAGAATGGCAAATGAGCTTTGTGATTTCTTTATGAAAATTGATCCGTCTATGGAACGAAGTCTTGTTTTTAAGAGTCAAATTGCCAATGCCACAGCTGAATATAAGTCCGAATTGAAGGAGCTTTTAAAAACTGCAAAGAAAGAATAAAATACGAAATTCTTTAAACCATTGCCTAAGCCTGAAGATAATAATGAATCAATATGGTCAAAACTTCAGTTAAATTTTTTTTTTATATACTTGTTTTTTTATTTTGTCACCTAGGAACATATCCCTTATAGTCCCATATAAATTACCATTTCATATTCACGGTTTCGGTATTCGCGGCCTATTTACGGAACATATACCCCGCGAATAAAGAGCTTTTACTGTATTTACAATCTGTACAAGTACAATGTACAGAGAGGGAGTAACTTCCAGACATCACTATCATTCACGTAATAGTCCATCGTATAATACCTATCTTTTCGACTTATAGCTTGAACTGAATTTGCTTAGGAATTTTATCGTAGAACCTAACACAATTACCTAAAAAAGCTTTGTCTTATTTAGTCTAAAAGATGGGATTCTTATTTTACATTTATTTCTAGTATACTAGTATTGAAATTATGCCTCTCGTTTACAAGTTCAAACTAGTCCACGATATTCCAGTCATCGGGTAACAACATAAAGACCGACAAGGAGAATAGATAATCTCTTTTTTTTTTAAAGGCGTACCCGTCACGACTACTGCGGATGTGCCCGCCCTTTTACGTGATTGATCTAATCGAGGCTAACCGCACCTTAACCTAAGCTACCGCTGTGTATCTTGATCTGTTTCTACCAGCATACTTCATTAGACAGTCATTCCATTTGCTACGTTTAGCCGTGATCGAAGGAAATGTTTAAATCACCTGACAGCGAGACACTCGTCTCGGTCTCGTGTCACGGCTCGAGTCACGTCTCGAGTCACGTCTCGAGTCACGCGTATCACGGGCCGCACTTAAACAGTCGACGACAGTTTTATAAGCGATTTTACGCTCTCCTTTACTGTCAGGCGGAGTGTTAAGTAAACTCACAGGTTGGGACCGTTTTCTTAAATAAATTGACTGACGACAAACGTGATATTTTAATAAACATTTAAATTATATGAAAAATGGATAATCCGCGAGTTGACTGTATCTTTAAAACGTGACGTCATCATTCAGGAAATCTGAATATTAGACTCTTGCGTTAGTTGTCAAACTTGTCACTGTTATCACACAAAATTACATATAAAATGGATGATGACGTCTAGGGCCATAACGCATTGTTTTTGTTGCGTACTTTTTATTTCGATTAAAAAATATTTTTAAATCACTTTTATGGTGTATAAATGGACAAAAAAGTATTCATAGGTATTATTTTCAACATATAGTGTTTAAAACAATATTCCAATAGTTTTCAAATCCCGGATTGTTGGTAGTATGAAAAAGATTAATTTATTAACTCTTCAATACGTATTGTAGTTTATGTATTTAAACTTAATCTAGAATTATTTTAAAAATCCTTTTAACTACATACTATAATATTTACGTTGTTACTACCACTAATATGCCGTAAATATAAATCTATTTTTACCGGTTTTTTTTTAGATAAAACATATTGTAATGTACTTTGTTTTCTTATTATTACTCCCTGCGTGTGTGCGACTTTTTCTTGTACAATGCAAAATGTATTTTTAGTACCTACTACAAATGAAAATACTTCATAATGAGCTTTTGCAACATTTTTCAATCAAATTTACTAGTTTGATTATCTTATTCATGAGAGTATTAAACCCCACCATAAACTATTTGATACATAAAGAGATAATGTTCGCCGCAAGTCAATCGGAAGACCAGATATTTACGAGCAAATTCGCCGTACAATCGCGGCGGTTTATTTGGTTAATACGTTTTTTTATGTCAAACGTACCGAATTTTACCACCACTCTTAGTGATTGCTTTTTGTCACCGACTGCGTGCAATGATTCAGTAAATTAATTTTGTTTAATTAGGTACGTTAAATTGTATTGCTGTTTATATGGAAGTGGAAAAAAATAACCTTTTCATATCACGGCATTCTTAAATACTTTAAATTTTATAAATAATATTAAAGAAAGAAAAAAGATTTATTTGTAACAAAGACATTTGACACGATAGAAAACTAAAAAATATTTACAACAACCTATTACACATAAATATCAAATTCCAGTTGCTACAAAACGGCCCCATAAAAAGTAAAAGTAAAGTTATAAAAACGTGAGACTTATGACGTATAAAATAGCAGTATATATTATTATAAAATTTCAATAAATACACAAAAAACATACAACAGAAACTTAAAGAAAAATAACAAACAGCCATATATTCTCGTATCAAAAAGGGTTGGTGCTTAAACACTCCAAACGAGGAAACCATACATATACATACAGTCATACAAAAATACATTACATATTATATATATATATATATCGTTTTTAAATAGTATAAAGTATACATACTTCTCCTTTTTCCTTACCCTTATCCCACGTAAGTAGGGTCAGCACAATTTATTTTCTTCTGTGTGACTCAGTGTTCACATCTTTTATATGAATTATTCCTCAATCTTCACACAACTCATCTACACCTCTATACTTCCAGAGCTCCTTGGGGAAGGGTAGGTTCAACGAGTGGTAGGGCATAGAGGAATTTCTTTACAGATTTCTCTCTACTTGTGGCAGTTCAACTGGCGAAATACCTCCACCCTAAAGCAAATCGCTGACAAATAACCTTGGGTAAATAATCGCTTCATATAGGTGTACCTATGTCTTTCTTGGCAAAAATATATTTTTACCCGACTACGAAAAAGGAGGGTTATATTTTTCGAGCGTATGTATGTATGTAAATAAAAGTATGTATGTCTATTTCTTTGGCACGCTCTGTAGCCTAGACGCCTTCATGGATTTTAGCGTACGAGGTGTCGTTAGATTCGTCTTAATTGTGGGAGCGACATAGACTATATAATATTTAAGTCATATTTAAGACGTCTGGGAATCAAATAAAAACCATAATTTTTTGCAGTCGGGTTTTTATTTCCTTTTTAATAATTTAGTTACTGTAATTGACTACAATCACGGCATTACTAACAATGGCTGCTGTAGACTTGCTAACTTGTAAATATCTGTAGTATAATATAGACAATTAACAAAATTCAAGTGTCTGTTTGCTAGTCAAAATAACAGCTTTTTACTAAATGCTTATGAAAGTGTAAACGGTACTTATCACAAAACACTAATTTTTAAGTTTTTTTGCCTGTCTGTTTGTTCCGGGCAATCTCCGAAACGGTTAGACCGATTTTGACCTGGCTTTAACTGGCAGATAGCTAATGTTATATTGAGTATTTTAGGCTACTTTTATTTTAGAAAACCAATTAGGGTTACGAGCAAATAAAAAAAACTTGGTCATGGTGATTCAATTAGGGCGCTTAAATGGCTTACGCTGAGTAAACTCAATCAAATTAATGTATTACATAACTGTAGACATTAAAAAGACCTACAAGCATAAGTCTATCTTCTAAGGATCACTGACAATAAGCATTAATTAATATCTTTAAAATAAGAGGCGAGCGGGAACATTACAATTTGCGCGTGTGCTCGATCGACGGCATTCTCTAGTCCACGTGAGCGAAGCCGCGGGCACTGCTGGTTTATTATTATAATCGTATTATACCGATAATAGATGAAGGAAACAGAACATTATTGATGGAATTTTCAATAATTTAAATCGATCTTCTTAAAACGTATAACGAGGATTAAAACTGGGAATTTAATTTGCCGGGAGGGTTAACATTCCATTAGATACAAGATTTAATCAAGGGTTTAATGAGTGAGTGTACCCGTCGCTGGAACCCGTTACTTTCGATGTTTCTCTACCCTTACACTCGTAAAAGGTGTTGGGCTTATTCTCGAACGCACGACAATATGCTCTTGCGAGATTGATATCAGCATAGATATCAAATAAAACGTATTCCCCATATAGATAGATTCCACAAAGATTCTAACCATTTCTCTATTAAATCTAAAATTCTAAAATTGTATTATAAAATTGACTATCATGTATATAACATCTAACAACCACTTACTGCAAATATAGTAGGTGCCTCATTATTATCACTTATACAATTATTAATCCTTCTTTAATATAATGTTTAATAGCAATTGCTTTGCTTAACATATAAAATTAAATTACAAAAAATCTTTTCGTTTGTTAAATGTCAGAAATAAATATTATATGCAAGTGGAATCTTATGCCAAGCTGAATTAACTTGGTTATCATTGATTTATATGAGATATACTCACAATAATATATTAAACATCATTCCAATGATATCATTATTTCAATATAATTAACTTTATTTGGAACGATAAAATGTCGAGCAGCAACGAGAATCGGACCACCGCACTGTGAGTCGTTTACGACGTACTGTTTGTAAGAGGTCTGGCATAAAAATTGATCGTAAATTGGGAACCTTTTTTGAATCAAATTAATAAATATTATGCGAATGTGTACATTTTACCATTTCAATTTAACAAAAGGGATTTCAATACTTGGTTAAACAACAAACTGAATTCTTAAGTGATACGGATATTCATTGATGGTCACGTTGGCCGGCTCATAAGACTGATAACCAAATTTATTAAAAAATAATATGCAATTAAGAATTTTAAGAAGAAGTTTAATAAAACTACATTTTTCTTATTGCTTCACCATGAAATAAGTTTCGATGCATCTGTTTCGTTATATTGCCTATTAATACAGTTGAACAATTATTGTTCTTTAATTTCTTTTCTTTTTCATTTTAAATTCTATGGCATTTATTTGAAATAAAATCTATTACAACGACAATTTTTCGTTGCAACAGTGTTGCTCCGTCTAGATTTATAGCTGAATATTTTTTTATAACCACAAATTTATAATATTTCTATACCGATATTATAAAGAGGTAAAGTTTATTAGTTTGAATGTAGGAGGTAAACTCTGTAACTATCGATTCGATTTTAAAAATTATTTCATTAATAGGAAATTACATAATTTTAGACTTCTGTAAGCTCTTTTATTGTGCTAAAGTTTTACACCGTAATTAACGCACACAAAGTCGCGAACGTTTGCTAGTTTATTTTAAATTTATAATTGATGTATAAAATCGCCAACCATCGATTATAATAATTTAATTAATCATTTGGCTCCAGACACCACAACAATTTACGTAAAATTGGCATATATATGCCATCCCCGGGAGCAGAGTTATTAATGAATGTGCCAGATTTGTAAAACGTGCACTGCCTGCAGCTATATTTGAAATCAATAATTGCCAGTGCTGCAATCACTGTCAATTAATTGTATTATAAATTAATATATTAATAATTATATTGTAATTAACTACAATGCTATCAACAAACAACGATGGCAATGAAACATTTTAGTGACCATTTTAAAATAGTCCTTTGTTAGAAAAATGTGATACTTATGCACTTCGGAATACAGTATATGTATGCCTAGGAGTTTATGTCAAATTTTTTGAATTTGAATTGTTGAAGTTAATTAATTAACTTAATTATCAATCGAATACGGCAGATCTTTTTTAAATCATATTCATTCATTAATCCCTCATTCAATTAGTCTGCAGTCATCCGTTCCATTCATTCTTGAGCTATTCCCCTTACACATTTGCACCTAACAGGCTCGGCCCTGAATGTAACAGATCATAAATATTTAAATCTATCCTAAATAATCTCGCATAGAAATCCGACCATAGAATATTACTATAAAGCTTTCTACGCATCACCTTTACGAGACGGGAAGATATTAACAAATACAAAATAACCAATTTCATTATTCTACACAAATTCAAATCTAGTTTTAATAACATAATAGTCATACGCATATTTATTTACTAAAAAACTCATTAAATAAATAGGTTTAAGGATCGAACTAGCTCTTCAACATAAAAAAAAAAAAACAAATATCCTTAATTGACATATTATTGTCAATTATTGAACCTATAGAATATACACATATAAAAATATTATAGTTAATTAAAAAGAAGAAAAAATACAGATAATTGTTTTCAACAACACACCATAATCTAAAAAAACCGAATAATTTTAAAAGAATCAATAAAGAAAACACAGTTAACAAAATATGTACTATAAACGCGGTTACCTAAAAACCATGTTTGACGATTATTATGTTTATTAATATTCAATAGTAAGAACAAAACTTTACAGTTTACAAATAATCTACCAACAGTAGGTACCGTACACAGAGTCTTTTACCGCCCTCTCGCATTCATTTGGTCGGAGCATTTGTCTGAAAACACCGTAAGACATAAATAAACATACACCGATTACCGTACTAATTACCCTCCGGTATCGTCATACAGTTCATACATAGTAATACATATATCAGATACGTTTGTGATACATAATAAATCTAACCCTCCATGCGTGAGTTAATCAAAAATATATCAAACAAATTCCATTTTGACCTCGGCTCGTAGTTAAATATATTCTAAAGAAATCTGTAAGTAACACGATCATAAATCACGATTTTGATCTATGAATAAAGATGACTGTTCTCTACTAGGATAAATTTCCATCCATAAATTACGCAATGCATGTCATATTTTTTTTGAAGAACAGCAAATATGCATAAATGGAGAGTAGCATGAGAAACATGATGAGTACGGAATTAAATTTCGTAGAATAATTTAGCTGCACTACGATAGAAGTCTGTTTTTTGAAGTGAAAACTTCTTTATGAAGGGTTGGAATAAGGAGTAAATTCATGTAAATCGTCATCGATATGGTCAAGTGACGTGTTAACGATAAACGGAGTTTTTGTAGTGGTATAGCCTAAAAGTTAAACAAACAAAAAAGGTAAAAGATTATACTATTAATTTGGATATCCAAAAATAACAACTGATTGTTTATAGTTTTAAGTTTTCACTTCTGTCGGCAGTCCTCATGACTGCTTTGTCTTATTTTTGTTTTTTCTTTTTATTGTTAAGGTTTAATGGATACACGACTTTTAAGCCTAACTTCGTATTATTTTTGTATTAATCAAAAACAAGGCTCTAACAAGATAATGATCTCCCTTGTTGAAATTGTCCAGTGAGTTTTGTGGTAACTCAAAATGCAAAAAAACAACAACTTAACTGACTAATTAATTAACAGTTATCATAGATTATTGAGTCGTTTGACATACGTCCAGAGGGTTGCGGTGAGTAAATCAATAAAGACTTGTGTGACTAGCTCCGGCGACCACCGCTTTTAGGGTTGCCTTACACCTTAGGATAATCTATTCAATTTTTTTTTATTTGAACTTTTTTGGCGCGTTTAGTTGGGGCTAGAACTGAGAACTGCACGCGCATCATGTGACGGAAGTGCGACAAGACGAAGTTAGCCGCCAATGATCGTAACGTGAATTCATTTAACTGACTTCAAAATTTTTATATTGTGTTAAAATTAATAAAGTTAAATGATTTTTACAGAATAACAAAAGTAACGAGAATACAGTTTATAAAATACACAAATATACATTTTTTTTATCTATATACTACGAAATTTTAAAGCTGGTTTGTATAATTATATTATAGTTAATATCTACTGTCAAATTTAATTTAGACCTGAATTTCAAAGAAAAAGTAATAAGCCCACATTAAATTAAAAATTATTCTTGGTTTAAATTCCAATAAAGTTATTTTTCATAAAAGCTTATCTTGTCTAGCCTTAAAATACACCCTGATCGTACATCAAGCAAAAAGATATTAATTTCACAGAAATCGCGTGTTAAATGTCAGTAAAAACTGGACTACTTAATACAATTTCAGTCGTATAGGGCTGTCGACAATAATTTACAATTAGCTTTCGTTAACACTTAAAAAAAAGAGATTTTTACTGTTTTTATCGTATCTCGGCAAAATTGACTGCAGAGTACAGTGCAGTTCGACTCCATATGGAGTACTGCTTTTAGACAGGAGCACCTGGATACCAGCTTCGCCAATTTGACTCAGCTCAAAGACGAGCTGTGACAAATGTTGACGATCTCAAACTCACAAACGGTACCGAACCTTCACGTATGAGTCGAGAGACAGCGCTTCCTTCTGCGTGTTATACCGTTTATATAATGGATTGTGTTCAGAGAAAATAAATGTGTTCCGAGTGTTTAAATGGATGAACGGATGATGGAATGAGGTTCCTGCTGAGGTTTTCAAAATTCTTCAACGGGTTAGTGGAGACATATTTAAAGGCTCGACAACGCGCATGTGATGCTTCTGCTGTTGCATCCATAGGCAGTAACTGGTTACCATCAGTTGGACCACATGCTTGTTGCCACCATGGTAGTATAAAAAAACGGCGACCATCGGTGACAAATTCCACAGGTTAATCGTCGCCATCATGCTGACCTGCAGAACTCACAGAACAGACTTTGTTCATGAATTGTAACCGCTAACGTTCTTACAATCATCCGCAATGCAAGCCAAAATTATTATTATTACTATATAATATATGTATAAAATATTGCTACGTTGCAGTTTTAATTAAAGTCGTGATAAATATCTGCTTGACTGTCCCTTAGAGATCCATAATAAATGAGATAACAAAAACAAAAAATGCGTCGCAACCCTAGCACTGCACGCTATTGCGCGTGACTCGCACGCGTTCGAGCACGCTGTATTATATTAGGCGCGTGCCAACCCTGCACGTAAGATGACATATCTCCGGTACGACAAGCGTAAGATTTTAATTAGAGTTTAATGTGACAACCCGAAATAAGTTACCAGCTGCATATGGTTATAATATTACGCTCTCTATTTTGAATCCTCTCGATTTACATGTAAATGTTTTGATAGAACCATGAACGGAAAATAAATTTAGCCATTTAAAAGTATGAACTATATTAACAAATCTGAAGATAACTGAAAAACTTTGCATTTCGCTTGCAACTTTCATAAAAATGTACGATCGGGAAAACAATAACATGTGCATATTATGCTGTATGACACGTAATCCAGTCATAAATTCATAAATAACAAGATTTATAATTTCTAGAGTTGTGCGGATTATGACTTTGGCCGACTAGTCGGCTAAGCCGATCACGGTTTCGGGGATTTCCGTAACGCTTCGTTTACAGCTGATTCGCGCGCAAGTTGCAACTGCCGCCTGTGAGCGTGTCGGAACCTGTTTTGTTAATTTCGCATTGTTTCTTGATTTTTGCTTTTGTACGGATCAGAGCGGTGTTTTTGTGTAAGAAAAATATTTTTGTATAAAGATAATACTGTTATTGTTCATTAAAGTGAAAGAGTTCAAATAAAATTTAATTTTGTCAAAAAGAAAGTCTCGTGTATGGATTTTTTTGAAACTGGACAATGATTCCGGTAAATTCAAGTGTAACCAATGTCAAACGATAATTTCTCGTGGTGGGCAGGTGTGGGGGCCGGATACTAAGAACGGCGAATTAAAGCCTTCGATAGCCTTGTAACTCGCCGGTCCCGGGACTTCCTATATCCTGTCAATTCGGGAGTTGCTCAGGCCCACCAAAAATAACTGAGCCAGGCTGAACAGTGCCAACTTACCTGGGGATCGCCGTTGATGTTGTGTCCTTGACCGGGTGCAAATCCACACTTCACTGTAGCGGCCGCCGTTGTCCGAGTTATTGTATCTGATTAGGTACACACAAAACTGTTCCACCACAAACAAGCTGAGGCAATCACAGTACTTAATAAACTTGGAAAAATGATTATAAGGCTCCGAACACTCCGACCAGTCCGACGTCGAAAAACCGTTTTTTTTTAAGAAACCGTGCGCGCCCCCAAGCGTCGAAACACCGACAACCGGAGCACAGATAAAAAATAGTGTTGCATGAACAGCAGGGAAAAAAAGAAAAACTACAAGTATGAACAGCCATATTAAATATCGACATCCAACCCGACAAATCGACCACGATTCCTTCCAGTCGCAAATGTAAACAGAACTATCTACAATAGTGTCTACTCCGTCAACTTCAGTGTCATCCAAGCTCAGTTTATGAAAGAAAAGCCAACAAAATATTGAAGATAATTTAACTTTACAATGGTCACGTGAACACTCAAGATCAAGAGACATCAATATTGCGATAGGTGAGATGATTGTACTTTTCAACCAGCCGTTGTCAATTGTTGAAAATACTGGCTTTAGAAACTTGACGAGAAAAGTTAAACCAAAATATAACATACCGGGCAGAAAATATTTCACAGAGAACATTATTCCTCAACTTTACGAAGAAACTAAATCTGAAATACGAAGAAGAGTGATGAGTGCAGCTGCAAATTCAGTCATTACTGACATGTTGACCACAAACAAAGAAAGTTTTTTGAGTTTACAGCACACTGGTTTGACGATAGTTTCAAATATCATAACGCAGTATTGCAAATGAAACATTTCCCTGAAACACACACCGCCAATACTATTAAAAATTGTTTAGAAGACATTTCAACTTTGTGGGATATAGATACGATCGAAATTCACGCCGTTGTACGAGACAACGGCAGAAATGTGAGGAAAGCAATACACAATTAAGCAAGTAATTTTAGGTACTCATTACCAAAGAAAAGGTTGCTTTGCTTTACATTTCAAAATGTGTAAGACTGATTATAAAATAAAAATATTAATAAACAATCAAGGTTTATATTTAATGTAATTCCCCCTACATGCATTTTGTTGAGAAATACATATAATAAAGTAAGAAGACGGATAATCGGCACATCCCTAATAATTTCATTAAATTTTATTTCAAAATAGGATGTAAGATATAATAATAAATAAACTCTGTGTAAATTAATTTTACATTTAAGTAAATACGAATAATAAAGATATTTATAAATATATTTCTAAGTTTTCGTTGCTGGCAGTACAATTTTGGCAAGTAGTGAGTGAAGTTGGCGCGGAAACGACTAATCTTCTCATTTCAAACGCATAGTACAATTAAATAAACAAACTGTTAGCATTGATAACGATCGGTAGGGGGAACTCTAAAACGATAAGTGTTAGAAAAATATGTTCTACAGAACGCTGTTGTTGATTTTAATGATAAGAAAAACTGTATTCATGGATTAAAAAAAAAAAATAATATGCGAGTCCAGAATCGATCATAATCATTAAATAAAATGTCATTTTATTACGTAAATTGTTTACAGTGTAAGTTGTAAGGAATAAATGTTGCTATGAAACCCTGTGTGTCAAGAACTAAAAGGAAATTTTGTACTTAATTATTGTATATTGAAATGTTATTCACAGTGACAGCCATTTTTTTGGATACATTAATAATCAAAAAAGGTATTAAGTAAAAATTTCGTTATTACGTTTTATATTTTTAGGTAGTTGATTTTGAAAACTAATTGTTAACGTAACCCCGCGAACAGAATTATAAAGGAATCCAGATTATCAAAATGCATATATATACATGTGTCTCCCTTCCTCCCGGATATTTTTTTTTTTAGATCTGACTATACTGTTAGCCTTAGGGGTCCTGAAGCCGCTGCAGTTTTTACAGCTTCACCGAACTTGGGGACGAGCGCAGAAGGCACTCAGCCGCGAAAGTTATTGGACGACTCGCACGAGGGTGCCAAAGTGGCCGGACCTCGGCTCGGGCGGTCGTCGCGCATGCAAATAGGTCGCGATCTAACTGAATCGCTACTCCTACGATTCGACCTAACTAATATATACTCTTAGACATGTTCCCTTTCTCCTAGGAGGAAGGAAGGAACCATGTGTATGTGTATTTATTTAGTCATTTGAATTCCTCCCGGAAAGTAAAAACATGTACATGTATAGTTAGTTAGATCGAATTTTCCACGGATACGGAATTAGTCAGTTTGCGACTTATTTGCAACCAAGATAGCCCAAGCCGAGGTTCGTCCACTTTGGCACCCTTGAGTTTGTTGCAAGGTTTTCGCATCTGAGTACCTTAGTCGCCTTCCCCATGCCCGGTGAATCCATAAAAGCCTTCTAAGAATTCAAGGCCCTTAAGGCTAAGTATATAGTCAGACTTTTCCGTTTTGAAAGTCTATTAAAGCAGGGTTTTGTTATCTTTAAAATCGACGTCATGGTATTTAGGACACATTTCTCTATCTTTTACAGTTTTAGAGTTTCCCATACTCACCGTTCTCAATGTTACACCTGTATAAAATCTCTAAAGTAAAGTGTCCCATTTACATATTTAGGTATAAATTAGCCTCTTTAAATTGAAGATGTTATAAATTACAGATGAGTCAGCCCGCACTCGATCCGATTTCATATCGTTCGTCCTTAAGATACATCTCTAAATGGAACGGCACTTAATATTCCTGACAAGACGTTTGCGTGTCACAATTAAGTGACAAGTTATAACTTGACGGGAGACGTTATCTTGCGTCTAAAGTTGACAGTACAAATGTACATATGACGAGTAAATTAACGTATACGTGGTTGTTAAAGTCATTAGGTAAAACGCTTCGCTCGTTACTATGTTTATGTGTATCTTTAGATTATACATAGATTCTAAGATAATAAAATATAATTGTATGTATGTATTATTTGTGCTGTCCGCCGGCCCACCACCAATGTACCTGTATTGAGGTCTATCTTAAAATTTAGGCAAATAATTATTTTAAGATTTAAAAAAAACATATGAAACCTTTGAGAGAATAGAAATATTCTCGTATTAGGTACTGTCAAGTATTGGGAAATTAAGGATTTCTGTTTTCGGAATATGGAACCTCTAGTAGAAATTTGGCCAGCACCCTGTGCAGCATTTTGATTCAGAACATGTTTTCAGAGAAGAAAGTGTCATAAGGAGTGATGAAAGTTAGATAACTTGCAGACTGAGATGAAAGTAGAGAAAAACCAAAAAAGGTCTAGATGGATTGTGTGAGGAGGATGAGTATACAGGTATGAATACTGAGATGACAGTTGATAAAGAAGAATGGACAACGAAAGCATTTTGCATCGATTCTATATAGAAGAACGAACTTCAGAGAAGAGGTCTTTACTCAGTAGATATACTATGATAAGCAAGTATTAAGTCCTTACATATGAAATTGGCGTTTTTTGAACTGGCCAATTTTTCTCAAATATCTAGCGTTTGGTTAGGAATTCCAAATTTAAATTTAGGCTTGTATATTTGTGTTTCGAATTTAGTGATTCATTTGTTTTCGCAACTTTTCATTTTTCTTTAACATCTTTCTTTGCACAAAATGGAAAACTTAAAATATCGCGTTATTTACAAATATGAGTTTCACCGTGGCATCAGCGCTGCAGAAACAGATTGAACGATTAATGATGTATATGGGGAAGCCACTGTAAAAGAAAGCACGGTACGTTTTTAGTACCAACGTTTTCGTTTTGAAAATTTTAACCTACGCAACAAACCCCGTGGACGGCCGGCGACCTTAGATGATAATGAAGGATTAAAGGTGATCGTGGAAGCGGATCCATAGCAAACCACGTCAGAGTTAGCGGCAGGCTTAGGTGTTAGTGATAAAACAATTTTAATTTTCTTGAAACAAATTGGAAAAGAGAAAAAACCCGATAAAAGGGTACCGCATGAATTGACTGAAGCACACTAACAAACACGCATTGAGTGCTGTGTTACATTACTAAACCGTCACAATAAAGAGGGAATTTTGAATCGTATTGTTACTTGTGACGAAAAATGGATCAATTACGACAATCACAATGGCTCATCACAGTAGTTGAACTCAGGAGAACAGGCCAAATCCTGTCCTAAGCGAAAGTTGACTAAGAAAAAGGTACTGTTGAGTGTGTGGTGGACCAGTGCTAGTGAAATACACTACATCTTCCTAAGATCTGGCCAGACAATACCAGCAGATCAGTATTGTCAATAATTGCAAAACATGATGGATAAGCTAGCAGTTAAACAACCGAAACTGGTCAATCTCTCTAGCCCACTGCTGCTTCAGAGCAACGCAGGACCCATACTTCACGACAGACGATCGCTAAATTAGATAAACTGCGGTTGGAATGTCTCCGACACCCACCATGCTCCCCAGACCTTGCTCCAACAGATTAGCACTTTTTTTCGGAATTAGGACAATTTCTTGCAAGGAAAAAAATCTATTCCGATGAGGCCACTTTGAAAGATTTTATTGTTTCTCGCTTCCATAGTTTATTCAGCAATGGAATCAATGATCTACCTATAAAATGGCGAAAGTGCTTGGATAATAATGGTACATCTTTCGATTTATTAAATGTATAACTTCATAATATTTATTTCGTTTTACTTTTTCCATATAAAATGCTAATTTCATATGTAAGGATCTAATATTATTCTTATCCCAAAAATACTCAAGATTCAAGTAAATGAAAATACCTTTTCTAATTAACAAACGCTGGGCGTATTTCTGGCGAAGATGACGTGTACGAGCGAAGCTAACATAAATATATTTTGCAGAGAGCTTAAATTACAGTGTGAAATTAGTGAAACCGAGTGGTTTACAAGCCGAGGCTGGCGACAAGACATCGGGGAATGACCTAATTAAACGCATTTAGCTTCATTCAGCCATGTAGAAACGTACCAGAGATATCTCTGTTATAACAATAAGCCTAACTAATTACAAGTAGCGTTGGTCACGCTACGCAACTGAAGCTTTATTACTGCACTTGGACTAATTATGATCACGCCACATGTCTTCGAACAAAGACTAATCTTTTATATCCGTTTGCTAAAAAATTACCCTTTACGATGTGTTATTTGATGGAGTATTCTTCTGGGAGAAATCTCCTAATAAAATCCGTATTATTATATTGTAAAATAGTATGGCCACTAATAATCTATTATTATTAGATTGTATAAGTATTGTATAATATGCCCAATCACTAGTAGAGTAAAAATGGAAAACCTTCAACCAGTAATGCGATACTGAAAAGTATAGTCTAAATTCAATGAAAGTTAAGAGATATCCCATTCAGCTTCGAGAAACAGAATCCACTCCACAGTCAAAGGTGGGACACTCGTATGTAACCAAATCAGTGTACGTCTTATGGTAAACGACCCTCGACACAGTCGCAGTGGGGCTCCGGACATGTCTAGAGTAGCGAGTAATTGGAGCACAGGCCACTTCAGTCTGAAGACTACAACACGGCTATGTTCCACCTATATATACCTGAAGAACTAAAACTAAATGTATTTATGTTCTTCATAATTTGACGGAAATAAAAATTCCATTCTAAACTGATTCGGAAAATAGCTGCATTGTACGTAATGACAAGTACAATGATACGTGTCAGGTATAAAGTCTAAAAACAATGACCATCGAACGATATACATTACACATAGTCATGTATATCAAACCAGCTTGCAAATAACATCGATGTAATTTACTCTGAGTACACTATATTAGTTAGTTTTTAATGAGAGGAAATATTTATTTCGAGTAAAAATATCAAAACGTGTATGAGGAAATTTAATAAAAATATATGTATGGAGCGTAGCTTTACATGGTTGTGAAACGTGGATAATGGCAAAGAGAGATAAGAAAAGATTAAAAGCATTCGAAATGTGGTGCTGGAGGAGGATGGAGGGAATTAGTTGGATGGAAAGAAAAACAAATAAAGAGTCGTTAAACATGGTAAAAGAGAGGAAGATATTACTGGAAAACATTCAAAATAGGAGGGGAAAGTTGGTGGGGCATTTGATTCGGCACTATGACATAATAATAACGATAATAGAAGGAGAAATTGAAGAAAAAGAAAATAGGAAGATCAAGATACATATATACATACAGGCATACATTCAGCAAATGATGGAAATAATAGGTGTCATGTCGTATCACGTTGTCAAAAAAAAGCACAATGTAGGGAGAGCTGGAGATTGCTCCACCGATAAGAGCACCACTGCTCTTAAATTTTTTGATGACACTAGTTAGTAGAAGGCCGTGGTGGTTGAGTGGTTCAGCCGAACGGAATATCAATTCCATATTTACAGATTCGAAATATCGGCATGTACTAACATAAATTCGCGTATTACTAAATTGAATTTGGTAAAGGTAAAGGAAACATCTTGAAAAACCCCGAAAGCTTGAGAAACGTTCTTGCAGTACCACTGAGTGTTGGAAAAATATACAACTGTGGATTTTTCGTCGTCTGAAATCACCATCGTGAGCTGGAGTGGAGACTAAGTCCATGTCTTCCCTCGGGAAGATGCCTTTGCTCAGCAGTAGAATATATTTTACAGGAAGCTATTAATAAAGATTATCAAAGTAGTTTAAGTATTAATTTATCAGAGATTTCTTTGCTACTTCCATCTTAAAAACAGCTGTTTCGTCTTTGTGCAACGAAAAACGTTTGCTAAGATGAATCTGAAAATGTTAAATCTAAAACTAAATGAAGAAAAATTAAAAAGTGAAATTAAACGATTAAAGAGATGCGGTCGAGCCCGTAGACAGGATTGTTGTAACCTATGAGAAATAACGTTTTTTGTTGCACAAAAACGAAACAACTGTTTTTTCAGGCGAAAGTAGCAAATTAATTTTGGATAAATTATTTACGATGGATTTCTGCAAAATAACGCCTACGTCAATCAAATAGTTTAAGCATATGTGGGTCCAAAAAGATTGATTTTCACGAGCAGGTGTTTTTAGATATGAAGTTGAGAATCTAACGCGACGGTATGTATAATACATTTAGTTAGAACTGCCAAAATCTGTAATTATATACGATACGTATCCGATAGTAGTGATCGAGTGGTTTAGCGTGAAAGCGAGTCAAGCTCAAAGCGAGTCCGTGAGACGCCATTAGCATAATACCCTCCGAAGTACACGCTCACGACTATATCACATTAATGTAACATCTAAGATGTTAGACATGATATATAACTTAAATCGTTTTCATGCTTAGCGTCACTACGCTTACTATTCTAAATTCTAAATTAAACAAAAATGTTATGCTGGAAGGTCCACCAGGTGAAACACCCATCATAGTGGTACGCTTAGACGTGTTGCATTTTGAACTCAACCGGTTTCAACAAGAGAGGTAGAAATCTGTACTCGACTGGGTAGACATGCACACGGTGAAAACCCAGTCAATAAACATTGGCTGGCTGATCCCGCAACACGACACACTTAACCTGGTCCATATGGCGTATTTTACACCTGGTATACGGTGTTGTGATTTACGGCCGAACCCAATAATGAATCTAAGATCTGAGTTTGTAGCCAATCTAAGATTGGCCTCGATCTCCTGATCGATCTTCGTACTACGTCCCAATAACAACGATCACCTATGGCAATCCTAGTTTCACAACAGATCGCAGATCGATCTCTTCCCTCCCTTACGTTTCTTTTTATACAGATTTCATAATGAATGCGTTATGTTTTACACAGATACTAGAGAATATATTTTACTTTATGTGTACATGTTAACGATAACTTTATTTATTACTTAAACTTACATATATTTTAAGTATTTACGCAGTATTAACAGTTTTTTTTTTAACTATGTTACCGACACAAAATACTTATTAAGTTTTTTGAAACGAAACGTACAAGTTAGATCCGCCATCTATCAAAATTCTAGTGTCCAGTGTCAGTTCAGACAAACAAAGTAGGGATGACGATGAAAAATAAAGATTCACAAAAATGGAAGACTAAAGATCGATTTCTAAAAAATCGATTACTAAATAATAGATTTTTTTTCGATACGCTTTTCCAGTTTGAATACACAATATAAATATATATCCCTTTTAGAAAACAAAAAGGACACCACGATAATCGATCTTTTATTATTTTCGGATCAATTTTTTTTTATAACCATTCTAAACTATCAGTTCCTAGAAAAAGACAGAAAGAGAAAGAGATTTTATTTCAGGTGTAGAAAAAAAAAGAATTTATTTCGCAAACCTATTATTTTCAAACTATGTATTTTTATTGTCTGTGTTGTTATTCTATAGCTGTTGGAAATTTTGCTGTATTATGTATCGTATTAAAAATTAGTAAATGACAACATAGAGAATTATCGTACATAATTAAATGAATAATGATTTTATTCTGCCTGCCGAAGACTTTGATACCCCAATAAAGTCCGCTACGGATATAAGCATCGTGTCCAATGCATAAAACCGAAGAGTCAATAGAAGCTGGTTCAAGGGTGAAATTCCATAATTTCTATAAAAACACAATATTTTGTATATTTTTTGTAATACCTAGGTACTTTTACCTACTTGTTTTGTTTAGTTGTTATTAGTTTGAAATAGGTATTGGAAAATAATTACCGCTTGGATGTTACTTTTATGAAAGGTATTATTTCCGATAAAAGCAATTCATCGAGGTTTTGTTCAGTTTGAATCTAAATGTAAATTCAGCATCGTTTAAACACCGCATGTGATTAACACGGCTATAAGTTCTTCGAGATTGTGGTGAAAATTCATTTAACGCCTCCAAATCACTCAAATTACTGTCGCTGTCGTCACTAGTTATTGTACTAAACACATTTGTAGCCATTATTTATTACTACATAAAGAATAGCTAATAACATTTACAATGAATTAATTAAACCGAATTAAGATCGTTCGTCACAAACCGCCAAATTCCTAAGATCGTAAAAATGGATCACAGATTGCCGTAAATAGATCTGTCAAATACATAAGATCGGTTATTGGGATGTGTTAACTGTCATTCCCAAACGGAGGACATTTAAAAAAGGATTGCGTACCTCACAGAGTTCGATCGCATTTTTGGATTGAATATGTAATCTGTAGATCGGATATTGAAACACTTTAGAGAACAAATGGATTGAAGTAACGATCGTTGATAGGTAAAAATGGATTGCGATCGCTTATTGGGTTCAGCCGATAGTCGGACAAAATTGTTATGCCCTACCACCTATTTGTGAAAAAGCCAAAGAGCGAAAAGTGGCGATAATGCTGAAACGGATTTATCATAAAACAGATGAGACGGTACATTTTGCTGAATAACGTGCAAATAGCTATATTAAGATACCTTTTATAAAGCATTAATTGCTGGCATATAAATGCATAGAATTCCATTTCTCTTGATGTATCAAACCACTGGTTAGTTAGTTACCTGTTATACAATTCTGAATTTGTCTTAAATGTGTTGTTTTATTACTATTACTTACCAAAGACAGTTGCGAATTATTAATAAAAACCGGTAAAAGTGATCTTGAAAGAGATTTTGGATCAAATGTACTATATATTGCTTTTAGCAACAAATCACTACATAATAGCATATTAGGGATCTATTATTTTCGGAATTTCGGAGTTTTCATTTTCGTTTATATGAAACTAGCAGTAATTTCGATTTTAGCCAATTGTGACGATTCTAAATGAGACTTTCGTCTTGCCCAACGATTTACCTCTACTTCAGAAGTGAAAGTACTCTCTCGATCTTATTTAATAATGTCTTAAAATAGTCGTCGCGATCATAGTAAAATTCCAATTTAGAATTTTAATGCCGTGTTTATGCAACGAAAAGTTTTTGTTGTAAAAGGACAGAAAATAGGTGTTTAGCCGAAGAGATAAAGTGCAAGAACTAAGCTATAATAGAGAATAAAAATAAAGTTAAAAAATAAATTAAATAATCCAGTTGGTACAAAATCAGACAAAAAAAACGAGTAAAGTATTAAAAAAAGACAAAGTGTGTTATTGATTAAATAAGCAGCATAATAATAATATTCTAAGCAGTTTACTTTATACTTAGTGAACAATATTTTTGATCGCCAAAGAAGTTACACTTTTGTCACACGCACTGAATTGCCAATGGCCTTTTTATCGTATTAGCAATGAATAATTATTTATCTTATAATTTCAAAATAAATATATACATAACATTTTAGAAGTAAATAGTAGATTGTATTAAAAGGGGAAAAAGTATATATATTATATTTTTAAAAATATTTATTTTCAATTACAAATCGTTTGACCATATATATGTAAAAAAAATCACTGGGGCAGATTTTACCTGATTATCCGGCTATACTCTTTCTAATTTAACTAAGTTTTTTAAACGATATACTCGTACCTACATTACAACAACTTCGATCAGACATCACGTCGAAAATACTCAGTACTTTTCCAGTAAGTATCAATAAATTATAAAAAGCCATTTAATACTGAAATATAATTAATATAAAGAAAGTCATACATAAGTTGTTATTATTCTATGTTTAATTTTGAAGTTAATATGTAGAAGTAAGTTAACCTGGTCTCTCTATTTTATTTTTCTTTCCCATTGGCGATTGTAATAAGTTCTACTGTTGTATGCAAGAATAAAATAACGTGATGTCGATTGAAAGTTGTATTGACGACTGAAGAGTACAACGTAGAGTTGTGTAGCTCGCGACCGAAAGATTAGAATATGACATATAATAAACAATAGAAACACCACCCATTATTAATTAAAACATAGTAGTCCTTTCAATGAATTATTTTAATGTTACAATGCTAATTACAGTAATTTTCCGTTATTTATATTAGTATTAATTTTAATTATTTTTTTATTATTATCTGTATTAAAGTTAGAATTAATTGTAAAAATGGATCATGTAAAATATGCGCGCTGTTGGCGCTTCTTTAATAAATAAATAAATGAGATTTTTAACAGCATTTTTAAAAATTCTGAATCACCAAAATTGCACATTGAATTTAATTATTAAAACAGTACAGTCTAAAAATATATGGTGACAGTCGGTAGACAAAGAAGAATCGTTGACTAAAATGATGAAGTCAAAACAGTGGTTCATAATCTAAAATATCGAAAAATTCTTTTGCTAATTTCCAGTCCATAAACACCCACGGACGCCTCAATAAATGCTAAAACCAGAAGCCTCGAATAACTCATTTATTAGAAGCAGCAAAATAATTCAATGTCCCAGCGAACGCCAATGAACCATTTAAACAAATAGATACATAGTTCTGTAAGAAAGTTGTCCGTAAAAAACCGACCGACCGACCAGCTGACGTTGAAGCGTTAATCGAGTAACTGCCAAAACGTTGAGCGTCGACTAACTCAATTGTTAAACGCAGTAAAATAATTTAATTAACAGTCAAATACATTAAGCGACGGCTGAAGCTCGCTTCTGTGTATTACATTTTGCATAATTCCCGGGAATACGTTGCGTTAACGTACCTAGGGGGCCTAGCTAAATTGCATTTCTACGATCGTTAATGCTAAGAGAAAACGAAAAAAATGTATGGAATTGACATATGTCAACGTTAAATCATGTGATGAGATATATTAATCCCATATATTACTTTTCGTTTTCCTTTAACCTTAACGACTGTACAAAGGCAACTTGGCTAGGACTCCTAAACTGTTTTAACTTTGACGCTTACAGTCTAATTTTTTATTATCAATAGCCTTATTTTTGTCCTTATCTTAATTATCTAGAAAGCAACTAAGAAGTTTATTGTAGGTACAATAATTAAAAAAAAAAACATGTTTGCAGTTTACTCACGGTAGTAGGGAAACTTTTAAAAACGACGACGATCATAATATTGAAAATCAGAACTTGCATTAACCATGTATAATTACTGTATTCTATCTCATTAACTCGCAGACTCTTATAGTGTCACTTGTTTAGTTTTTGTCATTGTTATTTAAGTTTTTTTTTTAATTTCTTTGAATATTAATAAGTTTCAGAAAGTCAGCTTCTATTGGGAGAAAGGAAAGTACTCCAAGAGATCTTGGGAGCAGTCAAGAAGAGAATGGTGTAGGATCAGGCAGCCAAAAGCTCAACGACCACCTGACCCAGGTATCGTGGGCATGAAACTGCGTGGAAGTGTTAGAAATTGCGGAGGACCAGGACAAGTGGCGTACTACCGTTTCGGAGGCCAACTAGTTACTAAGAAGTTTATGTTTATTAATTTTTTTATAAATAAAAAAGAAAAATATATTAAAGTTTGCAGAGTAATTGTTTATGAGGGTATTCAAAAGAACTGCCCTCGCTAACGAAGACACCGCAACATATCAGTCGGCTCATGACCACCGCCTATGTAACCAGGGCGAAACGAATAATTATAATGTACACAAAGCCCGATAATTTAAAACGTGGTAAATATTTGTTGCCTACACGTATTCCTAATTTGAACAATAAGTAAGTTTTTGTGATCGTATCGTAACAATAACAAATAAGAAATAATAACTATGAAAATACGTTGATGATCGATCACTAAGTACAAACATTTAAAAAGCTATCCAGTAATATTCTCTTTCACCAATAGCCTTAAAAAATTGTTTTACTAAAAGTATCAACAATTATACTTGAAAGGTTTCATTTTATAAAGCCCCGTATTTGTTTTATTTCGAAGAAATTCTATCACAAGATGTTTTCATAAAGGAACGTCGCGAACGATGAAAATAATTTTAAAAATTTAATATAATTGAGTGTAATAAACGAAAAGCAAATGTAAATTAAGCGCAAACTTAGCTGACTGAGTAATTTCAGAATAAATGTTTTTTTTTTTCATATTATCATCAGCACGGTCTACCAAGTTGTCTTTATTTCAATGTAATAGCGAATTATGGATGTATTTAAAATTTTACTTACGGCCGAACCCAATAACGAATTTACGATCTGAGTTTAAAACCAATCTAAGATTGACTACGATCTCTCGATCGATCTTCGAACTACGTCCCATTAACAACGATCAACAAATACGATCCAAGTTTCTCAACAGATTGATAATCGATTTCTTACCTCCCTTACGTTTCTTTCCATACACAATGCGTGAAGTTTTACACGAATACTTACTACGGCTTACTTAATATATTTTACTTTACGGCTATACTATGTTAACGAAAACTTTATGTATTTACTAATACCTATAGATATTTTAAGAACCTACGCAGTATGTAAGTTTTATAAAGTTCATCAATCATTCAAAATATTAAAAGTAAGCCTACAAAATTATGGTAAAAATACTATTTTTTATTATTAAAATAAAATACAATGAAATAACCGTAGATGACAACAGAGAAATAAAAATACTGGATTTGAATAAAAATCCGTCGAATGTGGTTTATATGACAATGGAAAGCAGTAATATAACAAGTAAATTAACCTAACTATCGACTTCTTCCCCCAACGCAGCTTTTACTGCCCGATTGCAACATGCCGTGGCTTGACTATAATCATTAGTAATAAAAAAAACCGAACCAAATCCTTTTCCAAGAGCTGTATTTTACTACCTATCTCCCTATCATTAGGGGCCCATGTGTTTCAGGCTTGTAATTTTACGCCCGGCGCGTTCATTATCTCATTCATTTTACACCATCCAACAACCGATACGATATTCCTGAGGTTTGTGGTCAGATTTCTGGTTCCCATAAATTGTCCAATTATTCTTTAACTTTAAAAACAACACGAATAACATTCTTATTTTATAAGAAGCGAATTTTTCTAGTTGGCGTGCCAGCGCTGGCGTGGTGCTGGCTTTGTATGAACATTTTTTCGTGCCAGTCTAGTGCTGGCATCCAGTCGCAAAAACTGTTTATACAAAGATAGTACCTTGCTAACGCTGGCATGCAAACGAGACTGGTTCCAATTGATGAGAATGAATTTTTAGAATGCGCGGAAAGTCTACAGTATGATGTTGCTTGCTAAGCTTCTTGTTTTATTATGATGAATATTGTCACAGACATAACAAAAAACTTTTAACACGCATCGTTTTTATGCGACACTATTTCATATAGAGAGTGCGATAAAATCTTAAAAAATGACGACAGCCGCGAGCCAAGTCTTAGCGGTTACAGTGTTGGTTGTGATACTGGCTTACCAGATTACTTCTTTGTAAATAGCTTGAAGGAGCAATAAGAAGCTCGATATCACCAGCCTGGTGACAATTCTTATACTTACAGTTTCACGATTATTATAGCCACTTCGCACCCGCGTACAGTGTATTGTGTTTATGTACATATTGTACATATATATCATGCTCAAATGACAAATTGATTAGTATTTTGATTGGCTTAAACAATTTTTTATAATTTATAGATAGGTAGGTACGTACTATAAGTATGATAAAATTTATCGAAAAGATAATTATGTTAAACACGAATCCTTAAAGAAACAATCTTAAAAGGAAGATTTCTAAAAGGAAGCTTAAAAGAAAGACCTTCAATTTGAGTTTATGAAAATAAGCTTGTATTTATGAGTAATAACATTTTCCGACTCGGCGCGGCGCATCTGTGAATAAAGATGAAATAATTTGACGACAGATACAACATTGCTTACATTTGAGTACATAATTATATTGTCAGTAACAGCCAATGTTGATGTAACATCGTCTCTGGTTGATCACAGTTATTAATTTGATTGTACTGTATTTATAAAAAGTGTAGTCTTTTTCGAAATTAAAGGAAAAGATAATATGGCATTTATTTATTCAGAAAATTTTAAAGGCAACATTGGAATCTAATTTTATTCAAAGTATATTAAGATAAGATAGTTGTGTGATACTAAATTAAAAAAAGATTTAAAAGAAAGGGAAGAGGTTTGCAAAATTCAACATTAATTCATTGTTCTCTGCCCAGTTCGATTATATACGAGTATTCCATGGAAGAAGAACGGGTAAGATAGTCAACTCAGAAACTCAGGATTATTTATCAAGCAATCAGGAAAACTGTTAGCAGATACAGAAAGTAAAAACAATGATAGTTACTGGAATAAATTTAACACGGGTGATGCCGTGGCGCACTGCTAGTACATCTATAAAAATCATTGTTTCTTTGTTCCTCATAAGTTTCTAAAACATTCATTCGACTGCGATAAATTTTAGGGAGTTGTTGAACGCACACCTGAGATTGTTTCTGAATTAATATAAACATTTTATAATAGATGGCGCGAGAATCGTTTCATTTTGAAGACAAAGGAAACGAAGTCCCGGGTAAAAGCTAGTTAAGTTATAAAAATTGAAGTTTTTTTTTATACAACTAAGTTACCGTATCTTATAGACACTTGTAATACCTTAGGCCCTGGCTACACGCACCGTCTTGCCTGTGTACTCCAACTGCGCAGTTATGGCTGTACATAAAAGACGAAACACCGTACAGTGGCCGCAAGTGCAGATAAGCTCGTGCAAACTGGACTTGCAAACCACAGAACATAATGTTCTCAGAGTAAACTCGCAGGGCACAACCGTGCAAACCAAAACTGCGCAGTCCAATCTTCATCATGTCAACGATTGCACAAGCCGCCTGCGCGAAGACGGTAGACTTACCATACACACGCACGCTCTTACTTATGCAAACAGGTTTGTGCAGGCATGCTCGCAGGCATGACGGTACGTATGGCCGGGGCTTTGGTTGTCACTAGCGCGTTTCCGACCTGGAACCAAGGAGCTCTGGAAATCCTACTCACATCAGGAACACAACACAAGTTTATGGGGCTGCGGCTGCTGTAGGGTTTTGATATTCCACCAGTCGGACTGCCCCACGTAGAGAGAAATCTCCAAATACATTTCTCTGTGCCCTACCTCTCTTTACATTAAATATAAAATATCGTAATGAACATAAGTATTCATATTAAATTAAACAAAGCCTTCAACGTCTTGAACTTATTAACACTTGAATGCTCCGATAATAAAAACGAAAATTAATAATATAATTAAATTACGGTATCAGAGCACATACCACACGTCACTGTAATAATCAGGCGTGGGAGTTCCTTACCAAATCATAATACGTATTTGAATCGTGCCCCAAGCTAATGATTTCATTTAAAGTCATGGAGATTTATTTACCCAATCAGGAAAAAAATAATTACGGTGAATAATAATTTCCATATAATAAAAGTTTGTTAGAAGTTTGACAATAAATTACCTGTTATTAATGAGTTTTTGGCGGGATTTTTATGTCATGTTTGTTTTAATTCATAAACATAATATGTTCTTCAGCCCTATATTATGTTATTTTGTCGGCATTTTACATCATGCAGTTTGATTATTGTGCAGATGTGAAGTCAGTTATAAATAATAACTAGGAATAAACATTGTGAGTTACCACAAAAATTTCCTGGACAATTTTAACAAGGGAGGCGCCATCTTTTTAGAGGTATGTTTGAAGATAGCAAGAATTTTGGAATTGAGGATAAACACAGTTGCAATTAATTAAATAGAAAAATTCTTTTATTAGTCTATGTTACAGAAATACTCGTATATGGATTTTTAATGATTATATCATTTAATTTTAAAAGGGTCTAAATTCAAAAGAATGTTTATCTTTAGTAGATGAACAGAAACATAAAGAAAAGAGAAAATACACGAATTATTCAGTACTCATTTTATCTGTGTCTGTGTGCTGTCGACTAAAACCATGTACCTATCTTCATTTTATAGAAACAGATTTTAATATATTTTTTCAAATTATAGAGCAAGTTTTATTGTCATCATCCGTAAAGACGAATGTGAAAAATGAAACAACCTTTATGAAGAACTACTGCATGATGGAAAACATATTCTAACACTGGCCTGGTTTGCTACCACGCTCAAGTGGAAAAACCGTCGCCAAACAACCATAGGGTCTTCCGAGAGTCCAATTTAAAAGTCAGTTCCTCTAATCTTAGCGTGTTACCATCTTAGGACACAATCGCTACACCTATAAATATTAAAAAAAAAAAACACATATTAACAAATATTCAGACTCAAGAAAATCGGTTCCTTGCATTAATAAAAGAATATATTACAATTCAACAACCTATTTTTAATCATTTTAAAGTCCTGAAGACATCATATAAAAGAAACGGAATAATTAAACCATAAACAAAGACATACACTTAACAAAAAAAAACTACCATCTCGAAATCTCCGCAGCGACATTCCACGTCCGTTCAACAAGTTCGGCAACAAATCCGTGACAGTTGACCGTCCGGTGGCTGCCTGAGCTCGGATTATGTCAGTTCGGGAGTTATTAACTGCACTCTAATCTCCTGATTTGTGGGCATATGATGGATGCTGTATCAGCCGTTGACAGGTCTTAAGTGAGGCCGTTGACACCTCGAGATGTATTTGACTGGTATAACTAATGAACCGTTACCGCGGAGTGTGTTTTCATGAGATGTATGTAAACATTCATGAACCCGCTTTCTGAAATTTGTATTCCATGTGTTTAACTAAAAGTGGGTTTAACAGACTCTAAAAGGAATTTTTATTTACATTAAACAACTTCTAATTTATGGTTTGATGGAAGTGATAATATTAAATCAGAAACAGACGTCCAAGACCTTCGGTAATAACGGCTTTACTTAAGTATAAAAATCTGTCAAAATTTAAGCATCGATTAAAGTGTCTTCCTCCTTGTGTAATCCATATAGTTAGAAGAAAACAGAGCTATTTTAAAGATAAGTATTGTGTATAAACTAGAGTTGTGCCTATTATGACTTTGGCCGACTAGCCGATTATTTATTTACACACTATGCGTTAAATACGCAATGGCGGACTTAATGCCTAAGGCATTCTCTGCCAGTCAACCATTAGGTGATGCAGAGATAAATATTGGTAGGTGTAAAAGGTAAGGGGGTTTATTGAAATTATGTTTAACCAATTTAAAATCACAATATATAAATAAAATATCAACACCAAAACATAATATATATAAGACATATATAATACATATATACTACACATATATAATACATATATACTACACATATACAATACATACACATAACAACATCATACATAAATATCAATACAATAAATAAAAATATAATTAGTCAACATTAAGTACTAAATACAGCATTAACCAGATAATTCTGCTAAATGACACTGGTAAAGCCGACGTACCTTGACTTTAAAACTGAAACGATTAGATGACATACTGATTTCATAAGGAAGCGCATTCCATAGGAGAATAGATTGGATATAGAAAGATGAATGTACTAGACCGGAAGTATGGACAGGACAGCAAAGAATAAGAGACAGTAAAGAGGTCGACTAGTGTATTTTACAGTCTTTACAGCTCACTGGTTTGACGAAAGTTTCAAATATCATCACGCAGTATTGCAAATGAAACATTTCCCTGAAACACACCGCCAATAATATAAAAAAAATGTTTAGAAGAAATTTTAACTTTGTGGGATATAGATACGATCAAAATTCACGCCGTTATACGAGACACCGGCAGAAATATGAGGAAAGCAATCGACAATTAAACAAGTTATTTTAGAAACTAATTACCAAAGGAAAGTTACTGGAAATGTGTAAGACTGATTATAAAATAAAAATATTAATAAACAATCAAGGTTTATATTTCATGAGAAATACATACAAAGTAAGAAGCCGGATAGTCGGCACATCTATAGTATAAACCCTTTAGCATCCTTACATAAATGTACGTGAAATTGGCATTTATGCCATTCGCGGGAGCCGAAGTAATTTAGTCCACGATTATAAGTAAGGCGATAAATCTTTTTGAAACTAGCGAGATGATAGACCAACAACACGGTGAAATACATGTCAAAGTTATGACTGCCATCGTCACATCGCGTGCTGGACTCCCTCAGTGTTAGTTATAGTTTAGTACAGATACTTAAAGGCACTAGAGCACTTTAAGCAATGATGGCTCAGCGGTAGCGTGTGCGGACTCATTGCCGATTGAAATGAGTTCGAATCCTTTCAATCTGCGGTGTCTTTACACGCTACAACTGAGTCATAAGTGATTGCTTGAATTCGATTGTAGATCTACACAAAATATGTTTCCGGAAACTATACTAATTATTATTAAGCTGAAGAGTTTGTTTGTTTGGTTGAACGTGCTAATCTCAGGAACTACTAGTTTGAATTATCGAGAAAGGCTATATAACATCACGCTACGACCAATAGGAGCGGAGCATCAATGAAAAATGTTGCAAAAACTGGTAAAATTTATTCCTTTTGAGAGCTTCCATTGCGTGCGTTGCGTAAATGGTTAAACTTACGCAACAATCATATGTGACAGAATTGTTTCTCGTAAGAAGTTCTAAAAATAAGTCCGCCATAGCATATGTCTTTCTTTTAAGGTTGGCTCAATATAACCTTGTAGCGACATCTCTCGCCACAACTGACGCATCCTACACATAGCGACATCTCCGCCATAACTGACATCCTACATCGCGATATAGAAATTAACGAACAATTGAGTATATATACAAGAACCCGACAACAACCGTTGGGCAGCTGCCCGCCAGACATAACACCCATCTGGTCGGAGGTCCTCCCTTTTCTATGGCGGATGAGGAACTTTACACTCTGTTCCTCACTTCCGCTAAAACCTTTTAAATGGTAATAAAATTTGCTTTAAAATAATGCATTATTTACGAAGGTGTATTTATTAACATAGTATTAATCCTTAATGAAATAAATACAATATTCATCACAAGTATTTAATTTTGAACAAAATTGCCCTTTACATTAATCGATTTCAATAAATATCTTAGGAGATATCACAGTTTTAAAAAAACTCCGTAGCAAAATAAATAAAGTTTCAGCTCCTTTAGAATTGTATTATAGGTGCCTACGAGAAACTCTCTAACCCTCTCTCTCTCTCTCTTTTATGTGACACCGAGGAAATTGCGCGGCTCAGGTAGTCACACATAAAAACGATCTAAACGTTATTAGGTAGTTCCAATAATAAGAACACTTAATGGCATTGTTCTGAAGTTAATGTTGTTATCGAAAATCAACTCCATATTTCAGAATTTGCTAGCAACGCTTCATGCATTTTCAATATCAGTCATTCAATTCTCCTGGGCACATACTAACAGTTTACCGACAAACGAGAGTAAAATAAATAAAAGATAAGCAATTCAAACCGAAGTGGACTTCGAGAATCGATGATTGTGAGTAACCGCTGCAAATATTGAGTCACAGGTCAATTCTTTGAGTCATTACTATTTGTTTGGTTTATAAATAAACGTAGTTTCTTGGTCGAATATATTACCTGTAAAGCAATTATTATCAAACTAAAGATATTCGTAATCAGCTCTTGATGCACGTGACACTGGCGACCACGAAGCAAGGTTACAAAATTATTTATATGGCTGAACTCTAAATTAAATAAAAGAGACATTGATTTCCGATATTTAATTATCTACATCACGACAAACCTTTTACTTTTGAAACTTGTAGCACACGAATGAGGATTAGTTTTGAATAAGTTTATTCTTAAAGCAAATTATACTAACTGTAATGGATATCTAAGCGAGAGATTTTTTTTTTGTTTGTTTATTTTAACATGCTAATTACTCTGAAACTACCAGACTCACGAGGAATAATATAAGCTATCTAACATTAGACTTACAACTCTCAGCTATCCTTAACTATTGATATTTGTTAAGTAAGTCAGAGATGGGAGCACTCCCGAACTGCTTTATTCGCGTGTGCTGGTATATTGGTTAATGATACGTAATTGCAATGTTTTACAAAAATATTGGTCCTTAGTATATCTAAAATAAGCCCGCGATAGTATATACCTATCTTTTATAGATAAGTCACAATAAACTTTTTTGTGTCAAACAGTTGTCAAAAATTAAAAAGCAATTTATGAACACTATTTTTAGACATAGCATATTAAATAATCCTTACGAATAAAAGTTACTTCATCACAATGACAATTTTATGAAGTAAAATATTGCTCTTTAAAGCATTTTATTTGGACACGTATTTAAGGAGAATTCGATTAATTTGTACTTGCGGGAAGAACAATTGTGATAGGCTACATGGGTGCGTTGGCGGTGCGGTGTTTTTGGTATAAAATTAACACGAGTGAAACCGTGGGGTACAGCTAGTCTATAATATTACAGAGCTCAAGATGCTGTTTGTTTGAAAGCGCTAAGCTCTGAAAGTAATGGTCAGAATTGACAAATTCTTTTTGTATTTTATAGCATATCTATTGAGGAAATTTACAGGCTATTTAACATCACGCTACGGGCATAAAGAGTGGAACAGTAAATATGAATACCAACCAAGCTGGCAAGCTGTAGGCAAGTACGGTACGGAAAGTGAGAACAACGATTGACTACACGAGTGCGTTAGCGGCCGCACGGTATACATTTGTGTAAACATAAAACAGATAACTTCTGATATGTTACTCTCTGAAACATGTCAGCTGCTGTAAAATAAAATAAAATCCCATTACGTGAAAAAAATTATAATCCTAAAACAAAACATCACTCACAGAAAATATCCAGAAAAAAATGTGAACCCACAAAATTACCACAAATAAACATTCAAATGTCGAGGGAACAGATTTTTGTGTATATTTAGAAACTAGGGGCGTCCTACAGATATTTTAATGGACCAAAGCCATTATTCAACGAATCAAAACGGATGTGTCAAACGCTTAAAACGGCCAAGTGTGAGAAATAATAATTTCAGTGTTCCGTATAGCATCATAGACTTGATTAACGTTTGAAATACCTAGAATTTTTAATATACAACGTTAATACTATAGAAGTTTCAAAAGCATTAGATTATATCAAAATTTTTAACCGACTTAAAAAAAAGGCGGAGGTTACTCAATTCGAATGTATATTCTTTTTTTATGGATGTTCAGCCATAACTTCTTTATTTGTGAACCTATTTGAATTATTCTTTCTTTTTGTTTGATAGGGTGGTACCTCAAAGGTGATCCCATTTTAATTTCATTGGCATTGTACCTTGAACTTCGAAGATACACCAGAAAAACGATTCAAAGTTGTTGAATTTGGTTTTATTTCTTTATTAAAAGTTGTATTGTTATTAGATATATTCTGACGTATATATACGATATATTGCGTCTAAAGTATAAAAATGTTATAATAAAAGTCTGATTACATAATAATGGTCTATTTTTTATAGTAACACAGTACAATGAGATTGGCAATCCATCGTCGGTCGTCGCTGTCACACCGGCTTGAAAGCCTCTCGGCAGCTAAATAGATAGTAAACTGGTCTTCAATTCAAAGCATAGGACACAACACAACACAGGAATTCCAGAGTCCTTGAGATAGCGGGGTTCAAGGTCGGCAACGCGCTGGCGATACCTATGGCATTACAAGAATCCATAGGCTACAGATTAGTCAGATTGCGACTTAGTTGCAATCGCGGCAACAGCCCAAGCCAAGGTCCGGCCACTTTGGCACCTTTGCGCGCATGTGCCCCATGCTTTCGCGGCTGAGTGCCTTAAGCGCTCGCCCCCAGGCCTGTTAAAACTGTAAATGTCACCAGCGGCTCGGTTTTTGGATAGGGCACCTAAGGCTAACAGTAAAGTTAGTTCTAGAAAAAACATAGGCTACGGTAGCCGTATACTTGTTTGCCAGCTTGTAGTAAAAAAACACTTCCACCCACAAGCATTTTATAATCTCGTTTATAAATTTGAAGGGACCCCTAAAATGACTTGTATCAGTAAACGTCCATTATTTTGTATCCTTCACGTTAATGGCTTGTTTAATGAAGTCTAAGGTTTTCTACTTTCATCTTTTCTATTATACTTTAGTCGTGTCGTGTTCCGTTAAATTCATTTTTTAAATTTTGTACGCCCGAAGAGGTTTTTAAATTTTTTAGTGTGAAATTTAAGATTTCCGAAGTATTATGTTTCGGTTTTTATTATTATTAAAAGTTATCTTGTTATTTCAATAATTTCTTTTTTTTCCTTAGGCCAAAAGTAGCAAAAATGCTTTTATATATTTTGTCGTCCTAACTATTCCGTAAAGATTTTAATCAGGTAAGCAGTTAATATTTTAGTTCATAAACTTATGTTATGTAATATTGATGGCATATAATTTAACATAATTTGGCTATTTGTTTACAAGTGAATTGGATTATAAATAAAAATTAAAAATGTGCATTTTGGGTTGCTATACACGATCTTTTATAATTAGATACATTTTCTTTCCTCGTGACATTGTGAAGAACTGTGTATAGACACACGTTTTTTATTTAACTCCATTCTAAATGACGATGTGGCCCAAGATGGCAGCACGCTAAGCCTAGTGGAAGACTGGCTCTCGAGTGCAGCTGCCGGAACACACCTATTGTTGTTTGGTGACAGATTTTCAACTTGAGGTTGGTAGCTAGCCACGCGGACTTTTAAAAAGCCCTACCACCAAGCTATGGTTCATCACGCTGTTTTCCTTCACCGAAAGCTCAGGCTCATTGACCGAGGCGGAGTCCATAAACGCTACCAACTGAGCCGCCATAATTGCTTCAAACAAACCACTAAATAAGAAGACAAAAAAACTATAATATATTGAAAACATTTATTATTTATTTATTAACGACAACTGACCTTTCTGACCTATTCGAGAGTTTACATACACCATATTAAACAAAGAAAATTAGTATACTTTGTACTGACAAATTTAATTTTCTAAAGTATAATTTTTTCATTTTATGATTTATACTAAAGGCTATTCGAAATAAAATAGCAAAATTAATAAAAGAAATATAAACTAAAATTACACAATATTAGGCAAAAAATAAAACGAAGATACAAAATAAAGTGCTAAAAATCAACGGCTCATTTTGATGTTTATTGTGTCCTTAGAGAGAGACTGTAATTTTGACTTGAGAATAGACAATATTAGTAAGGAAAAGAAATTAAGTCTCGGCCCTAAAGGACTTTATAACGACAGTGACAGGTCAAACTAAGTGTTTAGACAAATTGAAGTGATTGGAATATTACAAATATTCAATTTTTTTATCCTTCGTAAATTATTTTTATGCATGTAATAAATACAATTTTCAATTATATAATACTAGCGGTGTGCCCGCGGCTCCGCACAACGTTTATAGTTACGCAGTAGTTATTTACATCCCGTAACTTTATTTTTACTCATATTGTTGACAATTCATATGCCGTATCAATTGAGGAATGGCTTAGCCACCACACTCGCCTGACCTAAACCCTTTGGATTATTTCCTATGGGGTTACTTTAAAGAAGCAATCTATGAGAGTAATAATACAAATGAGAGTGTGTTAAAACAAAAACTGAACCATGTGGCTGAAACTGTAAGAAAAAAAAAAATGTAAAATGCGGGCTCTAAGAAGTCTAAAAATAAATTTTATTAGAAGATTTTGGTTGTGCGTAAAAGTTAGAGGAAGGCATTTTGAGCATTTATTTTGATAAAATGAGCCGCAATAAATACTTTTTTCATCAATAATGTTACATTTGTTTTATTTTAATTGCCGTCGAAAAAATTGTACGTAATATTGAATGATGAATAAAAAAAGTTTTAATTACTTTATACCATACAATTATACCTTATTGGTTTCGGTATGAACTGCAGATGTGTTTTAAACAAAAGTTTCACAACGCTATCATACAATTTTTTTACACCAGCTTCATTACAATATCACATTACATATTTTGTCAATTAATTTTTGCATATGTTTTTGCTTTTATTTTTAAGTTATACCCATAATTAAGCAAGAATAACATTTTGATTATAAAGATACATGTTTTCTTAAAACCCATAAACAAAAAAATTATAATTTTTATTTTATTTTATGTAAAATTTAAAATTTGTGTTCATAGAAGGAGAATTTCAACATAACATTAAACTACTAGGCCTAGGACAATAAATTTTAGTGTTTCTATTAGATCATGTCACCTTCTATCACCATCATAGCGTTGGTCCATTCCTTACGGGACACCCTGTAAAAAGAGCCAATTTAGACTTTTTGAGTCTCTCAATAAATAGTAATTTCATATTACAATATCTTGAATTCATTACATAGTCATCGTGTGCTTTGCGACGTGAACGGAATCGGGGGCGAACGTTACACTATAATACTTCTGGTTTAACAGTAAGAAATGAACGGAAATATATACAAATAATACAAGTCCCATCAAACATTTTTTAATCCAGAGACGCAGATGCACCGCGAAATTCTTAAATGTACTTTTATCAAGACACAAATAAAAATGGACCTACAATTATTAGCCTTTAAGCTTCTAATACCATATCCCTAAAACCGAGGGTTGAAATCATCCATCACGTATCCAAACGGTTAGAGTTGTAGGGACTTCTTTAAATCGAACCGTTCGATAACTTTGTACTTGCAATGCAAATTAAACTTTACCGCGACTGAATTAAGGTACAAATTACATCGAGGTGAATGTTCTTTGTGCGCAACTTACGGTATCTCTGGCCTGTGACCCGAGATAGCTAGGCCGGAGATTAGGTAAGTACTCTGAAAAGCATCTGTATTATTCGGTACATAGATGTTGCAGATAATGCCGAAGATAGCATCGGTAGTTAAGTATTATAATTTACACGTATTTAAAGTACTCACAGCTAAATATTCCCTTTGATACTGTCCGTTAAGTCTGGATGCAGTACAGAGTATGAAATAAAGAATTATTTTAATCATTTTAAGACGGGATTAACCTGATAATAAAGGATTAATATAGTAGGTCATTTTTTTAAAGACTTCAAAAAAGGACAAGGTTCTCATTTCGATTGTGTATACAACTAGCGATCCGCCCCAGATTCGCACGGGTACAATTTACAAAGTGGTGTATTTTATGTTTTAAAAAGACTGATTTAGAATTTATCGCATTAATATCGATAGTTTATAATGCCTTATTAGCCTAGTGGTCATAAACGCGACCGCTACGCTTGAGCTCCTAGTTTCGATTCCTAGGTCGAGCAAAGTGTTATTGGGTTTTTGTATGAAATTCTCAGTAACAACTCGGAGTTTTGCTTTGTGCCCGATTAATGGAAATATGCTCGCCCCCTATTACATGGGACCTAATAACATACCCGGCGAAAAGTGGATGTAAATTAATACACCTCTGCCTAACCATTCGGGGATACAGCCGTGATGGTATGTTATGTAACTTCATAGTTATGAAAAGTGCGCTTAGTTTGCGACGCGCAATTTATCATAGGTGTGGAGTGCCGCTCAACCGATCGCGACCGTTTTGCTGCGACGGAATTTCTTTAGTCGCGCGTAATTTTGAATTCGTGATATCTTCAACGGTATTCATTTAAATGGAAAACTGTACAGGGCAATATTAATCTACATTAAATGACCAAGTTAACTAATAAACTTATCTGGATAAAGATTAATACTGAATTGGAGAAAACAGCTTCGCAAATAACGCAATATTTTTAATAATATGTTGAAGATAAAAATAGAGCGTGAAGAGGTATTTCAGCGGGCCGGCATGACATCCACGACTGCAGATTTGTATCACCGACGGTCGCCGTTGCTTGTAGACTGTACCGTACTAACCATCAAGTGCTGTAAATTCATTTTTCCGAGCTAGTATAAAAAAAAACTCGTAGGCCTCGTAGCGCAGTGGTAGTAAACGCTACTATTGAGCCGAGAGGTCGCGGGTTCGATCCCCGCCCATGACTGACTGTCTGATGAGCATAAATGTCAGTTGTGTGTGTCTGGGTGTTAAATATCTATATATGTATGTATGTATATCAGCTGTTTAGTTACCATATTACAAGCTTTGCTTAGTTTGTAATTAAATAGCCGTCTGTTAGATTGTGTTCATATATATAACTTAAGTAATCTCGCGACAAAATGGTTTCCTTATCCACCCTTCTCGATCAGTTATCATCTCAGTGCTGACACCTTTTATACAGCTTTAATGGTTTCTTCTACTCCTATATCCGTCGACTTTCGTACTTAACACTCTTCATGACTTTCATCCTGGTTCGTGACATGGCTATACAACGCTAACTTCTCTTTTACTGGTGCTATTTTCATACTGCTTCTGTTGTAGTAATTCCTAATCTCGTCCATTTTAGTTGCACCATACATCAATCTTAACAGTCGCGTCTCTGTCAAGTGTACCTTCTTTGATACTTCACTTTCATCGCATTCAGATCCATACATCACGATAGATCTTATACCTATTAAAATACCTTTCCTTTCAGTTTGTTACAATGTTCCAATAGCTGAATAACACAGTCCCTTGCTAGACGGTTGGTGTTTTACAATCTTCAATCATATACTTAATTAAAAAAGTAGAATTACAGTCAAAATTTACAATTTAGCGACTTTTAAAACGGTTACCACAATTTAATCTCACAATAAATCATAATAGCAAACTGCATCCCTCATAATCCAGCCCCCAAAACGGTGAGTGCAATAAATATCACACGCAATAGCTTGTGTTATTTGCTTTCGCAATCCCCTTTGCTCGACGAGGGCTCTTTCTATTCATAATACGGTTGGATTTTGAACTACGTACACAAAAGAAAACCTTCTCTAGCAACATCACTTTTAAGTTGAATTTACCCTATTTAAGAAAATACCTCTCACCCTAGATTTATGCTGCTTATTACATTCATGCTCGTGAAATGAACACGTGTTTCAAAAAATGCAATATCGTACCTCTATCTAAAATAATAAAGAAATTGTTGTGTTCGTTTGTAGGTTTTATACATGTTTTAAGTTACAAATAAAACAATTAATTAAAAAAAAAAACTTTTTTAAAACAAGTTTTTGCTCAATATTTCAGTTAAGTAAATATACTAATATAAATAATAAAAAATAAAAGATGTACTTAACTATAAAAGCTTGTAACATAAAAGAAAGTAAAATTTGAGCTAATATTCGTGAGAGAACCCAGCTGTGAAGTATAGTCGCCAGGCCGAACGTGATTGCCTTGTTAAAATAATTTGGAACACAAAAAATACCCCTGTCGTCTAGGTCGTAAATTGTACAATTTCGTGGATAAATTACTGCGTACTCCTTCAACTGTAAATTCGTTTAATATTTATGTTGATACACAATGATATACGACATTTTATTATATACAGAAATTGCTGCTTAACAATGAAACTTTTTGAATAAATGAATGCATTCATATTTGAAAACTTGGCGAGAGCTGTGTCGCTTGTCGCGTGTTACGAAATAGAATATTCGTACCATTGCAACCACATATTTATAAAGTTTAAGAGTTTATTTGTGTTAATAGACCGTCGTGATACCAGACAGAGAAGCTGAGGAGTCATAGGTTAACGTGGTATGAAAGTTACATGACTAGAAGAATGTCAATCATGAAGTTAGACTGGAATACTTCGATGGCATGGTTCAATGTTAGCAATGATTTGTGCATAAATAGTGAGATGACAGCTGATAGAGCAAGCAAAGAACATCTCATAATAACCCGACTTAGTTGTGATTAAGGTAAGAAAAGGAAGACCGCCGAGATACAATAGTATCGCGTTTTAGCACTGTATTTATAAAATAAGCAGTTAAACGTCATTAACAAAGGCAGCCGCCGCGATCCGTGTAAAAATTCTAGCAAACTGAATATGCACTAACTCATCTAGACAAAAGGGACTCGCCTATGGGGGGCATAATCTTCTATCACTATATTATTCATTAGAGCTTAAGTAAAACTGCCTTTTCATTATTATTCAAATTCTTAATATTATATTTTTCAAAGAGAAGGCAAAAACAGAAATTTAATTGGAGATTTCTTCCCACTTAAGGCTCCTTACTAGTGGAACACCTCTCTCTAGATGATCACAGCTAAATAATCTTAAGCTGTGTTCCTGCGATGATTAGGGATTCCGGAGCTCCTTGGGGTAGAAGGTTCAAGTCCGACAATGCGCTTGTGATACCTATGATATTCAAAAGCATCCATATGCTGCGATAGCCGCTTACCATCAGGCGGTACGTATGCTTATTGGCCACATTTGAAGTATAAAAATAATGCAACGCTCCTTACATCACAAATGCTTAATTAAGCTACGAACTATGTCTCTGGCGATTTAATTTTGTTTTTTTAATGTCCAAAACCGTCCAAGTCACATATATTCATAATAAAGTATCCTTACACTGTTTTCCTGATAAAAAGATAACCAACTGAAAAATGGTCGCTAGAGAACCCTTGCAGTGCCAACTGAAGATATAGGCATTAAGCTTTGACCTCTAGGGTTCGGATAAGCTGTTATTATTGAAAAAAAATGAAAACCCGCATAAACTTCATTTAATAATGTGGTCATCATCCCTTTATTATTCAAATAATGGATACATAAATTGAAGATCAAAGGTTCAAACTCGAGACACCTGGTAAATAATTCGTGTAATTAAAAGTTCCCCCGGTAATCAACTTAGTCAATATTTAAGATTAAGATAATATGACAAGTATTTTTTTCTGCAAAACTTCTAACTTTCCATGGGCGATTCAGCAATATATTACTTTATAAAAGAATCCTTAGAATTCTTATTGCAAACTTTGCAGACTTATTATAAACTTTATACTTAATATAAAGTATTCACTAAGTGATGACGTAGATAAATAAAAGGCATAATGTTATTGTATTATTATTTGCGCTCTTTTTTTAAATAAATTAATATACCATTTGGCAGTTTGATATTCCAGTCATACTGGTGGATGCCACAGATCGAAAAAATTGGAGAATGGAAATTAGAACACCACTCCATTGCAAACAAGAGAACATAAAAAATACGCTTCTTTTAACTGCACTGCGCTGCACTGCAATGCCTGATGAAGCACAATATAATTCAAAAACAAAGGCGACCACGGAGAAATAGACAATCCATCGACGATCGTCACTGTCATATCGGCATGCAAGCCTCCCGGAAGCTGAATATAAACTCGCTGATCCCGAAACGAAGTAAACCAAACGAGAGTCGCCGTGGCATTATAGCCATGTGAATGGAGCTTGCAACCCAGACGTTTGCAGATCCGATATGCAACCGGCTGATTTGGGAACTGGACACGCCTCAATAGCGGGTGTTTCACCTGATGTATGGTGATCGCGATCCAGTCGGACACAATAATTGTATTCTACCAGCATATACCTATACTATACATAGTTTTAAACAGCTATATAGCCAGCAGCGATTACTTAGCATTAGACGGGAGAAGCGCTTGTTTGATAGTTCCTTTCAATATATATTTTTTTGATCTGAATACATTGTTAGCCTTAGGGGCCCTGAAGCCGCTGCGGCTTTTACAGCTTCACCGAACTTGGGGGCGAGCGCAGAAGGCACTCAACCGCGAATTCCTTTCAATAAAGTAATACAGAAAAATATATACCTACGTCACTAAAGTACTTGAACAATCTGGTATGCGAAGGTAGCCGGGACGGGACTCACAGAGGGTCGAAGCTGAGCAGATGTCGCTACTTGTAACTACTTTAAAACTCAGCAACATAATAAAAAAGTGCTTCAGCACGTAACTTTATTTCATTATGGTAAAAAACTTGCAAGGTTTTAATTTTAAAGTTTAAAAGTATAAATACACGAATAATTAAATACATTTAGATTTTTATCTTACATGCTTCATGACACCAATGCATGCATACTGATTTTTTTTTGTCAACGGTGATCGGCACTTCCATTCTTTAATGAAAGTGCTGTATGATCATTAATGTTAAATGTAACTAATTCTTTCACTTGCTAACTTATGTCATTTTATTAAAATATTATTCGAAAACACGCACAACTTTTTATTCTACAGTTAATGTACCTTAAAAAACTAATAGGAACCCAACAAGCAAAAATTTGCACTAATATTTTTACAAAAAAATGCGGTACATACATATTTAAAGTTATATGATTGAAACCCGAGCAAAGAGTTGAGTAGCAATGATATATCGTGAGGTAAACAATTGAAGCAAACTATATGGTATGTAGCTACAGCACTATATAAATACACATGACAATTTTTAACAAAAAAGAACAACTTCAATAATTTTGAAATCTGTCTTTGTATATCTTCAGAGTGGAAGGTCCAATGCCAATGAAGTTAAAAGGGACCACCCTTCAGCTATGCCCTATACAATAAAAAAAGAATCATCTAAATCTGTACATAAACAAAGAAGTGATGGCTGAACATCCATTAAAAAAATACTTTCAAATTGTGTAACCGTCTTTTGTTGACGTCAGTTAAAAATTGAACACTGAATCACTGACTCACGAATAATATTCAGTTAATATTACATGATTCGTAAAAACCTTCCTTGAATAAGAAATGTGCTTGAAAGAACTAAAAATGATTAAACGTTTTAAGAGTTTCAGAATCATCACCAGCATCATTTCAGCCAAAAGACGTCCACTGCTAGACATAGGTCTCCGACAAACAGTGCTACAAAATCGGTCAGCACCTGCTCGAATCGAGTTGTCGGTCCACCTGGTAGCAGGTTTTCTTATGCATCTTATGATAAGAAATAATTACTCGATAACTCTTCGGCTCCAACGGCCATCAGTTCTACGATCTACTTGCCCTGTTCACTGCCACTAAAACCTAACTATTTTTTGGGCTATTTCATTGACTGGCTCAAAATAAAATACTGTAAAAACTCTTTATCTACAGTAATGTAAGACTAAGTAGTTTATAAAATTCGGAACAATACAATCACATTTTTAAGAGGAAAGAAAATACAATTCGAATCAGAAATTCCATGTAGTGACATTCCTACGAAATACGAGTGGCATGTGCGTGACTACTAGACCAAAACCCTAAACACAATAATCCAAATAAATTTACTAAAAGAATTCGTATTCTTTCACTGCATAAGTTAAGATTATCCGCGTCAACGCCAGCTTCGATGAAGAAACATTGCCTTTATCGCGTAACTTACAGCACTCGTAAGTTTAAAATGAAGAACTCTAAGCCAAAGATATTGATTTTGTATAAATTATAAAAAAGTGGATGCGTATATGTACTTTTAACGTAACATCAACATAAAATCGACTGCGACTATGTTCACAATAATAAAACAAAAGGTTTAGCAAGAAACTTTATAGTGCAGAGTTTTTGTTACAACATGCATCGTAAAATTCTCTCTCTCTATTATTATTCATAAATTCAAAAAACTAGACTATCTACCTATATTTTTACTTTTGGGCACTTGCATCCAATGCATCCAATTTAACGAAATTAAATATATGAAAAAAAAAATTGTGCAATTAACAAGGCCACTATTAATAGCACGCAAGCAAGATAAAGGGCAGAAACATGACAGGCAGTTTTGTGATTGTACTATGAAAAGACCCATTAACCTAGTTGCTGGTGAAGTCGACATATTTTTTACATGTGATAGATTTTATAATATAACTAACTATGTTCAGTGTTTAGTCTCTACTCTTAGTTAACAGAGTTTGTGACACCGCGTACATCTACTTAACACTGAATCAATGGAACGGTCATTGGTATCGGAGAGTCGTCATAAGGCACATCCCTATTTTCAAACGACCGAACGGTTAAAAATGCCCACTTTCAAATTTACACTCGTGAGTTTTCGACCGCTAACAGCAAAAACGACAAATCTAGGTAGGCTTGCCACCTTTTTTTGGAGGAAATTAGTATATTGTAAAAAAAATTGCAAAACATAAAGTACACGTTTGTTTTTAATCATTATCAAACAACTACCCAAAAAAGAGTGCAATTTTTACAGGGTTCATGTATGTGAGTTTTTTTTCCCACCAAAACTTTTAAATACCTGAACAAATTTGAAAAAAAAAAAACCCTCCACAGTTTTGTTGAATACATGCAAAACTAAGACGAAATGAATCTGTAGTCTGTGAGACGTGAGGCAAAATATGACTGACAAATTGACAATTAATTTACATGATAATTTGCACTTCTGTTTAAATTAACAAAAGAATATAAAATAAGAGTGACAGCTGAATTAGCGATGAAAATATAGTATTTTTCGTACTATATTATTTTTCTATAATATAGTATAGAACAAGTAACAAAAATATAATACGATACTATATAATATAGTACGGGTGGCCTAGACTCTAGGCCGAGTTTGGGACTGTTTTAAATCGTGCCACAAACTTCACCCAGACCACCAACTGGAAGAAAGACCACAAATGTGTATGTTTTACAATATTTTCAAAACTCTTTTTTATGTAAAAACAAAATGGGCCGAGTGAGTTTATAAAATAAAGCTCTGGTTTACATAAATCAACACCGAAAGGGCCGACACCGAGACTGTGAAGCGTAATGTTTACTCCCGCGACGTCACACGATCAACATCATCCCAGCGTCGCGTCGGCTATTTGCTTGCGTCTGTCATCTCGAGCTCATTTAAACACGAGCTTTTGGGATGAAGTCTGAGATTAAGTGCACGTTTTTTTCATAATGTTTTCTCAAATACAACAAAAAAACATGATGATGCACACTAGGATAATCTTTTATCCTAATCTGAGTAGCTTATTGCTGAGATTATTAATCACATACATACAGATAAATAAATAGGATACTTATGCCCAACTGAATAACGATCGTTGCTACAATACTTATCGAGTGCTAAAATGAGGATGTTCCCATCAATGAGCTCCAGCAATGCTCCAGCACTTCGTAGTTTGGGAATAGCCTTAGTTAGCAAAGTGATACAACTATAAGTATATGTAAAGTAAAAAGAAATTTCAATTAGCTGGCATGTAGATAAATTCACAGACATAAAGGCAATAAATACCTACAATAAAGGACTACATCCTAAAACATACATTGCAATTACCTATAGGTTTTGACCGTGGATTTGTAAGTCGATATGAGGGTGACAACAATTATAGATGGACATTACAGGAAGTCGAAGATCTTTGTTCGATTGTGATTTTACAAAATATTAGTGATATTATTGGATGTTTGGATATAATTGGCACAAACCGAAAAGGATAGAACAAGAAGAATGAGATCTATAATTTTATTAGTAAAGAGTGAGATGAAAACGAAGATCAAACATGCTTACTATCAGGTCACTGAAGAAATTTTAACAGACCAATATCGAAAAAAAAAAAATACAAAACATAGTTTAGAAAAAACCTTCGTAAATATTAGTTCAAACTAAAATGTTTACTTTACGGAAACCTTACAACCTTGACTTCTATTAAGATAACCCTATTTAAACCCTAGAAAGAGCCCATGTCGCTAATTATTGTACACAATAACCATTATCTTCCTCACGAGGCAGAAATTTACGACTTTCGTTTCCTTACAGTCCCTAACGTTCTTTTTTACTTCCACGCCGTAGTAATAAACGCTTCGATTTATGGGTTATACGGTAAACAGACTTAAGGGCCACTCGGGCCCTTGTAAACAAGATCGGGGACCGGCGGCGTAAACACAGGATCGTCTAAAGTCGAGAGTTTTGTCAACAGAGAGCTGATAAAAAAATCGGTTGTAGAATTTTCCATAAATATATGCTAAAGTATCGTGTATTAAATTTTTTAAATGTTTCCAAACCTCTTAGAAAGACAATAACAAATAGTAATAAGAGAACGTTGTAGTATAAAAGAAGATAAAGTCACACGGATTGAGAAAGAGATGCTTAGATGATTTTAGACAGGATGAATGAAAGTCGAATGACTAAAGAGATTTATACGACGAGTGTGAATGGGAACGTTGGGAGAGGGAGGCCTAGACGAAAGTTCCACGATCATATCGGGGGTGTTCTGAAGAAAGGTCAGGTCAAGAGTACTCTAAACCGACGAGCATGCATTAAAAGATTGATGAATGTTGAAGATAGAAGCGAAAGATGTAATATGCCAGGATCGTAATAAGTGTAAGGACGTGGTCTCTGCCTACCCGGTTGAGAAAGAGGGGTGATTAATGAATATATGTATGCATCAACAACAGAACAATCCAAAATAAAATTGGATCGGAAGTCCTCTATGTTTTCGATTTAACAATACGTAGGAAAAAAAAACCAAACCAACAAGCCCTTTTAACAAAATTAATTTTACACCAAAAATTAATGACAAACATACCAATTAAATATTTAACAACAATAATAAAGGGCCGGTCATAAAAGTCCTCCGAGCAACTAAAATATCAAATTAGGAAGCACCATAATTCGTTTAACACAGAGGTGCGTGAGAAACCGGCCCATGGTAGAGAGCCCGCTCATTAAAAACGCTAACTAATTGTTTAATTGTCGGTTAATCTTGATTTGTAACGGGCCTCGTGATTGAATAAAAAAAAGTAGCGTCAAGTTTCTTGATGCTTTTGTGATGTTCATGGCTATTATGCAACTATGCCGAGTTTTTATATAAAAATTTTTAACGTCATCGAATATTTTTAATAACGAATTTAATTTTTTAATGTACTCAACCCATGCTGGTATACAAGAAATAAATTCGAATATCATTTGGAGGGTTATTAGAATCTGTGTAAATAAATAATTACTCCTTTGTTACTTACTTAAATAAAATAACACTCTTTTCAAAAGACTAATAAAAGTAAAGAAAGATTTTCTTTACCAGACATTGAAAAAATGTGTGTCCAATTTTTGTGTTCCAATCAAATCCATTCTTGTGTTCCAGTTAAAATCACTAGGGTAATTTATACCACGATGGTGGCCAACAAGTATGCGGTCTGCCTGATGGTGAGCGGTCACCGCAGCCTACGGACGGAAACTCCTCTGAAAGCGGACTGTCCGCTACCATTAAGGATACAATGTGTGAGGATGAACTCCCTGCTGATGGCGAGCGGTGCGTTAATGAGAAGTAGACGTTGACATAAATTCAAACAATCCCACGGAACACAACCCATTCAAGTATTCATACGTAACGAAATTTTTGAAAAATTTTGAGCCCCCCAATCCCCCCCCCCCCCATGTATCGCGCCATAACATTTTTAACGTTACTTATCAGCCAAGTCAGCAAGTCAGCATGAGATCTTTTATAGGCTAAGAACAGCTGATGATGCAAATCTCTCTGTTTTGAGGGCATTACAGTATGAACTCACTTTAACAACACTCACTACTAATTCTAATTCTAATTCTAATTCACTAATTCCTCGTAAAACAAACGAAAAGGGTTGCCAAATTGGGCAAACAAAATAAAAATTACGTAATATATAATCGTGGGATTCTCCGTAAAATATAATCGAAAAGGGTTGTGATTTTGGGAAATTTTAAATACCTAGTTTTTATTCCATAAAAAAAAAATGTTACGTAACACGTTGTTTTGTCGTCGTAATGTTTTACAAGAACCACCCACCCCTCAAGTTGCGTTACTTAATACTTAAATAACCCCTTATATAAATTTATAAACAGTAGAAGACGCACAAAGAAAGCCAAGCCCCTCCTTAAACTTAAAGGTTCTTTTTAAAGGATTTAAAGGTTCGATGACGTTTGTGAGTCTAGGATCGTCAGCAACCCTCACAGCGTGTCCTTGAGCCGAGTCAATTGGCCGAAGCTGATATCCAGGAGGACAGTAGCACCTGTCCAGAGGTGACAGCCGCATACTTTCATATATTCGCTTCTTATTCCTTTATGGCCTGAGATTTCTTAACGGTAAGAGACAAAGATTAATAGCTTCAGCAGGCTGCGTATTGAATATAAATCGCGAGGCTTTAATTTTATATATTAAACATGTTTTTAAAATTCACAAAACGTTGACCGTAGTACAGCAATTACGCTATCCAGTATCGACATAATTCGGTCAAAATTTGCATGTACGATAATTCATAGCCGTTTTTTCGTAGAGTTTCACATATCATAAAATACATTTTCATCGAACCGCCAGCAAAACTTGTTATGACCGATATTCAGATATTGCATAATTTTCAATTTTGACTTAATTTACCTGGATATTAAAATTTTTACCATTAATTTTTACGTTTTTAATATTTTTATATGCATTCTTCGCAGAGGATTTATTATAGGTCCTATTTTAATTTAATTGGCATTGGACCTTCGACTTCGAAGATACACCTAGGAAATCCTCAAAATTATTAAAGTTGTGACCCACTGCGAAAAGGAGGGTTATGTTTTTCGAACATACGTATGTATCTATATCTATTTCTTTGGCACGCTCTGTAGCCTAAACGGTTTGATGGATTTTAGCATACGAAGTGTCGTTAGATTAGTCTTAATTGTGAAAGTGGCATAGGCTTATATAATACTTAAGTACGACGTCCTGGTTCAAATACAAAACAAAAACAGAAAAAAAAAATTAGTGATTTTGTTGCAGTCGAGTATTTTGTTTCCTTTTTAATAATTTAGCTTGTTTGTTACTTATGTACAATTGAACAATGAAACAATAACGCTTTCAAGCATGATTAGGTGTAATGTCATAAATAAAAATCAATTATCCAAATAGATGTTACATATGAATGCTCTTATCAGAGTGGTAGCCGTAGAGTTATCAACTGGACCATGATCACCATACACATGTGCCAGCATGTAAGCATCGATCGTCGATGGAATGTTGATTTCTCGGTGATCACCGCTGTTTTTAGATTGTTCTGTGCTTATCATTAATTATCATTTTACCGTGAGAATATTGCGTATATATATTATACAAAATACAATTTATTTACAACCACAATACATGAGAAAACCATCTTACAAGTTTTCACACTTAATAGGCATAATTATTATTCTTTTTACAACTTATTTTACATTTACAATCTATCCAAAGTTACAAGGCCTCAGAACTTATATCGTAGCTTTTTATATATTAGTGGGTACATTATTAGTTGATTGGCCTTCGAAATCCAATAATAAAGTTGTATCACGACCGACGAACGTAAAAAAACTTACATGACTATAAAAATTACATTAGTCAATTAAGGGTTTTTGGGTTAGAAGCTGTTTGGAATAGAGTTGGAATAGGCATTTTGCTACCTACATTGAGTATATGAAATGGAATTTATTAATCATTATTAAATTTAGCGGTATTTTCTTATTGTCAGATAGTTTGGATTTGGTTATAGGTGGGGTGGGCAACTGTGGAAGATGACCTGGTTTTAAATGTTCGTCTGTACAGCTGATATTTCAATTTAAAATGTATTGTAGCACCTACTTACAGCTCTAATTTGAGCTTTAAGCACCAGCTTGCATAACTCACATAGATCTAGTTTCAAATTACTAGATATTTATATTTAACCTCCCATGTCGATATAAAAGTGATATATTTTTGAATACCCTATTGATAGAATTCTAAGCGTTATAGCATAAAACTTTTTATATTTTCAGGAAGATAGCAGAGTACGGAGCAATTACGTCAAAGCCGCATATGGATACGTTCTTCATTTAAAGACTCGGGAATGTTATATTATGTAGGAAGACAAATGGAGAGAGATAATTAACTCCACTAATCCACTTTTACGATGGAAAGAAAAGGTTAGAATTAATTCACGTAAATTCAAGGACCATGTCAAGCAGGCTTTACTGTGAAAAGTTTATCACAGAGTGGATCATTACATAAATGATAGTGATGTTTGGAAATGACTCCCTCAATACAATAAAATAATCTTTTTTTTTTCTTTATAGGTTTTACCGTTTTGCTTCAATATCCTAGTAATCCTAACCGGGACTGCTATGCTCGAGGTTCTGGGTTCAATTCCGAGGTCGAACAAGTGTTATCGTGTTTTCTATGAAACTCTCTTTGTGCCCGTTTAATGGCAATAGGCTCGCTCCTATTACATGAGACCTTAAAACATACCCGGCAAACTGATTAGTACACCTCTGTCTAACTCTTCGAAGATACAGGCGTGATGGTATCTTATTATTTTATGCTCACATGATGTTATGTGATATGGCCCAAGATGATAACAAGCTAAACCTAGTGGGGGGATTAGCTTTTCAGTGCATCTGCCGTAACACACCTATAGGTGCATGGCGACAGATATTCAATTTTAAGGCGGTAACTAGCCAGGTGGACATTAGAAAAAGCCCTATTACTGTGCCAAAATGACATATGTTACACAGTTTAAAAAATTGTTATACCCGATCTAAACGGGTCACGACCGATCTCATCACGATCTATCTAATCACGATTTCTTCTCATTTTGATGACTGGGACGTTTTGCGAACCGGTAGTAGTGTTTTGACGTTCATAAGAACCTTCTTAGGGCCTAAATTAAATAAATTATTTTGTATAATGTAACCTATTATCTTGTAACAATGAAACCTTAAGTAACAGGAACCTTGGTTTAGTTACATCCAAGATTTTCCTGTTTTAACGCCGGGGGCACTCGCCAAACCAGTCAGGGTACCCAACCAAAGATGTTTAAGGTCGACAACCATCACTTGAGTGTTAGTTTTGTAATTTCATTATCAATATGGGTATCTGACCCGCATTGTTATAAACATTTAATGGACAACGTAACGAGTTCACAAACCCGTACAATTTTACACATCGACGGTGGAAATACTAATTGACTAACGTGCATTTAACGAACTACACGTTAGTCAATTAGCCTTTCCACGGTTGGTATTATCGTTGCTTTCTATAAGTAATTGTTTTTAACTCAAACTTTTTAATGGCATTCCTTTTTTCCCTACATTTACTATTTTGTTAACTCTGCGAGATTGCATTTTGCTACTGCCTCTTCTCTCATATTGGCGATGTTAACACCGAGAAATCGATTTTTCTATATTTTTCCCGCATAAAATGGTTTATGGTACTACAGGAAATATCAGCCGATAGTGTTACTAATTCACATTAGTATATGTATGCGAATTCCCAAAAAAATCTTAGTACATGCCCGGGGTTTGGATTCTGTGGACATCGTATCGATATTTTTCAGTAGAATAAGTAGGATAACACACAATCTTGTATTCAGGTCTTGTACTGTTGGTGCTGCATCTATACATAATATAAAAGAAAGTATGTCTGTATATTTATCCGATTACTTCTGCTAAACCACGCAACTGACTTTTATACAGTTTTCACTGTCATTTATAGAATTTTTTACTGAAGATTTAAACATAATGTACCTAAATTTAATTATAGTTGTAGGTATAAGTTGCTAGACTTAAGGAATAAGCATTTACATATGAACAATCGTTGATTTACTGTTTTTGTATTAAAGAAATAAAGTGTAGGTATTTAAAGATATTAAATACGTAGTTAATAATGCTTATAATTTCGTAGGAATAGCATAGAGACGTACTGAACTTATATTTCATTGGATAATCTTTGTTTTAAACCAGATAAGTGTAATATTTGTGATTTTAAGTGAATTCAATCGTGCTTGTAATGTTTATAATTCATACATAACGTGTTTATAGGCCGTTTTGTGTTGTAATGTTTAAAGTTTAATATTTATAAAGTTTACTATTCCTTAATGTTATAATGTATGTATTTAGGTAGATAATAATGTTCTTAATAGATTTGAATAGGTTTTGTAACATTCCAATAAGAATCTTATGAGATATTAGCTAATTACGTGAAATTGTATGTAACAATAATAATATCAGAAAAGTCGCAATGCGCCACGTCGTAAGCCGTGTTACTAGGAAATGTTAGAGTAGGAGGGGAAAAGACGCCATCGTTCCGTCTCGCTTCAACACGGGTATAAATATGGGGCTGTTGCGGCCAACCGGCACACAGTGTGTCAAACGCTATTCAAGAAATGAAGGCTCTCAAGGCCATGAAGACTCGCACGAAGCTCTGTGTCAAGACTCCGAAGCACTGGATAGTGTTAAGAATTATTGTAGGCGGCCATTGTGAAGATTGAATACAGCGACTTAATTTTGGTGTTCGCGTGTGTTATTTATTATCTTCGAGAAATCTTCCACCTGCCAGCGACCCAGTCCACTTAGTTCTCCGTAGCTACGCCAGCACCATGCCTCTGTGTAGACACCTCACTGCGTGTCTGCCGTTCTGTTTCGCTCTCTTCACGCCTAGTAGGTTCGGGTGTGAACATAGTTAGTCGCACGTAGTGAGTTGGACTTGCGTACACTAGTTTGCAGCTCTCTGCTGCTTACCGTAGTACGTATACGCCGTCGTTGTGGTACCGAGTCCGAAGGTTGATCGGGCGTCGCGCCGCGCTGCACTTTCGTTGTGCAGGCCCGCTCGGTACTTATATCGTTGGACGTAACTAATTATTGTTAGGAGTGTACCGTTGTGCCCGTTTTATGTATAGTAGAGGTTAACAAAAAACCTAAAAAACCTACGCGTTTTTTTAATTACATTAGTACACCTCTGCCTAACCCTTCGGGGATACAGTCGTGATGGTATGTATGTATGAGATTGTATAATAGAAAAATAATTTTCGGGCGCCTACATGGCTTACGCTGGCTAAGTTTTATGTACTAAAAAATTTTTGTTCTTTAAAAAATTCAATATTAGTCCTTTTCCACATAAATATATTAATTACCTTGGGCATTTAATTTAGAGATATCACAGATTCAAAATTACGCGCAACCAAAAAAATCACTCGTAGCACTATTAATATCAGGATCCTTGGTGTTCTCATGTCAAACAACATACATACTGTGTACATATGTGTTGGCGACAGAACAGTTGTTTTTCGTGTCTTAGGTTAGGGTATTATGTGTTATTATTATATTTACGTGTTACATACTATGAGTTACAATAAAATAGGTTAATACTGACAATATTATAGAAAAATGTAAGCGAATACGCTACATTACAAGTTGCATGTTGTATGTTAAGATGTATATAAACGATTATGTATTGTGTGTTACATATGTAAAAATATAACTAACATAGAATAGATTCACATATAGAGTAAGCCAATAGAGTAAGTATATCGAATGTTATAGAGATTTTACGAGCGGAAAAAAGTGATGTCGCCCGTAAATTACATTGTTTTTGGCTTATGTACGGAATGTATACGTAATTTATATTATAAGTGAATAGGTAATTCAAAGAGGAACATTTGGATATATGACATGTGTACATAAGATATATAATGAGAGAAATATAAAGAGTTTAGCAGGGCAACCAAAGCGAAAAGTAAAGTTAAAACACGAAATAAACACGGAATAAAACGGGGCTCTCTTTACGGTCATTCCTCGAACCACTTAAGCTCGAAGAAGGGCCGTATTGGGCACGGTGCAATTCAACGAGTCTACAAGTACAAGCAACGAGTAACTACAAGAAGAAAGCTTTGGTCGTCCTGCGAACAATCAACAAGATATCGACTTTCATTGAAGACCCGGCACCTCAAGCGGTCGTGCATTATTGCACCCCCCGGACCCCTCACCACTAACATCACGCCGCCCACTGGCATCCGTACGGTATCTACGAGACGGGCATCCGGCGCAACAAAACGCCCGTGCAAACCGGGGAAACGTCACCCCCCCCCCTCACGCAGAGGGGAAGTGACGCGTACCCAACAGTTGGTCCTTCGAGCCGGATCCTCGATACCGTTACGGGATGCCAGTCACCAGGAGCCAGAGGGGCTCTCCGAGGGAGCAGCCGCTTGAGGTTGCACCACAAGAGAGCAGCACAGAGACCACAGAAGTTACTTCGTACGAGACCACCGTCACCGGCACGACGCGGGAAACAGCTTCAAGGGAAGACCATGATGCACCAACGGTGAAGAAGAACCGTCCTGCATCCATCAGGTCTTCAAGAAGACGGAAGGAGCTGGAAGCCCGCGCGGAACTGGCCGATAAGGAGCTGCGAGAGGCACAAGCAGCCACGACAGCTGCCAGGCTACGACTGGAACTCATCCAGGTGGACAACGAGGAAGAAGACTCAGTTATTGAAGAGCCAATAGACCGGGTGGACCAGGTCAGGGACTGGGTCCAGAAGGCTGCAGAGGGCGTCTCCAAGGAGGGACACGAGGGGGAGGCACCCAAGGAGGGGTGTATACGGACCCCCCCACCTTCCGCACGCGAACCCGATACTAAGGCCGATATGGAGAAAAGTCATCAGAGCCTTGCAAGAGTCCTCACTGAAGCATTGAAGGGAGTCCAGATCCAGAGCCAGGCGCCGCAGCCAGACTACGTGCACCAACTACCACTATTCGATGGTGACACAAGAGAATGGATTGTCTTCAAAGCTGTATACGAAGACACCGCTCCGCTCTTCTCTGCCACACAGAACATGGCAAGATTAAGAAGAGCATTGAAGGGAGAAGCAAGAGAGGGAGTTCGCAGCCAACTGTACTCCGAGAGCACACCGGAGGAAGTGATGGAAGCCCTGAAGCGGAGTTATGGAAGAGCGGATGCACTGGTTCTGGCAGAACTGGACAGGATAAAGAAACTGCCACCGATCAGTGACAACGCCTATGACATATGCTTGCTAGCAGGCAACGTCAACCACACCGTGGCGGCAATACGAGGACTGCGAAAACCACAATACCTGCAATCTCCAAAGATACTGAGGAGCATCGTCGACAAGATGACAGCGATATTGACGTACCGCTGGTACGACTACGTAGCGGACAAGGCCGAAGGGGATCCTGACCTCAACATGATGGCGGTATTCCTGAACAGGATGGCGGATCGCTGTGGACCACACGCGATACCAGACACCACAACAAGGAGGCAGATGCCGAAGAGACAAGCTGCGCACACTACAACCGAACATATAGACCAAGAGAGGCCAAATAGAGAAAAGCGGGGGATTGAAAGAGAAGGAAGAGACAAAGCAGCATGCCCACATTGCCACGAGGGACATTACCTGCGGGAATGTCCAAAGTTCCGTTAAGCACCTGTAAAGAAACGATGGAGTATCGCGAAGGAATCGCGACTATGCTACAAGTGCCTGAGCGGAAGGCATAGGAAAGAGACCTGCCGTCAACCTTCATGTACAACCTGCAAACGATGGCATCACAACTTGCTTCATGAGGACAGAGAAGAGTCCAAGCAAGAAGATGGAAAAGAAGTAGCCAACAACGTGAGGCTACCAGTGAACTGCACCAGGTCTTCAAGAGCCTACTTAAAGATGCTTCCCGTCGAGATCTATGGACCAGCAGGAGCAGCTGAAGTCCTGGCACTGCTGGATGAGGGGTCAACAGTCACACTCCTGGACTCGACGGTGGCAGAACAGGTTGGCCTCAAAGGACCTAAGGAGACGCTTCATTTGGAGACTGTGGGTGGAAAATCCATGGTAAGCAAGGATTCAATGAAGCTCAACATACAGATAAGGGGACTACACCAGTCCAAGAAGCGAACAGTCACCGGGGTGCGCACCATTGATGACATGCATCTGACTCCTCAAAGACTGGAGAGGAGCACCATAGAGAACTGCGCACACCTAAGGAAGCTGGTGAATCAACTGCACCACGAAGAGGGTTCTCCCAAGTTGTTAATAGGGCAAGACAATTGGGAACTCATCATCTCAAGAGGAACGCGCAAAGGAAAGAAGAACCAACCAGTAGCATCCTTCACACAACTTGGATGGGTGCTGCATGGGTTCGATGGAGGCGCGTCAAAACCAGTCAACTTCACCACATGCGCACACGTATCAGCACGTGAAGAAGCATTGGAGAAGTTGATGAAGGACCATTTCGCGGTAGAATCATTGGGGTTTCTACCTAAGAGACCAAGCACAGACCAGGACCAGAGAGCAATGGACATATTGGAGAGAACCTGTCAACGCTTGGAAGATGGACGCTTCGAAGTCGGGCTTCTGTGGAAAAACGATGTTGAGGAGTTGCCAGACAACTTCAAAGCCGCAGAAGTAAGACTGAAAGGGATCATGAAGAAGCTACAGAAAGATCCAGAACTGAAGATCGAATACGAGAACCAAATGGAGAACCTATTGAAGAGTAGATACGCTGAAGAAGCCGAAGGAGAATCCACTTCAAGGAGGAAGTGGTACTTGCCACATTTCGCTGTCACGCATCCCACCAAGAAGAAGAAACGCCTGGTGTTCGACGCTGCTGCCAAGTCAGGAGGGAAGAGTCTGAACGACCTGCTTTTATCCGGCCCGGACCTGCTGCAGTCACTCTTCGGTGTCCTGCTACGCTTCCGCCAGAAACCTATCGCTGTGGTAGCAGACATCAAAGAGATGTTTCTTCAGATACGAATACGAGAAGAGGACCGTGACAGCTTAAGGTTCTTATGGAAGGGGAATCAAGCAGAAGGACCCATCAAGGAATACAGAATGACATCAGTCATATTTGGGGCCGCTTGCTCTCCTAGTGCTGCAATCTTCGTAAAGAACAAGAATGCCGCCGAATATCAAGACCAGTTCCCGGAAGCTGCTAGTGCAATAGAACATAATCATTATATGGACGACTACTTACAGAGTTTCGACACAGAAGAGGAGGCAATCAAAGTAGCCAGTGATGTGGACACCATCCACCGGAAAGCCAAGTTTGAATTGAGAGGATGGGCATCCAACAATCACACTGTGTTAAGAAGCCTCACCAAAGAGACCGGGCAGCAAGAGATCAGCATCGGACCAAGTGAAGAGAAGACCCTGGGCTTGCTATGGTGCACGGGAGATGATGAACTGGGTTTCAGAACGTGCCTTCGCAAACTCAAAGAGGACGTCGCGATAAGAAGAGGACCTACCAAGAGAGAAGTAACGAGTGCGGTCATGGCCACCTTCGTATCTATGGGAGTGGCGTCACCGGTCCTCATACAAGGGAAGGTACTCATACAGAACATATGGAGAAGCGGCGTCGATTGGGATGAAGAAATCACTCCGAAAGATCAAGAAGCCTGGAAAGAATACCTCACCAGCGTACAGATCCTGGAAGTTCTACGTATCCCGAGATGCTTCACGGACTCGAGCGACGAGGGGGAGCTGCACGCGTTCACCGACGCCAGCGAGACAGCCTACGCTTGCGCAGTATACTACAGAGCGAGCAAAGGACAAGGAGGCTATCAAGTCGCACTACTAGCAGCCAAGGCAAGAGTGACTCCCCTCAAGCCAGTATCCATCCCGCGGCTAGAGTTGCAAGCTGCGCTATTAGGCACTCGGATGACACGAGCAGTGGAAGAAGAACTGGATCTGAAGATTAAGAGACGAGTCTACTGGACTGATTCGAGCACAGTCCTTTCGTGGATAAGATCAGATCCAAGGACGTTCAAACCGTTCGTGGCACATCGACTCGCGGAAATAGAGGACCTCTCAAAACCTCAAGAGTGGCGTTGGGTTCCGACCAGTCAGAACCCAGCGGACGACGCAACAAGAGGGGTGCCGCGAGACTTCGGACAGAACCACCGTTGGTTTAATGGACCCGCGTTCCTGAGCCAAGAAGAGACCAGTTGGCCTGAACCTCGTTCATTCAAGTCGAAACCAACGGGAGAAGAGAAAGAGAAGCACACTGTTGCCACCGCAAGGATCTCAAAGGATCAGCCGCCTACACCAGAACCTGAACGATTCTCGAGCTGGACGAGGCTATGGAGAGCAACGGCAAGGGTGCTTCAATTTATTGACCTGTGTCGCAAGCGAAAGGAGCACACTCTTGTTTCCCGTAAGATGGAAAAACAGGACCCGACTTGGAGAAGAACAAGGAAAAGGAAGCTCAAGAACGTGACGAAGGCAGCAACACCAAAAGAAGCAAAGAAGTTCCTTCTTCTGGATAAGGCTCACTTGGAAAAAGCGGAGAAACTGTTGCTGATGAAAAGTCAAGAAGAGAGTTTCGGGAAACCTACGGCATCAAGAGACTCCGATGGACACAACAAATTGAAGAAGCTTGACATCATCAATGAAGATGGACTGCTACGAGTCAAAGGAAGGATCGACGCGGCTACGTTTATGGAAAGAGCATATCGACGACCCGTAGTCTTGGATGGCAAGAACAAGATCACGAGGTTGCTCATACGACATTACCACGTAGCGTTCAACCACGGGAACCATGCAACCGTGATGAACGAGATAAGACAACGCTACTGGGTTTTGGGGCTGCGATCGACAGTACGGACGGTGGCATACCAGTGTCAATGGTGCAAAGTATACCGAAGCGCACCATCTAGACCACCCACCGGAAACTTACCAAAGGAGCGGTTACGATTCGGCGAGCCGCCATTCACCTGCACCGCTGTGGACTACTTTGGGCCAATGACGATCGCGATAGGACGGCGCCACGAGAAAAGTTGGGGAGCGCTGTTTACGTGTCTCACCACGAGGGCAGTGCACATAGAGTTGGCGGCGTCTCTGTCGACGGATTCGATGATACTGGCACTTCGACGCATGGTTGCTAGGCGAGGAACACCCAGCACAATATACAGCGATAACGGAACCAACTTCGTCGGAGCCAGTAAAGAGCTAGAAGAAGCAGTCAGGGGCTTGCAGAAGGAAGATCTCACCACCGCGGCAGAGAAGATGGGCATCCGGTGGAAATTCATACCACCTGGGGCTCCAAATATGGGAGGTGCGTGGGAACGCCTAGTCCGTTCCATCAAAACTGCACTAGCGGCGACATTAAAGGAAAGGTGTCCGCAAGAAGAGACCTTACACACTCTTCTTTTAGAAGCGAAACACATGGTAAACGCAAGACCGCTCGTCACCACGGAGGAAAATGAAGGTGAAGAGGCCCTGACTCCCAATCACTTCCTTATTGGGAGGTCCTGCGGGTCTCCACGGTTTGGAACCTTCACAGATGAAGACCTCATCGGGCGACGGACCTGGAAGGTGGCGCAGCGCATGGCCGACCATTTCTGGAGCAGGTGGCTAAAAGAATACCTACCCACCCTGCTTACCAGGAGGGTCGATGAACGAAACACAAAGGACCTGCAGTGTGGAGACACTGTCCTAATAATTGACTCCACACTGCCACGAAACACATGGCCCCGGGGCGTCATTACTCAAACGCACCCTGGACCAGATGGCCGCATCCGAGTGATAGAGGTGCGCACCGCCGGCGGAACATTGAAGAGACCGAGCTCCAAAGTAGTGCTGCTGGTTCCTGCAACGAGCTACGAGCAACAGAACGACGGGTCCAGGCAGACTAGACAGCGTCGCCATGACAGGAGATTGGTGCTGCGCACGAGGGGGAGGATGTTGGCGACAGAACAGTTGTTTTTCTTGTCTTAGATTAGGGTATTATGTGTTATTATTATATTTACGTGTTACATACTATGAGTTACAATAAAATAGGTTAATACTGACAATATTATAGAAAAATGTAAGCGAATACGCTACATTACAAGTTGCATGTTGTATGTTAAGATGTATATAAACGATTATGTATTGTGTGTTACATATGTAAAAATATAACTAACATAGAATAGATTAACATATAGAGTAAGCCAATAGAGTAAGTATATCGAATGTTATAGAGATTTTACGAGCGGAAATAGTGATGTCGCCCGTAAATTACATTGTTTTTGGCTTATGTACGGAATGTATACGTAATGTATATTATAAGTGAATATGTAATGGATAGGTAATTCAAAGAGGAACATTTTGATATATGACATGTGTACATAAGATATATAATGAGAGAAATATAAAGAGTTTAACAGGGCAACCAAAGCGAAAAGTAAAGTTAAAACACGAAATAAACACGGAATAAAACGGGGCTCTCTTTACGGTCATTCCTCGAACCACTTAAGCTCGAAGAAGGGCCGTATTGGGCACGGTGCAATTCAACGAGTCTACAAGTACAAGCAACGAGTAACTACAAGAAGAAAGCTTTGGTCGTCCTGCGAACAATCAACAAGATATCGACTTTCATTGAAGACCCGGCACCTCAAGCGGTCGTGCATTATTTCACCCCCCGGACCCCCTCACCACTAACATCACGCCGCCCACTGGCATCCGTACGGTATCTACGAGACGGGCATCCGGCGCAACAAAACGCCCGTCCAAACCGGGGAAACGTCACCCCACCCTCCCTCACGCAGAGGGGAAGTGACGCGTACCCAACAATATGCTTGTAAGCAAATTTATTACACACATACACACACACGCGCACACATGCACACACACGCAAACGCACGCACACACACGCACACATTTATCGGTAGTTTATCTCATTTGTTCTTTTAATTCGTAGTTTGAGAGTAAGAAATCGTGTAATTGTTGTATATTGAGGAAGACACTGTTACCCGAGACACAGGTCATACCTAGTTCAGGTGACAACGTTCAGCCATACTTGATGTATTACATTGTACAAAATAAATGATTATGATTATGATATGTATCCAGCGATGTACAATTCCAGAGTCATTTAGAGAACAGGCCCAAATTGACAACTAAAAAGCTGGTTATTCTCAATCGGTCCAAGCAGTACTTCTCACTAAGGCAACGACTTATACTGTATAAAGTACTGAGTACACACGGAGTACTGGTCACATTTGTGGGCCGGTGCTCCTGCCTACCAACTGTCTCCTCTTGACAGCGTGCAAAGGCGTGCTATTCGCAATATCTACGATCCCGAGCTGACATACGGTCTAAACACCGTACAACTTGAGAGAGATTTCGGTTCTCTTTATACCGCATGTACAAGGGAGAATGCTCTGAGGAACTTTTCGGTATGGTGCTCTCATCCGCGTCCAAACTAGCACCTTCCGCCGTTAGCTGTCTGCTTTAGTAAATTGCACCCGTGCGAAGCCGGAGCGGGTCGCTATTTTTATAATAAAGTACCTATAAGTTTACAGAAATAATATAAAAATTCTAATCATTTTGTTATATAATCTCAAGTATGAATTTGTTTAACAACATAAAAGGTCCCCAAGACAGGAATGCCTAGTTTGGGGACCTTTCTTAGAATGATAAAATAGGAAATTATACTTTTTTGTTCAATAAATAACTTTATGTTTTTTAACATAATATCTTGGGCTAATTTATCGGAAAACCCATTTAAATAAACACCTCAAGCATGTTAGGTTTTTCAATATTGTATCGAAACTTCCTTTTACCCAAATTAAGAAATAAAGTCTCACCGTTCAATGTATATTTGAGTCTAGGACCTACCACAACATCAAACAGCCTTAGGCTCCGTTCACAGGCACGGCCGCGGACTTTTTGATTAATTGAATCCTTGGTACAAATTATAATATGGCACTCGCTCCTTGACGCTTCGTTATGAACGAGATTGCGTGATTTTACAGTAAATAAAAAAACTATAATAGTTTTAATTTTATTACGCCCCACCCGCTTTCATACGTCAAAAGGATCTGTATGAATTATTTCTTAAAGACGATTTTTTAGTATGCCCAATATAATCTTAACACAACGGCGAACATAAAGAGATTTAAATATATCGGCGGTTGTCGAAATCATGTCGGCCTTCATATAAATACATAATAATATCTCTTCACGTCACGCTTAAAGGATCCGATATCGTAATAAGAAAGGAACGCATTAGCCGAGAGATAGTCCCAGTTACACGGTACGACAAATATAAGTCACGGAGAAGTTTTTGTGGAAACGCCATATTATCCTCAATTCTTCCTCAAAACTAATAATGATAAATTATGATAAAGCTTATGTTACCCGCTATTGACTAAAAATAATGTAAAATAATTTTTTTTTTTTTTTTAATTATTAACGCCACCATCTATTAGAAATATATTTATCAATATAAACTAACATGGTAACTGTTACATTATTCACATTCTATAATGCGCGAAATATTAGCACGGTCCATCTAGTACCATCGTACTCATAAATTCACATGTTCTCAAATTTCATATTCGTTTAATGCTTGATTTTGACACGACCGCGCTTATTATATGGGATCTCATTATCCCGTAGCCATTGCTTGAGCTTATTTATATTACGAATGCATATTCAAGTTACCAAGAGTCGCCACATGACTCGGCATGACAATCGACCAATCAGCATCCCGAACGGCACGCTCTATGAATTATTGTAAATATTGCATTGAATATTGATGGCGGTCGTGCGGCGCACTGCGCCAGTCTTCGTGTTCACGTCACTAGTGTCTCTAGTGTGTTCTATCTCCAACCATGAGAGTAGAAATTGTAGCAACCACACGTCTAATTACCAAATTTTCTTAATCCTTTTGAACCTGAGATAACGTTGCGTCATAGTACCTACATAAAAATATCAAAATACTTTATTCAATACTAGCTGTGCCCGCGGCTACACTCGCGTGGACTACAGAATACCGTCGATAGTGCACACGCGCGAACCTTGCTCCCACACTCCCGGGTATTTAAAAGACAAAAATGGTCGTTGTGTTCATAAGAAGATAGACATATACTGTCCCTGACTTTTTTGTAGATCTTTTTAATATCTATAATTGTACATTACATTTATTTAATAATCTCTTATAGGCCCATTAAAGGGCCCGAATTGCTTCACCATGACCATTTTTCTTTATTTGCGGGGAACCCTAATTATTTTTCTAAAATAAAAGTAGCCTAAGTTACTCCTTATATTATTAGCTATCTGCCAGTAAAAGTCCCCTCAAAATCGGTCTAACCGTTTCGGAGATTACCTGAAATTAACAGACAGACAGACCAAAAATTTAGAAAATTGATTTTTTTTTTTCTTTAATAGGTTTCGTATATACTTTCATATAAGTTTAGTAAACAGCTGTTATTTTGAAATTACAAACAATCAATTTAATTTATTGTATAGATAAGCCACCAAAAACACTTATGTTAAAACATTACCACCGGCGGCGCGGCGGTTCGGAAAACATCCCAATTATCAAGAAGTGCCGGTACTACACTTGTAAGATTTTTTCTTTTTTTACTGTACCAGTAATGTATACAGTTTTTTTTTAATAGATGCCCAGAGATATAGAGATTCCTTTCCATCCTATAGCATTATCTTATGACAGTAAAACCTGTTTGACATGGTCCTTGAACCATAGTCCGGCGAATAGGTAATATGCTTTTAGAACATGGATGACTAATTTGTATTTATTTGTAGTAACTAAACAAATTACACCGACCGTTTACAAGTTTTAACTTATCTAACTTTTTGCAAACATACAATAAATTTTCAAGGATTTATTGGGTGAAGTTAAGATACTAATTCCTGAAACTTGTTATTTACTGATACGCGAGATCCCATGTTGTAAATTGCTGGATATGCCGTTATTTGTAATATTAATAAGATATATCTACCTGAACTGCTGTCTTCCACAGTAAGTCTCAAAGAAGTAATATTATTACTTATAAATAAAGTACTTAATTAAGTTGATAAATGATTATTATCAACATAAAACCGCTTCAAATAAGTTACCGTAAACAAACTTCTACATACTTACCTACATCACGGATGCGATATATACTTATAATTCATAGAATTATGAACTCGGCGTGTTAGAGTATAGAACCAGAACAACGGTCTCGCCTGTCTTACCACCTATACATGAATTTTTCATGTATGTCTTCCCCGACGCCTGTACCTACGCTCAGTCTGTTCACGCGTTTCGTCCAGTGCTTATCTCTGACAAAATAATACTTTTACTAAGCAAAATGTCTAATTGTGCAGTGAAAACTTGTAAAAACCATTATAGAAAGAAAAACCTGAAATCCAGTGGTATTTCTTTTCATGTGTAAGTACTGATGGAATATTATTTTGCGTCAAAATAATTATTAATTAGATGACACGCCGCCATGGCAGTTCAGTTTACTCAAGACGCTGTAGTGTTGTGCCTACTCTTGATTGTATCGAGTGACTATTACCGCATTTTATGAATATAAACTAGGTCCTACCTTATTTAATTAATATTGTTTATTTTAAGTATTATTCTAAATATAATTTCTTTCTAAATATTCATTAGTAAAGAATATTAATTTGTCCTATCACAATATTTAGTACCTAATATAATGTTTCCGATATTGTAATGATAACATATGATATTTAAGTTATTTGAATTAGTATGAATATAATTTATTTACTTATATATTTTTAGAAATTTACTCAGTGAGAATTTTTGTGATCTTGCAGCTTTCCTAGAGACCCAAAGACAAAAGAGAAATGGATAGATGTAGTTCGTAAAGATGGATGGTTTCCAGGGCCTCGAACTACAATATGTTCTCAGCATTTTGAGGAATCGTGTTTTGATTTGAGCAAGAAAAGGCAATATTTATTACCAAATGCAGTACCTACGTTAAAACTTGATGTGAATAATTTTATAAAAATATTCTATAATTTATATTGTCATTAATTGTTCATGGTTAGTGTCACTATAAAACTATATGTACTTACTTTCATTTTCATTGTATTTATTTTAGATTGAGGAAACTGTACAAGAAAATGAAAATGAAATGGATGCTAGTTTTGTACCAGATATGATTATTGATTCTCCTCGCAAAAAAAAACTAAAATCACGTATAGAATGCCTGGAACGTATATCGCATCAACGTTTTCAAGACTTGAAAAAGAAAGATTTAATGAACAAAACCGATGTCCATATATTAAGCGGAATCAATATCTCAAGTCCTGAAATAATTAAGAGACAGTTTATTAAAAGTAAAAATCTTCCCAATGAAAAGAAATACTCGGAAAATCTTAGGAAAAGAGACAGACTTACAATAAATTTATTTTATTTGAAGGTTCTTGAAAAATGTTTTAACTTTTTGTTATTATATATATTATGTATTTAGTGGTTAAGATAATTATGTAATCATTATTATAATAAACAAGTAAAATAAACATTTGTCGAAGTTATTTTTAATATCAACGAATGTATCGATACAATGTCCGTACCGGCGGACAACGCACATCACTTTAGAGATAAAGGACAAACCACGCCGTACCCCGTGCCCTTCCTTACACCCGCGTAAATGAATCGCATTGTTTCGATACTTTTAACAAGTTTTGCACTCTCTAGGTACAGTGAGCGGACTTTATTACTCTATGTTATAATTAGATAGTTGTACTTAGCAAATAGAAAGTTCGTGAAACTGATCAAGTTGCTTTAAAGATATTTTGAAGTTTTAGTTTGGGTTTTCAAACTTTACCTAGAGGAAACTATATCTTGCCAAACGTAGTGTAGGACGCACTCAAATTAAATCTTAGGTTCTCAAACTATTTTGGGTCACTAACCACTATCCGAATAAAAAAATTTCTAAAGCCCCCAAAAAATCGTGAAGAAAAATTTGTTAAAATTGGTTCCTACAAGAGTGACACGGACACGCGGAACAAGGGCTAACAAAACCATGATAAATAATATAAAAACAGAGTAGAAATAGAGTATAAAATTAATGAAGCAATTACAGTAGTTTGAAATACGAGGAATTCCATTTCCGTAGAACTGCCGAAATACGTATCAGGAAAACATAATTTTTCGCCATTTTTTTATCTGTCGGGCCCTACACCGCATCAAGTCCCCCTAATTTTTTCTATACCTTCTACTACCTACTGCAACCATCAAAGGCCCATCGGGGAACGTTATCACCACTTTGAGAAACATAGAGTTAAATGGAGCGTCGGCTTGTGAAAAAATCGGTTGCATGTAACTGGTTACGGAAGGACGGGAATCGTATTCAATGGGCGACTCTTGAGAGAGACCTATATTTAGCAGTGAACTGATACGGGCTGGTAATAATTTTAGGTTGATATACCTTTTTTTAAATATTCTGAAATCACTGTAGATAAAATCATAATTATTAATTAGTGTTAGAACCACAGACCTAACATTACTCTACGATGTAGTTAGAACTAACATATTTTCGTTTATTAATTAGTGAGTGGTGGTTAGACCCTATTACTAATGGCCTTTTATTAAATTCTAATGGCACACTAAGATTTAACTTGAAAACTTTTACATTATTTGGTCTAATCTAAGTTTAATAATGAATCGCCCATGTTTTACATGTTTAATTTTGTTATTTATAAAATATATAACATAAATGCGCGTTCCGTGTTTTAAGCATAAATGTTAAACGAACAGACGAATATACGAACCAGGATATTTATCAAGCGTACTACAATTTTATAATTATATTTACATAATATTACCTTTACAGTTTAAACCGTATTATATTATTTTGAAAGTTTGATTATTTTAAATTATTTAAATTCCTGAAATGGCATTCATGAAAGTAGAAACAACGACCGATTCGAAAAACCCCTGCGAGTTTTTAGCGGGATGTTAAGTCTGACATGTAATAGTTTTTATTTTTTATTCATAAACTAGCTGTGCCCGCGGCTCCGTTCACTTTGAAGACAGAAGAACGCGTGGTGCTTGTAAAAATCTTAGTTTGTTAAAAGTTTAATAACTTTTTGCTTAACGAAAATATCGTGATATACTTAGTTTTTGGATAAGGATATCTAATAAACTAATAAGTAAAAGAAAGAAAAAAATTGATCAAAATCCGTGACTCCTTGACTGCATTAGAACCTAAGTAGAAAATGTTTTTTTTTAATATGTTCTAGTTGAATGATCTTGAGTCGATTTACTTCCTATTATTTAACAATAGATTTATGTTTTGGTCTATATGGTAACAAAAAATACAAAGAGGTAAATGGTTGCTGATCTTGATGTATGTAACAAGATTGACAGAGCTTTATTGTACGACGATAGACGCTTACAATTGGCGCGAATATACGAAAGATAGAAATCAATGATGATAAATATAATCTGTAGTCTCTGCTCTAAATAATATGCGATTAAAAATCTAAATAATTATAATACTGTAAGGTACAACAGGCGTGGTAGAGATCTCTGAAACCTCTTTGGAGGTTTCTCGCTACTTGCGACAGTCCGATTGGTGGAATAACTCAACCCTACAGAAGATCGGAGCCAAATAACCTTGTGTTGTGTTCCTGCCGTGAGTAGGGTTAGCTGTAGCTCCATGGGGAAGAAGGGTACAAGTTCGGCAACGAAAAACATGTGGTGTTAAAAGCGTCTATAGGCTACTGTAACAGCGTATCATAAGGTGGGCCGTACTGCCATACGCATGTTTGCTAACTTTATTTTAACTTACAACGTACAACAAATTAACCTATTTTTCCACCAGAGCAGGGGGTTTTATAATCTTCAGTATAAAAGGGTAACTAGAATCGCACTCCAAAGCTCTAAAAGAAAAAAATAATAACAGAACTCTGTACGTAATGTATACCCCGTCTCATATTAAACTGCTTTAGCATAACTGATAATGTCGAATTTATATATACACGAGGTGTGTCCCAAAAGTATCCGACCTGCACCCATAACTTCGCGCCACACCGTCCGAATGACCTTTATCAAGTACGAGAGTAATAAGTGACTCTTCGCGAAGTCATCAGCTACCATGGCTACCGACGAGATTTATTATTTCGAGCACAGCGTGTCTTTACGTACATTGTCGATTCCGCGTTCGTCGGATTTTGCTATCGTTGGAAATGACGGAGATCGGAACAAAACTTTGCATAAAATTTTGCTCTAAACTCGGAAACAGTTATTTAGAAACCATCGAAATGATGCAGGAGGCTTTTGAAGATGCTTGTATGGGTAAAATTCAAAAAAAGTGGTACAAGCGAATCAAAAACGGTCGCACGAGTGTTTAGGGCGAGCGACGAATGGCTTCTCCACCATGATAATGCCCCACAACAACTCCGTCAGCCACCGTACAGTCCCGACATGGCCCCTGCGACGTTTGGCTGTTCCCAAAATTTAAAATGCCGCTCAAAGGACACCGGTTTGACGATAGAGAGACGTTTGAAATGCATGCGACGCGTGCACTCATGGCCATTCCGAAAACCGATCCGATTACCAGAGCTGCATCAGGATGTGGAAGCACGTATGGGAGCGTCTTGTTCAGGCGGAGGGGGACTACTTCGAAGGATGCCATGAGCCGGATGACGAAAAATAAAGCCAGACTAGGCATAATTTTTTTGTTTATGTGCCGAATTAGATGATGATCGCTGGAAAGGGGATACCTCAAGGGTGGTTCCATTTTAATTTCATTGATGTTGGACCTTCGGCTTCGAAGATACACCAGGAAACTCCTCAAAATCATTGAAGTTGGTTTTCTTTTTTTGTTAAAAATTGTCTTGTAAAAAATCATCTGAGCACAAATACCTGCGTGTACCTATATCAATTATATATCTAGCTAAATACGCAATGTACCTTGGAATTATCTAGATATTGTGAAATGGATGTCGCAAATACATAACAAAAGCCAACTCTAGGAACTCCCGACCGCAAAGAAGCATAATAAAATAAAATAAATATAGGTCAACCAAATACGAAAGAATAGCAAACGTTATAAATTAGGTATTGCTGCTGTGACCTATATGTTAACTTTACGATATATTTTATTATGTAATAAATTATGAAAATGTACTAATTTATTTTTTATTTGCTTGTTTTGATATTTTAATAGTGAAGTATAAACAGTAAATTATTAATAAATTTGAGTAATTACTTTTAAGTGTTATTAGCTAAATAAGTTTTGTAACTTTCATCAATTTATTAGGTACTTAAAGTAAAGATTTTTTATGTGTAATAGGTTTTATATTAATTTAAAAATATATAAATAAATTACATATAACTACCATTAAATTTTGTGCAAAGTTCTCTGGAGGGCGAGGTCTCTGGTGGTACAACTTCATTGCTTAGATCAAACTCTTTTTAAATCAATGTACGACTTTCATAAATAATCTAACAACTTAGTGTATAGCTTGATAAAGTTTTTTTTTATATATTTTATTACCTTTAAAAGTCTCTTGAATCTAAAATCGAAATATCTCACCGTTATTGCTAGCGATCTATATAATAGATGATATTACATAGATAGACAGACTATAGTCTAAGTGTTTTGGAAGTATAAAGTTTAAAACAAGAAAAAAGTTTCTTAGTAGGTATTTCACGAACTTTTACACATAATATTTATCTATGTGCCTACTGTACATGCGCGGTAAGCTTCACAACATAAACAAACTAAAGAAAGTTTATTATCCGAAAACTTTTCTAAAGTAAAATAACACAAACCTTAAGATTAAAATGCAGCTGACTCAAGTCCCAACTCCGGTTATAGAGACACTATGAACTCGGATTCACGACATTCCAAAAACACAGACTCAAAAACTAGTTGCTTCACTCGCACTCTCGTTGTAGCACTTTTTAAGTGATAATACACAAATACCACTATGACAACACACTGAACAACATTCTCTTGAGTTACTCACACACTTTTTTGTTTATTATTCAGTCAATTGTTACGATTTTATACATAAAAACTTAAATAATCGCCGTAAACAATCAGAGCAACATCCAGAACACGACGGCCATCTTCCGCCAACGTAATGTTTGAGTTTAATTTCACAAGAGGGAGCCACTGGTCATATAATAAATCCGCCAAATGGGGAATGAAGAATGAAATGAAATATAGTATACAAATGGTATTGTACGAACAAATTGTATAAAAATTACAAATCAGCTTAATTTTATTCATTTGTGGAATGAATAAAGATAATACATGCATTGTTACGATCGTTTATTTTAGAGTACTTACCTATGTACTTCTTTCCATTTAATATCGAATTGATAAAAATATAATTAAAGTATTAATTTGTTCATAAATTAAAACTAGTTATTGTTGGTCGATATTATTTTATATTTTTTGCACACAGTAACATTAGATTTTAAGTGTACCAGCTAAGTTATACAATTTTGAGCCACATAAATTATTATAATATTTTTTGTTTCTTCAATTATTGAACAATTAATAACTGAAGTTAAATTTTAATTATTAATACAATACTGTACGTAAGTAAAGTTTGCACTAGAGCTATAAAACTGAAGAATGTAAAGTGAAGAAACTGAAAAAGTTATAAACAAAAATTGTCTTGAACACGAAACATAATTATCATATACATAAAACGAAATTATTTAGTTTGGCAAATGATAGTGCGACGTTACGCCAATCTCTGAAAAAAATTGCAGCTGTCAGTTTTCAAAGTTTGTCACTTGTCAAAACGACAAGTTGTCAGTTAAGTTGAACAGATATTGTTTACAGTTTTACTAAACACTATTGTCTATTAGCATAGAGTAATACATAGGGAAGTTATTAGATATGAGAACAAAAAGTGATATTGATTTATGTATGAAATTCATATATTGGAGAATACTTGAAAGAAATGTTTACATTTTGAAAACCTATCCTTTCTTTAGGTTTTCCTTTCAGTGTAAGGGTGAGTGAAGAAAATAGGTCAGCCTAAAAATAATCGAGATAACTTTCAATTTTAATAAAACTTTGTGTAAAGTTTTTATAACTTCTGTAGTTTAATAAAAATAGCTAGTTTTAAATGTAAATCTAACCATAGCTGTATTCTAATATGATGAGGCTTATCCTAAGCTAAAGGAATTGAATGATTTTCTGATGATTTAAGGGGGATGATAGTAGTACTATAAAACTAATTTATATGTTCCTGTGACTGTTTAGAAACTTAAAGTATGAATATATTCATATAATTAGCTGTGCACACTTGTATAATAATTCATTGGATAACTCTTCTGGCCAATGGCAACTGTGTGTTGAAATTGTCACTCATTACTTCTGAATTTTGAACAAAATACAAATCACAGGATTAAATTACATCATTGAGAAGAAATTCTAATAGATTATTATGACAGATACTATGGCTTAGCTAACTTTTTCTATTACTCTGTTACATATCATGTGGCTTAAATAAAAAAGTTAATATTTTTTTCTACTCATTTCCCTTTCAATTGTTTATTGGTAAGAAAACTGCATTTGTGCATAATTGAAGTTAAAAGATAATATTTTAACTTCACCTTTGTATTAAAGCTTATTTTCTGCATACATTAGTAGAAATATAACATGTATTTCTAAAAAAACCCTTTTTTCATTGGTTTCTTTGAACTTGAAACATTAGTTTTTTTTATGAATAGTGCAGTGTGTAATTAGAAAATAACTTTAGAATATAATTTACCGCAGATTGTGGTAATATATAAAATGCAAAAACATTTTTTCAAATCTGACTGGACCTAGAGATTAGCAAATTCAAACAAAAATACAATATCGTTAGCTTTATAATACTAATACAGATTACCAAACAGTATATGTCACACTATATTAGAGTCTTTGTTATATGGGTTCCATTTCTTTATTAAACTGTTTTGATCAGCATAGTTCTTTATTTTTTTTTTTCATTATGGGAAGTCAAAGTTGAGTGATAGAAAATTAAAAATAAATTTTTTGATGATATTTATTTATTACTTACATATTTTTTTCATTTGTGATTTGTTTTAATTTGTAAATAATTGGCTTAGTCATTTGCGATTATGGAACAGTTTTAAAAGATACAAATAACTGAAAACTCTAGTCACTTTACTAAAAAGTGTCAGTAAGGGTGGTTATTTTTTGGATTTCTACTAGAATGGCTGGTACTTGAGACACTGTAAATTACTATACATGTTAATATATAAAATAAATATAGCTACATTTAAGGCAACTGGTACAACAGCTGTATGTTGGGGGTAAGACTAGAAAAACATTTTTTGAGTGTTCTATAGTTTTAAAAGTTTAGGAATAATTGCTTTATGGAATAATGAGTTCAAGAAAAAATATTACTTAAAAAGCTTTTTAAAAATAAGATTAGATAATTCGGCATCTCTTCAGTTAGGTCAGGGTCAGTTGTATCCGCATGGTCTATAATCGGGAGCACCAGCGAGTTGACTAGCGTCACTTTGGTCAAAAATGGTAGGATTTTTTGCATCTTTTTAAGAAATGCATGAACCGAAAACCTTTTTACTAAACTATACAAAGAAATTGCAAGAAATTATTATTTTCATTTTAGTACAAGTGAATCTTGAACAAAAGTCGTTTTTAAAAAGTTTTTTTTAATTAATAATTTTTTGTTCGTAATTTTTCACAGCAAGCCTTAGTTTATACTCATATCATGGGGGCGCATAAAAAATAGCTGGTCATATGAATATTTCTTACTAGATATCAAAATAAATATTTGACATGGTGTATTGTTAATGTCTAATATAAGTTAACAAGCTAAATTATTAATAAAAAGTATACAAAAAACCCGACTGCAACAAAAACACTTGACTATATTTTTTCTTTTTTTGCTTTTAATTTCATCTCCAGACCTCGTACTTAAATAATATAGGTATGTCACTCCCACACTTAAAACGAATCTAGCAACATCAAGTAGTTTAGGTTACACAGCGTGCTAAAGAAATAGACATACATACATTACGCTCGAAAAACATAACCCTGCCTTTTTTGGAGTTCGATAAAAAAGTCTATGGAGAGGTTAAAAATAATTATAATGCTGTTACATATTTCTAAAACCTAGAATAAAATAATTATAGGCTTGTTCTGACTAAATGCATCCAATAGGTAAACCTTTATTTAAACCTGAAAAGGACATTTTTAACACAAAAAAAAATAAAACAAACTTAAACGATTTTGAGGAGTTTTCTGGTGTATCTTCGAAGTTCAAGGTATAATGCCAATTAAATTAAAATGGAACTAGCCTTGAGGTTACCCCCTACCCAACAAAAAAATACATCCAAATCAGTTCATATACAATGAAATTGTTGCTGAAAATCCATAAAAAATGTACATTCGAATTGAGTAACCTTAGTCTTTTTTTGAAGTCAGTTAATAACAGAAAAAGTCACTGCGCTAAAAAGCGAAAAACAAAGTTTAGTACAGTATTATAATTACTTATCAATCAATCTATCTACATACATTTATAATTTACTAGCTGATACGCGCAACTTCGTCTGCGTCACATAAGACAGAGAGTTGGACGTAGGTATAGACAAATAACAAGTACTTATTGTCGTGGGCACCTACAATACAATTTTTAGGTGCCGCCCGCCTGCCACATCATTCCGCTAAAATGCACGCGCGGTGCTTGATTATTATTTTGCTGCCGAGTTATTTTAAAACTTTGATGAAATACTTGTGACGGATAACGTATTTATCTAATTTTATTACCATAAAAAAAGGTTATATTGCGTCAACCTTAAAAGATAGACATGCTATCGCGGACTTTGTTTTAGAACTTTTTCAGAGAAATACTTCCGTCACACATCAATGTTGTGTAACTTTAAACATTTACGCAGCGCACGCAATGGAAACTTTCAAATGGAATAAATTTTCCCCGTTTTGCAACATTTTTCATTGGTCTCTGCTCCTATTGGTTGTAGCGTGCCATTCCAAACATTCCTAACAATACTTTCTGAGATTCTGAGATTAGCGCATTCAACCAAACAAACAAACTCTTCAGCTTTATAATATTAGTACCTATAGATTACCTGACTGCGAAAAAGGAGGGTTATGTTTTTCGATCGTATGTTTTATGTATGTATGTTTATTTCTTTAGCACGATGTAACCTAAACGGCTTGATGGATTTTTGCATACGAAGTGTCATTAGATTCGACTTAATTGGTGGAGTGACATAGGCTATATAAATATTTAAGTTCAAAGTCTGGGAATCAAAAAGCAAAAATAGAATAATTTTAGTCAAGTTTTTTGTTGCAGTCGGGTTTTTTGTTTCCTTTCAAATAATAATTTAGCTTGTTTATACAATTACAATGTGACAATTCTTGTCCGATAACCTATAATTATCTTCTAAAATATTATTATCTACTGATTGGTTTCAAGTCGATGCCAAGCCTGAAACAAAATAAAATTTAATCAGGTATTTATTTAAGCAGTTTATATCTTTAAATTTTATTTTGTTTCGGGTTATGACAACAAATAATGTCCTTAATTTAACACCACATAGACATACGTGTCATATTTATAATTATTTAAAATTTTTTTAAATGTTTTTTATTAAAATGAATGAATGCTTTTAAAAAGACTTATATTTAACTGAGTTTCATTTAAATTCAATGGAAAGTTTACTTTTAAATATGCATCATTTGATTCCGCACCCTCAATAGAACAAGTTGGCATAAGAAACGTTTCGCCAGCGTTAAAATCGTAATGACCGATGAACTCCAAAAGTTATTCGCGATTTCATTCCAATGGTACGTACAGTTTCCTTTGTGTTTCGATTCCTTGAGAAGTTTGTTGTTTTGTCAGTGACTTCGAGCCAAGGTTGATTGTTACGCTAATTCCGTCGATTGAAACTAATTTTTGGATAACGTTTTCTAAATTTATTTTGTTTATAAAAAAAATTGTATGTTTCTATTACGTCATTAACGGAATCTAGAAATCTTTAAAGAATTAAAAAGTTAGGAATGTTTCTACAACGCTACATCTCCCTTAATTCTTCAAAAAAATTAATGATTCAAACATCATTTTAAAGCTTATGATGGTCACTATTTGCGAATAATAGACAGTTCATTCAATTCATTACCAAGTTCATTCATTGTTTTTTTTTTAAATTATGGCTTTTTCCTATGTATGCAATTTCGCCAATGTCAAAATTCATCGTTACTATTAGAAATTTTTTCATTAAGTAAACACCCTCTGTTGATGTCAAATTTAAACTAACTACTAATATGTTGACAGCTGTTATAACCCGCAATAGTTATCTTGAGATTTCGGCGTTGCTTGTGGATTCTTACCATCAGGTGCTGTAAAGTCATTTCGCCGAGCTAATATAAAAGTAAACTTTCCCCTAAGTCACGGTGAAGCTCTAAGTAAGGCCCCTAAGGCTAACAGTATAGTCACTCAGAAAAAAAGCTGATTATCTATGAGTAGTCAAGCGACGCGACGCGACGCGTCGATGGCAAGAGCGGTAACAGCGTTCGAGTGCGCATTTCGCTCTTGTCCCAAATTAACTCTTGCTGGTTGTACCGTTGTAGATTGTTTACATTCTCTGTTGTGCGAAATATTCGCATGTGACAAGCGCTAGTATTATAAATGGCAGGATACTAGTCGTGGGTAGTGACTGTTTATTTTTGCCTGATACGTAATACTTAGGAACTGATGTTGGCAAGTCTATTTAGATAAGCCAGCAAGGACCAGAATGCTTAACTGCTATGTGTACGGTCATAAACGAGACATAAAGACAAAAATGTATTTCACGTCCATTTGCCAATTTTCAACCATTCATACAGACCTAAACATGAGACTTTGTTAAGACTAAAATGGTTAAATAACAAAAAAATATATATTGAAACATACGCATAAATTTTTTTTAGCCTTTTTTCTGTTTATCGGTAGTCCTTAATCTCACGTAGTCCAATATGGCAACACTCTAAGACTAGAGGATCTCGCTCTCAAGTGCTGCTATTGGGACTCTCTTATGAAAACCAACCAAAAAATATGTATGACGTCTGGCGATCAAATAAAAACCAAAAAAATATTGTCAAGTGTTTTTATTGCAGTCAGGTTTTGTTTCCTTTTTATTATTAATTTTTATTGAATGATGACATCACGCTGCATATTTGCAAGTTTTTTCTAATCTATCTTTTACCTGTCCGGAGAGAGGCGCAGCCAATCTGAAATGATAATCTATAAATTATAACAGCGATAGACGATTACCAGTAAGTCGAAAGCTTCATGAGTTTATAAGTAAATATTAAAGGTAAATTTATAAAATTATCGTGTCATTTCCATCCTCGAAATTTGTTGATGAAAATCCCTTAGGAAATGTAACAGGAAATTTTATTTACGATGTAAATTAAGATAGACGAATAACATCAAACAGTTGGTCACAAAATATTTAATAATGTTTTTGAATAATACCACTAGGGGTACCAGAATATGTAATTTATAAATAAGCAGATCTTATACATTTAGCGTACCTATACCTATATTCATATAATTAACGATTTCATTTTTTTTCTGTGGGTTGTTCATTATAGTATTGTAATGTTCACAAATGCCTTTTTAGGGTTTATTGATTAAAGTACCTCTAGCTATTTTTGATTTTAATTTTCTCACATATTGAATGTTAATATTAGTAGATAAACTTGATAAATTTTATTAAATAATATATTATCATATTATATTATTTTGACAATAAGTAAATATAAATCATGTTTATATAGAACTTAATTTTTTGAGAAATTATATTTTTCATGCATTGTTTTAGTCAAGAAACAAGATCGCATACAGTGCGCCTGACATATTAATAATAATGAACAAATATGGAGAAATGTAAGGGTCAACACGTTAAAAAAATTACTTATCACTTTTTCTTTCCTCGTATACAAAAAATGATGAATTTTCGCGAGCGTTTTGGATGGAAAACAAGAGATTGCTTTCGGGACGGTCATTAGATGACAAAGCATATTTGTCCAAAAGATTATTCCAAAACATGACTACCGAACTTTATATAATAAATAATATGTTGTTTTCCATGTATTTTATTATTATAGAGTGGATACCTATTTGAAAGTAACTCAGATCGTTTCTCGAACGGAAAAGACGTTCTGTCAAAAGTAAAATCCTTATTTCCATTTCTATTTATTTATGAATACTACTAATAATATTTTTATTAACCAATAAAATATTTTAAATAAATCAAAAATATTAAATTAAATTGTGCGTAAGCACGCAATTTCGAAAAAATTATATAATTGAATAAAATTATTATAACTTTTTAAGAAAAATTTATATATTTTTTGTAATGCTTATATTATTAAAATATCTTTTACTTAATTGTATACTTAATCGTAATATATGCTACAAGGTCAAAGAAGTTATACTTACTTCAAATGCCTGTAAAGGTTTTACACGCACAATGTTTGCCCTAAATTTAAGACTACTTTAACAATAAACACATATGCTTTTGGAAAACAATGAAACGTCAGCTTAAATCATATTATAGTTTTCTTAATTAATTTAAGAGTTCCGCTCTTGTCATTGCAGCAGTTGCCACTGTTCCCTATCCTCTACCTTTTTTTCACCCTTTGATACGACATGGCTCTTACTTTATCCATCACTTCCATCCTTCTAGGTCTTCCTCGCTTTCCTTCAATTTTTCCTTTTAAAATTTACTTAAAGCACTAGTCGTGCCGTAGAAAGTATCCAATCATTTTTCTTCTTCTGTTATATATATTTCTCAACAACTGTCTTTCCTCGTCAACCATTCCTTACACTTCCTCATTTGTAATCCTTGCTATCGAACTGATGTTTTCAATCCTCTTACAACACCAGCACCACATCTCAAACACTACCAACCTTTCTAAAATCAATGAAATCAACCTTGTAAATGTTCAAGATGTAGATATTATTTATTAATTAATTACATATATTTATTAATTTAAATATTATATATGTAATTTGCGAACGACTCATTTTAAGGGATTAGTGGGGTTTATCATAATTGGTTCTACAAAGTTGTGGCTGGCATTGTCTATGTATGGAGTGAGCGGTGATCTGATACAAGCGTTGAAATCTTTCTTTGACGACAATGAACAGAGTATACACTGAATGGTTTGATATCCAAAAGGTTGATAGACAGGGCTGTGAAGCGTCTCCATGGCTGTTCAACGTATTCATGGATGTTCATATTCTAAAAATGAAGAATTTACTCGTCATAATATGTATCCTTAAGCTGTTGATTAAGTTTGCATCGTCGGCTAAGGATTCACAAACGATAGTGACTATTATAAATTAAGCTTTGTAAAGAAAGGGGATGAAAGTGAATGTAAAGAAGACAAAAGTTATGGTGTTTGAAAAGGAAGAGAGAATAACAGAAGTATATTTTCGGATTGATAGCGACGAACTGGAGCAAGTGAGTGATTTTGTATACTTAGGATCGATGTTTACTAGGGATAGAAAGTATGAATGTGATATAGGAAGGAGAGTAAATGCAGGTAATATGGTGAATGGGGCGTTGCACTCCTTTATGAGCAGCCAAAAAATTTCTACGAAAGCTCGTCTGGCTGTAAATAGAGGAGTATTAATTCCAACACTCGTGTACGAAAGTGAAAGCTGGGTGTGGCAGAAAAATCATGAAAGTAATATAAAAGCAGTAGAAATGTGAGCACTATAAGGTATGTTCAGAGTGAAATTGAGTGACAGAATAAGAAATATTGTGATAAGAGAACGTTGTGGTGTGAAAGAAGATATAGTCACACGGATTGAAAAAGGGATGCTTAGATGGTTTTAAAGAAGAATGACTAAATAACTTTATAAGGCAGTATGAATGGAAACGTTGGAAGAGGAAGGCCTATACGCACGTTCCTCGATCAAATCGGGGGCATTCTGTAGAATGGTCAAGTTAAGGGTACTCTAAATCGACGAAGCATGCATGATGATGATTGATGAATGTTGAAGAAGCGAAAGGTGTATGCCAGGATTGTAGCAACTGGAAGGACGTGGTCTCTGCCTACGTTGGAAAATAGGCGTGATTTCTGTATGTATGTTTATAAAAAAATCATTTGAATTATTTTCATAACGTCACGCAGAGATACTTTTTCATATTCTGCACGATAATGCGTATCGAAAAGCAAATTCTAGAAACAATTATTATTTTTGTAGGTAATGAATATTAATAAATTTTCAATTCAATACAAATTCTTTATTATTAAATAAATCCAGTAGAACAGCTTTGAAGGGCAAATTTCCTATAATTTTTCATTATTACAAAAAGAGAACACTCCATCAACTCGGGCAAAGTAATAAGAGAAAAGGGAAACTTTGTCAAGTCGTTAAGTCGCGAGTCAACAACATTGTTGGAACAATTCACTGATTCAAATAAAATCAGATAAATCAAATTCATTGCAAACAAACCGTTTCTCAATTACGAGGAAAAATTATACAAAGGAAATTATTTCGATATTACTTGTAACAGATACGCAATTAGAAAAATCAGTGTAGGGGTTAAAATGAATTACGTACATCATTTTTGTCATCTGTGAATATAAATTACATAATATCTGGTAGATAATAATTATATGTCCATAGAGAATGATTATTCTAAAATTTTACTCTCTTTTAAATAACGCAGATTTTGGACGGATTTAAGCGAAATAATAATTGTTTCTTTTGGAATTATTATGTCCTTACCATAGCTTTGAGTATAATTATAATATTAAAATTAATATACTAATAAAACTAATTACTAATAATAAATAATTAAAAAATAATTAATATGTGCAAAAAGTTTTACTATAATTTTCGTTATGGATGATTTTCCCAGAAACACTTTTATTAACTTTTCTATCTATGAATTAATATTATATTATTATCTAATTGTAAGTAATTTAATTAAGTTATAAATCATTGAATTCTCTACGTATAATAAAATAAAAAAAATTTAAAAAGACAAGCTTTTTACATAGGTACTTAACAGATGTATTATTAATACCGGGCTCCTTGGTGGGTTGGTAGGTATCTTAATGATGGAAGACACCAGAATACCTATAAAACTTCTGGAGAAAAACCTAAATGACATAGAATTTGATTCATGCCTAAACCCAGATGGTTTGATGGTTTCATAATAATTTAAAAACAATTGATGAGAAGAGCTAGAAAGAGAAAGACAGATATACTATAATCTATAATAATATAAGATAGATATGGATCTGGAAGAATATAATAGACCAGGCTAAGGTTCTAAGACCCACCCGCAGCTGTAGAGCTTCAGATGATGGTGAATAATTGTATAGATCAACTTTTTTTTTATAGTACCACAGTAAGGGGACAGGACTGTGTCTTGCGGTTTATGATAAGCAAAGTACTGTCAAAAATCAATGTCAACTACCGTTGAACCGATGTTTTTTCTATCGGGTCCAGATTTCATGTTTTACTTCAACAGTCGCCGCTGTTTTGCCGACCTGAGTTAATCAATATGACGGACTCTTCACCATATGTATCTTGGTCGCGGACCGTGAACCAATAGGGCTGTACTCTGAAACACAAATAATTATACGTTATGATACTACAAAATATTAAATAGCGGATGACCCAAATACGATTGTCAAATGCTTACCTTTAATATAAATTTCAATTCTCCATTCCAGGGGCATCACCAAATTAATTCTGTATTCGGTATGTAAATTTTAGCTGTTCATTGAGTTTTTTTTATGGCGCTAATTCCAATTACAGTTCTGTAAGTGAATTTTAAATTTTTAATAGAAATTAAAATTTATTTAAGATTTATTTAATGAACAAGTACACGAGACCTTCGTTTTTTTTTAATTAGAAATACCTAGCTACCCTACCTAGAAACTTTACAAATATTCCAAAAGATTAAAAAAATAGTCTATTACTACTTCTATTACTTAGTACTTTTTTACGCAATAAATAAAAAATACCTACTAATTTCATAACTCAGTGTCAACTTTCGCTTTAACAAGTTACAAACAATTTCATGAAAATCGTAACTTGAAATAGAAATTTCATGAAATAGAATTTGCTTCGACGTTGGACGAAAACAAACGTCTATTAACTTCCACCGGATGGAGGGAATACCGATATTAGGAGCTCGTACGAATTTAAAAATTCCACTATCGCCCCATGCCTCATCAATTAAACAAGTTGCATAAAAGATAGATAAAGTAATTTAGATAAAGTTGATTGTGTTTTCGTCACTATAAAACCACTTTACTATACGAAGTGACATTGCCTCGCTGAGCGTATTTTATCGTTTGTATCAATGCGAGTGTTCGAAGAGTTATTTACTCCTTCATCCCATCATTATCTCAACACAGCTACATAGTGACATCCATTTTGGCAAAACAAGGAGTTTGCAAACCGTGCTGTGAAGATCTAGAATCGCTTATAGTTACTGGCTAGCGTTTTCTCTTCCTCCTACGATACGAGGTCTTTCAAACGAGGCATGAAGACGTATTGGAGCAGATCAACATGACGGCGACGACTACTGATCAAATTTGTCAACGGTGATTACCGTTGTTTCTGGACAGCATCGTTCTTTCCATCAGGTATTGTACAGTAATTTTGCTGTGTTAATATTTTAAAAAATCGTGGAGTAGAATGTTTTATTCATTTCTAAGAAATTTTCCTTATATACCTGTCTTTCCATTATTATTCATGAAAGTATGATTTTCAATAATCGTAATAAAGCAATTTTCTAATAAAATTTATAATAAAATATTACGTATTTATTTGGTTTTCTTAGGTATAAAGCTCATAAGGTAAGCACAGTACAGTCCAAACACAACGGAGACCACGGAGGGATCTTAATCTATCGGCAGTCGCCGCTGTAACGCCGGCCTGCATAAACATCTCTTCACGTTCGCTTAAAGGATCCGATGTAATAAGAAGGAGGGAACACACTGGCCGGGAGAAAGTTCCGCAGCTTCATAGTACGACAAAGTAATAGGTAACTTTTTAGTTCGTGCTGAGATGGAGATTACCGTAAAACTGTGACTCCGAAGCCCAGTGCGTGTGGTTCTGATATGTAAGGTAGAGAGGAGGGTATTAGATTCAATAGCTCTTCAGTATTTGCTAATGTGCTATGTAACGACTTGTTTATTTATTAACAATTGTTAATACTAATTAAATAATATCTGTATGTAAGATAAGTTCACCTAATAAGGACCACGTTTTTGCAAACCTTTATATTTCTTAATTAAAGAATATCGAGTATTTTGTTTTGTTTTCTATTTTCAGTGTCACATTTTCCATCGATTATTATACAAGCAATTACATGCATTTTTAATTTATAATGTTTTTAAATTTCTTACAATTAAATCACATGTTCAGCCCAGTCTTCTATAAAACTCAATCATCCTCCCTGCTGCAGAAAGAGTCCGTTTCGGACTCCCGCCAAATGGCATAACTGCAGAGGAGTCCGTATCGGACCCCTAACCGTTTCTTGTTTTTACGCGCCAGTTTTTGCCCTTGCGGACTTTCCTGTCCTGTTCCAACTAGTTTGTTAATATAGCCAAAGACAAAGACAAACTATTATAACAGTAATATAATATCACCCAGAAAGCATTTCTTTGCTCGTTTTAGTCTGTTGCGAACTACAGTTAGCGTCAGTCAGCGACCGTTAAGTGTGCGTATAAATGTGTTGTTTTAGTGTTGTTTTTTAGTGTTTAAGTGGGTTTTCGATTGAAAACAATGGATAAGTGAGTACTAAATCATTTAAATATAATACATTACGTATTTGTGAAGTTTTTACTTCATTTTTTCGTAAAATTACCACATCAACTCAAGTTGTAACCTAAACGTCATGGCGGGTTTTTTTTTTTTTTTTTTTTATTTATTAAAGTAGCTATATTTACAGTAGGAATATAATTAATATCTATATTATTTTAAAATAAATACTTTACAAAAGGACTTCCTGACTGTCGTTGTTCTCAGAATGTAAGTTAAACCATTTCAATATTTAGTGCGCTCGACCCTATGGGGCCTCTTGAGAGTGTTGATTTTTTTTAATGCTATTTTTTTTTTTAATATTTTTTTAGAATAATTTGCTCAGAAAGTTGTGTGTTGTTAATGTTATGTTAGTGTTAGATTATTTGTAATGTTAATAAAATAAATATTTGTGATATTCCTTGAGAGTTTTTTAAATTATTGGAGTTTTATTGCAATCGTAATGAATATTTTTTTATTTCTATGTTTAGCTTAGATTTACAAAATAAAAGAAACAGCAAATACGTTAAATTGTTTATTTATCAGTTAGTACAATTCATAAAGAATACAAAAATAATAGTTTTATAAATAGGTACTATACAAAATTGCTGATAAATTATTAAATTACTGCAATCCCGGGAACTTTCCCGTTTCGCGGGATTGCCCATTTGCAGCTGACAGCTTTTTTTTTCCTAGTAGGATTTAGGATTGGCAGAGGACCGGTCATAGCGCTAAGAAGCATAAAATCAATAAATCGTATCGAAAGTACCATTATAATTCAAATATAACATTGGACCCGATTTTTGATCCTTGGCATTTGGTTACCAGTCACCTTGAGATTTGTGAATAAATCAAACCTCATTATCTAAATCAATTGGGTAGATATGATATGCAAATATTATTCCTCCTTAATTAAAAAATGCAATAAGGGCGAATGATTGAAAATCTAGGAATTTTGATGCACCAAAGACTTTTTGCTATTTTATTTTAGTAGGTGCTATTGATATAATCAAATATGTTGTCGTTCAAGAGATTGTTTGATTGAACGCGCTTATCTCTGGAAATATTAGATGTTAAACACGCATTTTGTACCCTATTTACTGAGGAAGGCTATATAACTTTACGCTATGACTAAAAGGAGCGGAGCAGTAACCATGAACGTCAAGGAATCGGGCAATCTGAGAGTGTGGGAAGCATAGTAATAACAAATATAGACTGACTACACGAGTACGATGGAGAGTTGGTTGATTAAATTTAATACAGGTGAAACAGTGAGGCATAGCTAGTATATAATAAGTTAATCATTTTTAAGAAAGTGCTATATACCAACAGTAAAAAATTATTAGATTACGTGTTTTATACTAAGAAAAGTGTTGGATATATCTTTTAAACGAAAAACGTATTTCAACTTATAACTTATAACAAGGTTGGGTTAATAAATTTATCTGTCAGCCCTCGAAGGCACGCAGAAAAGTTTAAATTAGACTCGTCGTATTAATGTACTCGGGATTTATACGATGGTGTACTTGGCTATCCGAATTTTTGGAACTTTGTAAAAAAGCGCCTCACACAATATTTATAGCAAACTGATGTTATTTGGTTGTTTGTCCGATATTATAAAAATATATTATATGATATAATATTAAACACTTTACTACTTGTATTACATCTTCTTTTATTTTAATTATTTAAATCAACTACAACTTGTTAAATTTTTTATCTTTCAGCATTTACTTGACAACCGACATGCACATATACAATAATTAGATTTATTCTTATTATCTTTTATAAGGTTCTAACACTAACGTATGTATATATATAAATATTGTGATCTGATTTTAAAATACCTACCTTTATTACATATTTACAACTTTTGTACTGAAAGATATAATATATTTTCGTAAACTTTAAATAATTCGAGCAGAAACTTTTCATCACAATGCAGATATTAATTAACCCCTACTAATGAGGAGAGAGATCGAAGGATCTATTAGTGTCTATAGTAGTAGTAATATTGTTATATTATAAATAACTAAGGTGACAAAGCGTACGGTCTGTCTGATGGCATGCGGTTATCGTAGTTTATGGACACTCGTAACACTAGAGGTATCACTAATGTATTGCCGACTTTGAACCCTAGGATTTCTGTAAACCCTACTCATCGCAGGAACACAATACAAGGTTATTTGGATGCAATATTCTGTACAGTGGAGGTATTCCACCAGTCAGGCTGCCCCAAATGGAGAGAGATATCCAAGATTGTATATATTATGTTAAGCTATATTTTTGTCATTGTAAATAGGTAAATACCTATAGATTTTTAAGGGTAACGTGGTATAGAAAAATATTGTGTGCTTAGTGTTAGTCTATATGAAAAAAAAAAACAACTTTGTAGGTAATAGTTATGAGGCATATATATACCTCATTAGCTATATAAAAGGCAGCCGCGAGCGAAATGTTCCTCTAATATGAAAGAAATTCCTATTATTCTATTTTCCTTTTTGCTAATACTTAACGAAAGAGAAACATTGCGCAATGGGTCATAATTCCATGAGACAAATAAATCATGTTCCCGATCTACCACACTAATGCTTTCCTTTATTCACGTTATATTAGTATGGGTGCAGGTGTTATTTCTTAAAGGGTTTTCTTCCTTGTAACTCTATATCTACGTTAATTTTTCATCAAAATTAATAATAATGCAATTATTTATAGATGGATTTAGATCTCTCGGTGGTCACCGTTGTGTTAGGATTGTACTGTGCTTACCATCAGGGACAATAGGTACCGTCAATGTGCCAAGCTGTTATAAAAATAAAATCAAACATACTTTTTAAGCTATGTTTCCCGCTATTGACAAAATGTATACAAATTGTTTAAAAATAAACATCCTCGTTATTTTTTTTTTATTAGGAATAAAATAACATACCATCACGCCTGTATTCCCCGAAGGTTTAGGCAGAGGTGTACTATAATGTACACACACAGTTCGCCGAGTATGTTTTTTAGGTCCCATGTAATAGGGGGCGAGCCTATTTGCCATTAATCGGGCACGAAACCAAACTCCGAGCTGCTACTGAGAATTTCATAGGAAAAAAACTCAATAACACTTTGCTCAACCGGGGATACGAACACAGGACCTCACTAATAGCAGTCGCGCTTACGACCACTAGGCTAATGAGGCAGGAATGATATCTGTTAATGTTAATGAGAGTATATTCAAAGTATGATGGCGAATTGCTTGTTTACGTTTGAAAATTTGCGAAATCTTCGCACGGGTCCATTAGTAATATATAGAATTAATAATCTGTGATGTTGTTTTATGAATTGCATTTTTTATAGTATCACGGCAAAGTGACTGGGCTTTAGCTGATAGTAAGCACAGTGTAATCCAAAAACAAACGGCGACCACCGAGATTCATCAAAATGTGTTTTTGATGGGATCTTGATATTTTATAAACTTAAGTTTTTTTTACTTTAAATTACTTTATTTTGCGGGCATTTTGTGTGCTATTGTTTGGTTATTAAGTACAAGACGCGAACACAAAAATAACATAATAAATGTAAATAATAAAGCTTGCAGTTGGTTCATGTTTTTACATAGTTTGTATATGAAATGAAATTATGAGGATATATATGAGGAATAATAAGATACAACAGTGTGATCGTAGTTATGTCACATGTAGGTACCTACTATGTAATAATATATCACGGGAAGAGACTAGCATTTAAGATACTCGGCCATTTTATTAATACAACTAATATAGAAAAAGGTTTGTGCTAATATATACCTAATAAAAATGTGGAACATAGATTATTTTAAAAAGAAAAACGGATTCACCATAATAGCTTATCCATATCATGCAAAATATACTAGGTTACACATTTTTGTTTATCACATTTTGTTTCTAAACGTATTATGACGTTGAGTTCACATATAAATCTGGTAGTATACGTGAAATAAAAAGGTTTTCCTTTTTTTAATTTTGCGCCTGCAAAGATTTGTGTTTTTATTGTGTTATTATTCAAACGAAACTCCCCATTTGAATTTTTATTCGAGGATAACTTAATCAGCGCTTCATTTAGTCAGATCAAGGGGTGTTGGAAGGTGTAGGCCAATCACGTTTGTGTCTCGCTTTAAATTTTATACCATTTTATTTTTAAAACACCGTTGCGATATGTGCCATAAGCGTGTAACTTCTTCTCTCTCTGTTTTTTTATGTGCTAAGTTGATACTGGTGGAATTCCTTTTTTTTTTTTTTAAAGAATGGCTTATGTAACTGTAAATGTATGTTATGTAAGAATTTAGTAACCCCAAGACTACAACTTGCAGTGCACTCGATAATTATCTACCTATTTCCGTCATATTTTTGTTATTTTATTATTGTATTATTCCATTAATAATTAATTTGAAATATGTTCATAATATGTACCTAGGCACTTAATAGAAAATATTGAAATAGCTTTAGTTGTTGGTTTTAATAGAAGACATTGACATTTTATTTTTATTTGCAACTAGCGTGTACCCGCAGCCCGGCCGCGTTTTGTTATTACACAGTAGTTATTTACATCCCGTATTGTTTTAAGTTGACAATGCTTAAGCAATATAATTTGTGGAGTGGCGTGTATTTCCAGTGTACAATTTTCATCGAAATCACTTCAAATTGATTATTCTATTCTAGGATTTCTGATGCTTTATTAAAGTTACCTAAAGCTTCTCAAAATTTGATTAGAATCGGTTGAAAACTGATGTAATGTAATTTTTTTTAACTTTTATTGGTTTTTCTAGAAGTAATATTAACAATAAATATAGCCCATCAATTATATAAATACTTATACTTCCCGTGTACAAAATTTCTACAACATCGGCTCAGATTAATGAAATTTTAAAGGAGACGGATATTCTTTCGTACAGACACATGGGCCTGGGTAAAAAAAGAGATGGATAAATATGAAAACGGTGTAAATGAATAACTAATGCATTATCAAACAGTCACTGAAAAAAGCGGATTTTTTGCAATCTAAAAGCAGAGATCTAGGATATTTCGTAAAAGCGAAGTCATGTAATAAACTTCAATTAAACTATATTCTGCGGCCGTGCCCCGCACCAAAAATCGGATGCGATATACCTGCACTGTAATAACCGATTATCCTAGTTTTGTGTTTCTGCGGAGAGTAGGTTTCTAGAACTCCTTGGCCCAGGTTATAGGTTATAGGTTCACGGTTGGCAACGCGTTAGTGATACCTATGGTATTACAACCATCCATAACCTATATGTTTGCCACATACTTGTTTGCCACCTTAATAGTAGTTTAAAAATGCATAAAGTTCCTGATTCGAGCGGTCGCTCATTGACCTTTTGGCTTGGCTTTTTGATCATATACTATTTTCTGTTTGACATTTGCAGTATGAACCTAAAAAATGAATATTATATCACTTGCTGTCACTTTTCATTGAGTGACAAATTTAATATTTTAGGAGGTCCAAGTTTAATGGCACTATTCACGTCTAGGATTCGTAGTGTTATTATATTTTATTTTATGTATTTGTAACACATATTATACATATATAATTTTAGCTTTCTGCAATCCTTCTCCATATAAACTTTAACCATTCCAAATCTCAAAGTCTTTCGTGCGCGTAATACGCTTAATAAAAAGGTGTCCGAAGTTTTATCCTAAGGTATTAATATATAAATTATATACAGAAGTGTAACCCTATGTTTGTTTCATAACACAGCTCACAAAGTTACATTTTTTTTAGTACTCGTGGCCGTAATAGTTTCTCTAAGCCCTATGATTGCACATAGCCCCCACAACAAAGTAACAATTTACTAAATGTGCGCTGTATAAATAATTTAGCATGATGTGCTATGTCATAACGCATTTCGTATATTAAATATTTACTGTTACCCGGTTAAATATATGAGCTGTAAGTCACTGTGTCGCAGTTGAGTTTGTCTCGGGGGAAAATGAACGGTTTTATTTGAGAGAAGAAAGGATTTTATAGCTCCCCCTCTTGCTGGATTGTTTTATTTGCTTATTCCGATGAAATAACTGGTTAATGTAGTAAATTGATGATCATACTGTTATTTTACGACATCGTAAGTTTGAGCCGCCAATCTTTTTCATATAGATTATTAGTTTTAGTGTAATATTTATGCTATTGTTATGTTATGTGAATGTAACATATTATCATAAAGGTACCAACAACTAATCGAGACTTCGTTTGCGTTAATTACAATATAAATTAAAGTATATAATAAAAAAAATTATAATAAGATTTTTTTTATTTTTCTAACAACTAAGGTGCCAAGCGATGGTAAACGCCTGATGGTAAAAGTTTACCGTAGCCTATGGATGGTAGTCTAGGTATCACAACCCACTACGCCAAGTAGCTCTGCAAACTTTACTCACCGCAGGAACACATTATACAAGGTTATTTGGCTGTGATCTTCAGTAAGGTGTAGAGGTATTCCACCAGTTGAACTGTTACAAGAAAGATATATCTTTTTGCCCTTCCTCTCTCCACCTAATCTCAGGTTAACTGTAGAATTCAACGGCAACAGCCAATTCGGTTTAGTGCCTACTGCCTTCAGGGAGACCGGTGAAGTTGTTAAGGTCCTTTAGGATGACAACGATAGTCAGTTAGATTTATCTATATGTTCGATAAATGTCGAAAAATATCCATGTTTTGCTTACTCAAAAGGATGAACTTTTTTGAGTCTAGAGTCACATCTAGAATTGACGAACTTTTTTTAGGAAAACATGTGTTTATCTTTATACTTTGGTTAAACGAGAACCCAGGAATTGCATTTAGAACAGACAAATGTAAAAACATCGACATTAGATGTGTTTTTTTTTTCATAGCATAGACGTATTGGTGTTTTAAAGAAACTAACATCTCTATCGTCCCTAAGTTAAATTAAGTTAGTTTAAATTTAGGGTTGTGTTCGTTAGATGTAGGTATTATCTACGGTATACTAGCGGAACTGAGTTTCGGTTCGCCTGGTATGCTGTGGAACTTTATTGTTTAATAGTTATAGTATAGTATAGGGGATAGAAGTATGCAGTCTTTTTATTTAGATAATATTTTTATTGTCTGTATAAATTATGTTAATGTTGTAGAATATGTATATGACACCAAATGTAAAAGCCACTTTAATGAAAAGATTTTTTTTTAAAACGCCATGTTACCTAATCAAAGTTATTTAATTGGTTGTGTTCAAATGTAGTACCTCTGAGCCATATGGCTCCTGCTCCTCCTCAGCAGATCCGGCGTGGCCTATAGCATATAGGCGAGTATATTAAATTTTAACTTATATCACAGCAAATTAACTCATTGTAAACGATACGTTTATCTCTGAAGCAGATAAATAACGCTGACCCTGTTTCAAATGTCATCTATCCAATTGAATTCTGTCCGTAGCAAAACAGGAACTCGGTAATAGTTTTCATAGACGGTTTTTGGCCGGTATCCAAATATCGTAATGTATAGGCGCAGTCTCGTTCGATTGTATGCGGCGATTCCGCTAGATTGTTATCACCGTCCATAGTACTAGCCCTTTATGGTTATGACATATCGTTGCCAATTTTATGGCGGCCGGGAATGATTTAATGGATAGCATAATTATGTATTAGGTATAGGTACTTAGAAAGGCTAAATAAACAAGCTGTGACAAACTAGATTTTCTCAAAAACGAGCACAGTTTTAATACTAGAAACAGACATCCACATCCCGTGTTTTAGACTTAGTAAAATCAATAAAAGTTTTTTAGGTAAATAGTGTTAGGTTCTATAATAAAATCCCGAAGTATAAGTTCAAGAGCCACGTGAAGCAGGTTTTACTATCAAAGGTTTTAGTTAAATTTACCTATTATAAGGTGAATCATTATGTGAATGATAGGGATGTCTTGAAGTGACTCGCTCTCTGTGCATCCACTAAATTATTCATTTGATTATTAACTGTTAATATTATTTATACAGTTCAAAAAATAGGAAGATAAACCCGATAGAGATTTTTACAAGAAGGTTCTTGAGGCCTAAATTGATTAAACTATTTTTTGTTATTTTGAGAGTTTGTTTTAATAGTACCTTGAAATTGATGGCTCTTACCCTGATGAATGGATCGATTTTACTTGCAGTGAAAATGAGAAGCGAATATGTACACAGGAATTTATTTTGAGTTCACAACTTTCTTACAATGTTTGATATTTTATTATATTTATGAAATTATACACAATACAGTTTTATTAACAACCCTGAACTTGACAACATTACATATTCTTCAATTCTATGCTTAAAAACAGTTCTGCTCTTTTATTGATGTCACCATAGACATACCACAGGTTTGGTAACAAGGAGGTATTATTAAATAATGGTTAGCATAGTATAATTCAAACACAACGGCGACCACCGATATTTCTTCACGTTATGCTTGAAGAGCCCTATGTCGTAGAAAGGAGACCAGCATAAGGATCAGTTTTAGCGAGTGCCGACAATTATATAACACAGGTATGAGGGCCAAACTTTAGCGTGCAAATACGTTCGCGGGCCGCGTTTAAAAGTACTTCTTAGTGCATTTTAAAGTAGTGATAATATTTTAAAATTAAAAAAAATGGTACATTATAATTAAATCGTTAAATTTGCAATTGTTACAAACTACGAAAGTTAAATACACCGAAATCAATGAGACACTTGAGCTTGAATTTGGGAAACTAATCCATCGATATTTGGATTAATTCCACTGATACAAAGACGTAAAGAATTTTCCAAATTATCGTCAGTCAGTCTTGTACGATGTGTTGATTTATTAACTTTCATCAATGCAATCATCAACGCATTTATAAGTACTGCCAAACGCACAAATCAATCTTCTTGCGAATTTTCTAAGTTGCGGAAAATAGTCTTCTTCTAGGTATTTTTTGTAGAAATCGCACAACTCTACGTCTTCAAATTTGGATTTTAGGAGTGAGTTTTCTTGAATCTCGATCAACTCTCCATTTGTAAGTAAGTGTATTGGAGCATTTTGTACATTACATTTTGTAGGAGTAGCAAATAAACTGAAACAGTCTTGCATGTTTTTGAAGTCGCTAAATCTGGTCGAAAATTGTTCCGACAGTAACTTGAGTTCTTCAGCATAAGCAATATTTTCATAAACAGAGAGCGTGTTGAAATATTAACTGTTACCAGACGGCATCTGTGGATCCCACAAGCATAGTTTGATCTGAAACGCGTTCAAATGGCTGTACAAATCATTTACTAACTGTCCTTGTTTTTGAAGATTCAAATTTAAATCATTCAAATAGCCTGTAAGATTGACCAGAAATGCTACGTCACATATCCATTTTGGGTCACTTAATTCAGATAGCGGTTTATCTTTTATTTTCATAAAGTCTGCTATCTCATTTCTAAGCTCGTAAAACCGTTTCAACATTTTTCCTTTGCTTAGCCATCTGACTTCAAAATAATATGTTACGTCGTTATATTCAGCTGATATTTCATTCAAAAACGCCTTTAACTGACGATGGTTAAGCCCTCGGGATCGAATAAAGTTGATGGTTTTTACTACCACATTCATAACATTCTGGAGTCGAATGGACTATGGACATTAGAACACAAGTTCTGTTGGTGGATAATGCAATGAAGGACTATCAAATCATTTTTTTTCACATTTAATTCTGTTGCTTTTTCATTCAAAATTCCGATTGTTTACTTTTCGTTCAATAACTACTAACTACTCAAGATGCACACAAAGTCACAAAGTAAGTTGACGGCTCGAGCAGTTCGCTAGGATATCGCTTGTCCAAGTTATCACCTCGGTAGTTTAAATAGAACTGAACTAACGTTCGGTTTTTTTTTTTTTTTTTTTTTTTTTTAGAACTGACTACACAGTTAGCCTTAGGGGCCCTAAAGCCGCTGCGGCTTTTACAGCTTCACCGGACTTGGGGGCGAGCGCAGAGGGCACTCAGCCGCGAAAGTTTTGTGGACGACTCGCACGAGGGTGCCAAAGTGGCCGGACCTCGGCTCGGGCGGTCGTCGCGTTCGCAAATAGGTCGCGATCTATTCGAATCCCTACACCTACGATTCGAGCTAACTAAATATACACATAGGCACGTTCCCTTCCTCTTGGGAGGAAGGAAGGAACCGTGCGTATGTGTATTCAGTAATCGGAATGTTTCTACACTAACTAGCGCTAACTAACTAGCGTAAAAAAAGAAAAAAAAGGTCCCTCACAGAACCTATGTACCTGTGTGGTGTGCACGTGTGTATGTTCATACGTGTGTAGTGTTGTATGTAGGTAGCTAAGTGATGCACGTACAGTGTCAATTGTATACTAACTTTCGGGCCATCCACCCGCTTATATAGGCAAAATGAAGGAATAATCTGGAATAAACTAGTTTAGAATAATTGAGAAGCAATAAATCTTTTGATGTGTCGCCCGTGAGGCGGCAAACATCAAATCCTTTGATGTTCACTGTCACTTCTGTGAGTCTAAGTACCTAATATAATATTTTTCTCACTGTTTTTTTTTTTTAAATGTTTTGCGGGCTCTTGTTGCCTATATATGATATAACAAGTTCTGGTGGACTTTGAATAATACTGTTTTTGTACAAAACAATTTAGTTTTTTAAGGTTCTGTAAAATTATTAGACTTCACCAGGATTTATCGACTGTGGTTGTTGTTACAGATGCATAGAAATAAATCTATTATGGCATATGTCACTAAGTGAAGTGATTTGCTGGGTGGTAGAACAGGACAATTCCAATTCCAATTCAATTGAGGAGTGTCGCGTTTGTAGATCAGCCGGTGTAAATCCAGTAATCAAGCGAGGGTCTGCACACGACTGGGTTGCAACCACCATTCACATTGTTATAATGGCTCAGTGACTCTCGTTTGGTTTACTACGTTTCGGGATCAGTCAGGTTATATCCAGCTTCCGAGAGGCTTGCAGACCGACATGACAATGTCGACCGCCGATGGATTGTCGATATCTCGGTGGTAGCCGTTGTTTTTAAATTGTACTGTGCTTACTATCAGGCAGCCTTTGTCGAGCTCCTATAAAACACATGTAAATTGGCTCTTGGCTCGTCTCAAATGCAAGTCACTATGGCAACATTTAATCCTTCATCCAATTACAAAACACCTCAGAACACTAATTATATAGAAGAAACGATAAGGAATTATTAAATCAGTTCTGCAATGAGGCTGATTTTCTAGGAAAGAAGACATGTTTAATAAATATTAAGTTATTTTATTAAAATAAGATGCAAAGCACTCTTAAATTGATTTATTAATTAAAATAAAAAGGTAAAACGTTAATCAGGAATTAATACATTTTATAATAATTGTTTTTACCTTTGAAAAGTACAAAAATAAAGAATATCACTTATAATAACCACATTTATATTTCTATGAAATACAGTGACATGTACAAGATTTTAAACAAAAAATAAAAATAATAATAATAATAAATAATATTATATAATCATACGTTTGCTTCTCTTGGCATGAATGATAAAAATAAACCTATATATACAGCCGTGATAACAATAATAGAAAAACTGTTTACTATATTTGTAAATTTAGTCCAGTCTTCTGTATCCTTACTGAGTATGCAATTCCAATGAGGCCATATAAAATACCTTAAACGACCTCGTAGCACTGTGTCATTTATAATAGACACCAACGAATTTGAATCAACCCTTTTTCTCATTACATTCAATATATATGTTAAAAGAATAAGTGTTAGTGTAATAATCAGTGAACCACGATAATACATTATAATTATTGGTGAATCAACGCTGCTAAATTAAAACATAACATTCCTAAACGCAAATTATTACTTATGTATGTCTAAAGCCATTGAGGCCATATTAAGTACGAATAGTATAATAGAAGGATATAATATTATAGCAGCCAATGATAATGCTTGACGTTGTAAAGTCATTGTAAGTTTTAATTGTATTTCTGAATTAGGGTGTGATTTTTGATCATGATCAATCATGCCCCACTGCCCTCCATGTGGAGAAGATCTAAGTAAAGTAGTTTTATCACTGGATTTGAAGACCACTTTCGTTCTCTCTCTACCCCAAGAACCAAATTCTAGTCTACATTTTTGTATGTCATACGGCCAGTTAGTTAATTTTGTGCTACATCTCGCTTCATACTTTGTCCTTAGTGTACAGAGAATCTTTCCATTTCTCCTCAGTTGGCACGGACTAAAGAAAAACATGTCGTAATCGTCTCCAAAAGCAATATTGATCAATCTCAAACCAGGAAGCCGCAGACTGTAGCTCATAACAATAGTTTCTTTGATGCCGTTGTAATCTGAGGCATTCCATTTAAGTCTGTCGTCAGTCCAGGACATGTGTACCCAACTGTTGACACTTAAATACTCTTCGTCACTGTTAAAAATGTACGACTTTAGCACAAATTGTAAACTAACATACACAGTACCGTTGGGTTTCGGAGGTTCATGAATCAAGTAACCACATTGTAGTAGATCTTTATGCAATTTTTGTTCCCATATATTCTCCTTTGATCTGTTGTCTATAAGACAATCACTCTGAGTCTTGTTTAAGTAAAGTAAAAAAACATACACGATAATAAGCATTTTTGCTCGTCGAATGTCCGAGAGTGACCGTCCATTATAATTTTGTGTAATATGAGAAGCATACGCCCAGTCCTATTATCTCATAATGCTGATAAAAAAATATTGTTATAACCTAAGCTTTTCATATTTTATTACAAAAATCGTTTCGGTGTGTCGCTTTTTAGAATTTGCCAGGTTATATATAACACTAGAGCTGTGCATAGTACTGTGGCTGTGCTTGTTATGAAAAATAACTGAAATTTACAAATTGGTTTTGCATTATCGTCAACTCAAAACAAAGTTCATTATTGAATAGAATTGAACCGTTTTTTTATATTCTTATCTAGAATAGAATACTTAATTTAAAATATTCTATAATTTTATTTATTTCTACGAATAATAATAAAGTCTCAATCAAGAAATAAAAGTGAAGACGTTTCTTTTCATGTATTTGATATCATTATTTATAATTTTTTATTATCTTAAACAATGTCACCAGGTGCTTAGTAACGACTCTTGGCCTAAAAAAAGAGGACGCTAAGCCAAGTGCAGCTGCCGAAACACACCTATAGGTGCTTGGCGAAATATTTTCAAGTTGAGGGTGGTAGCTTGCTATGGTTTCTTTACGATGTTGTCCTTCGCCGAAAGCCCAGGCTCAGGGTTTTGAACTCATTTTAATCGACGCGGTGTCCATTTAAGCTACCACTCAGCCATCATTGCGCATATTATGGGCATGGTAAATGTAAATACCACTTAGAAATTTAAATTAGTGATATTACTTGTTTTATATTTGATAAACCAACTAACGTAAAAATCTTATTACAAAATTAAATTGACCTAAAGAAAACAGAATCGCGTGGTTCCATGATTTAGAGCACAATACTCGTTAGCATATAAAGCTGTTTTCAACATTAAAACGTTATATGAATGCGAATAATACGAGGAAACAGAAAATAACATCAAAATTCGTTTCATAAACCTTAAACGTCGGTGTTGGACTGAAAATGAAAATTTATGTGAAGCTAAACGGGCGTCCGGTAGATATTTTACAATCTGACAAATAGCGCCGCAAGACTGCTTTTCATGCCGAGCAGTTAAAAATAAGGATCAGTTTACGCACTGCTCTGAAATACAGTTGCGTTTTAACGATAATGTATTTATTGATTAATTTTTACAAGCTTTTATTTAACTTGCCTTGTTAGTATGGGCCAAATCTTGCAACTTAATTTTAAAACATTCCCCTTACCGATTGAGTAAGTGACGCTATTCTAAATCCAATGCGGTTGATTGCCAAAAATGGCGGAATCAGTTATTTTTTACGGAACTCCTATAATATAGATATCAAATGAAAGGGTTTCCTGAGAAGAATAAGTTAATTTAAAAAAAAAAACAGCAATTCGATATTTACATTCTACTAAAATAGTGCAAATAAAAAGTTATGAAGGGCTTTTCTTAAATTATTTGATGTAACAGAATATTAGGTTAAACTTATTCATCTATAACATTCAGCACGGCCCTTGCATAGAATTATTATTTTCAATTTAGTACAACTGAAATCAATGACGTTTTATAAATAGATGATGCGTTATACTTTCACTCTACTCTCAAAAACGGCACAAATTTTGTTATAAGCATGATTGTAACAAAAGAGATAAGGAAATCACAGCGTAAGGCGGAAACTTTGTTGTTAAAAGGGATAAAAGTTTCTTCTTGCTCACGCCGGTATCAAGTCGAAAGTGAACTGAGGGTATCTTCCCAAAATTCTGGATGACATATAAAGAGCGTACTTATAAAGTATCATTGACTGAAATATAGAATAAAAGTTTGTTTTAAAAAAGTTTTTTAAATTTATAATTTTTTGTGTAACATGTATTGACAGACCTCGTGGGGTAGTGGTAGTAAGCCCTACTATTAAGCTGATTCCCCCACATCACTGACTTGCTGATATTAGGTACATCAGCTGTTTAGTTATCATAATATTAGAAAGAAAGAAAAAAAAATAGGCTACCTTACTACTTTGTTACTTACCTTACACTTTACCGTACACCTTGTGTCCTACAAGCATAATACATCTGAAATGCAATTATCTACTATACCTATTTATTAAGTTTAGTTAGTCTTAACATAAATTGATCATGCGAACTCTTTCTACGTCACGAAAACGATCAAAAGTAGACGCTTTTAAAGTGTAGTGCGTATGTTTAACCTTAGAGGGAACTGCACAGAATAATGGTCCATCATTAATTACAGGATGTTGGAGAAGGAAACATCCTTCTTCCGAACAGGTGAGAGACGCTTTCGCTAGTAGATAACAAAAGAATTATATAAAGTTTATTACTTCGTGGTAAACATATTATTTCCATCGAATGTTTTTGCGATGTTATAAAATAATAATTTACAAATATTCTTAGACTTCATAATATGTTATTTTTTTAAACGACTAGTCGGTTTTCAAGCTACGATACATCAAAAATACTTGAATCTCCAGTTATTTTTGACACTAAATAGCATCTCGTGTAAGTCTCGTAAATTGGTAATTATGAGGTGTTCGACATTTAAAAAAAAAGAAAATAGGCACCTAGCCATACTTGATAAACATGATTTCTTTTATTATAAACAATATTTTATTAGATGCCGTTTAAAACATCTTTGTTCCGCAAAATAATAATTATATTAATATATTTAGTTCCAATTCCAAAGTTGGTAATCTTATATTCTAAATGTATTTAGCGTTTAAAAGTATAACAATATAAGTTTGTGACCAATTTAGAATTGTATACCGAAATAAACTGCAAATTAAATAAAATTCCGATATCATAGGAATCCCAATCAAAACCGCCGGTTTGGGACGTTAGCCAACAATAGGTAAATAGAAGGGTTGGACGGAAAAATTCCGCGGATTCAACACGAAAGGTCGTTTTGACACCTGTGTTGAATTGTTTTCGGTTTCAACGCGGGGTTGCGGTTCAAACTTTTTAATTGGAAATAACACGAGTATTGGTTAACTTTTTATTACTATTTTGTTCTTCATATAATTGTAAATACCTTATTAATAATTATTTTATAATAATTTTGTATTCTATTACAACGTAGAGTTTAACTAAAATTAATGATAGTTAAACACTAACTAAGCCTACAAAAAGACCGACTCTTAAGTGCAGATATTCATAACTTCAGGTTTACTACATTGGCACTAGAAAATGACCAAGAAACTGCCAGAGTACCCGATTTACTCTTTTCTAAGTCTTTTTCTTCTTGCTAAGTAACGTCGGCAGTAAATGTTTCCTTCTTTGATTTTGATTCATAAAATATCACCTGACTCACACCTAACCACATATCATTTCTTAAACAATTTATCCGTATCTTCTTCGGTATTGCTCTACACTTCACACAAACAACACCTTCATACAAAAAAAAACTTGTAAATTTCTTGTATTTCTTTCTTCTCTGATAAAAGCTCTCGCTAAAATTATTCATTCTAGATAGACTTCAAATCCACTTTAACATCTCCGTATCAACCACATGCTTCTTCTTTCATTCATGTTTTTCATTGCCCAGCACTCAGATCCATACATCTTAATGAAAGAATGCAACTATGGAACATAATATAAGTTCCTCGTTAAACTTTTTTACTTCGCTATATTTGTAAATACTGCTTCTCTCAGGTCTATCTATATATTATTTCTCAAGGGTGTTTTGTTTGTAATTGATAACTGTCGGGTCCTAAAGGCAAATTTTTAGATTATAAATATGTTATTAGGTCAATTTATAGAAAAAAGCAGATAGGCCACTCTGGTTCTCGCGACCTCAATTTATTCCTTTACAACCGAGTCTTACTTTTGCGAATCGAATTCCTAAAAATATTGATTTTATCAAAATTAATAAACGCTCGAACTGCTCAAAATGACGCATTGTAAAGAAAATTATAAAGAAATAATTGTATTATATTTTTTGTTGATTTCTTCAATAAAATTAACTCTCAAATAAAAGTGAAGTAGATTTGAGGAGTTATATTATGTACTTATACGTCATCGTTGCGTCCTATATTTCCAAGTGCTAACAAATCGTAGGATTCTTATTCTGTTTACTTATATTATTGTTTTTTTTTATTTTTTTTATTGCAAAAATGTAAATTAAAAATTATTAAACCTCTGACATAATTAACCTATTCATTGAGGCCATTCCAATAATCCCAAACACGATATTTCTACTGTAAGTTGGTGAGAAGTTAGGTATCCTATAGATTCCAGATGACACTGCAGCATCAGGTTAAGGTTTTTTAATGTCATTGAAGTCACATAATACCCAAATCTGAGTTCAATCAGACCTGTTGAAGATGCTAAGAATAATATTGATTAAGACACCTTTCAAACAAACAAAAAATTTAGATAAAAATCAATTCAGCCGTTTGTGAGCTACAATGCCACAGACAGATACACACGTTAAACTTATATCACCCCTCTTTTTGTGTCAGGGGTTAAATATAATATAAAAACATATTTTATATTGTTTATAAATATTTAATATGAATAATACTTAGCTTTTTACAAACTAATTCTCATCATCGAAGTTGCTATCATGTTTCGTAAGGTACCTTTTTTATTTTATGAATTTCTTTAATTAGTAAACCTATCGATTATGAAAAGCAAATATTTAATAAAAATATATTACAAAAGTTATAAATATAACATGTTAGTAAAGTTATCTTCTTTTTCAGTTTGTTTTATCTTTCTTTCTCTTCTCAACATCCAAGTTACTGGAATCTAAGGCATAATAGGACCTTTGCTTTTGTTTGCCAAATGATATTTTGCTTTTGTTTGTAATCTGATATACAAACTTAGTATGGATCTTTGTATATCTCTATTTAACTGTGATTTTCGTCACGGATTTTGTAATAATTAGATATAATTTCGATTTATAGAGTTATAATTTTCACAAGATTTTGATTTGTGGAAATTGTCTATTAGAAGCACGAAATTAATTTATTTATTCACGTTTCTTACTGTATTATACAGAATTTGCGTAATATGACGCGAATGGTTATGAAGTGCCGAAATTCGGCATCCGTGTCGAGTGTCCTGAAAACTGCCCTCATTACATCTCGAAAGCGATTCCCGAGTTCGCATCCACTTGTGTCCTGAATAAGCTTAATTACGCTCTCGTTTGCGAAATCGCGTGTTTATTTTCTCCCCCTGTTTTTTAAAAGAAAATACTTTTATATTGCCTTTTGTGCTTATATTTTGGTTGTTTTTTTTCTGAATATTTCTTTTCGAATACTAACTTATAAGTGCGTTTTTTTTTCATGCAGCAAAATGACATTTCAAGTGTTGCTAGTTTATTTTGTTTTAAAAAACATTATGTCACCAATCGGCACTAATTGTAAAACCATATGAGATATTATTATACATAATGGTAAGTTTAAAAAAAAATTGAATCCTTCAAATGCGAAGATCGAATAAGGGAGACCAATTCACATCTCTTATGGGCCAGCTAAAGCGATCTTCTTCTTTTTGTAGTTGTTCGCCATATAAACTTTCCTGAAATATGTAATGAAAATAGTAAATAATCGAATAACAAAAAGTATTTAAATTAATAAATAAACACCTTAAACACTTAAAAAAATAATTGTGTGTATTTATGTAAGCGCGAAATAAGTTTTAATCTTATTATTGACGTGACAACGTCTTATAATTCGATGGAGCCGGCTGCACGCACGAAAAAATATGACTCATGCGGCGTTACCTCGCTCTGAGGCGTTCCATTTAAGGCTTGAAGTGCAAGCGACAGCGCGGAACGAGCGACAAAGAGGCACAATCGGCCTCCGCGTTCGGCCCTTTCATTTCCTTCTTTTCCTATCATCGTCCTATTCTCAACAGAATAACACAAATTGTAAGAAGTTAAATATTTCACATGTTTAAAAGTTGTAAATAAAAAGTTGTGAAACAATTGCTCAAAGCATATTCATACTTGTAAAAAATAAGTACATTGTAAAAAAAAAATTACAAAATTATTGTATTTACGCGTACAAATAAATGTAACTTGATCAATTCAATTGTCATTTCAATTTACCTTCTTCTCTATATCCATACAAAATATCTATGAAACAAATAAAATTAAAATTTTCTTTTGAAAAATGATACCATTCCATCAGTATTTTCTTATGACGTTGTCACGTTCTACTATCGTCAGTAAAGCGACTTTACAGACAACCAATTTTTTATTGCACAAAAAAGTTAACAAATTAAGAAGATTACGTACTACACAATTTAGCAATGGGACAAACTCAGCTGATGCTATGTGGCGTGGTATTCCTCATCACACAGCGCTGGTTTTCAGTCTGCCCCACATTCATAAAATATAGTCAATATTACGCGCAACATAATAAAAATAACTCCAAATATGTTATTCCGCGAAGTTAGCCCATCAATGATAATAATGCCAAATCAGTTTACAGACCTTTCTTTAAATAACCATCTTTTTCTTGTTTTGGCGCTGCAAAAAGCACTTGCCAGTATCAATGTTTTCAAGCCTTCTTAAAGTTTTTCTTTATACAAAGTGGGGTCCTCTGACAAGATTGAGTTTTTGTGCCATCCCAAAATGTATGTTTTTCGCTATAAAATTATAATCCACTTCACATATGCACAACAACAAAACTATATAACGCAAAATGAAGATTCCGCCAAAAACTCCAAATAGTTTAACCACATATATATATACACATTATTGTAATCAAATTAAAGGAATGAAATAATAAGAATGAAGAACGAATATGAATGTTGATGAGAACGAATGAATATAATAAAATAAAGAAAAAATGCTTAATGAGGTTATAGAGTTTTTTTCTGTAGTTACTTATTTTTATTTTGGTTAAAGTTACGATGATATTCTTATTAGATATCGATAGTTATATAACTTGAGCCCAATTCTATCAATTGATCCTTGTAAATACAACTTATAAAACTGACGTGGAAACATATGCCTAACATACTTTACGTATTTACTAATTCGGGACTAATGTTCGAACATTAAAGGAATTTGTCTTTCGAGGGTTAAGACGGTTCATGTAAAGGTAAGGGGATTTAAAAGGGCGCCCTTTGAGTAGAATGTAATGGGGATCGTATAATGTCACTTGAGTAAGTAAACGCTTAGGCACACTTCTATGGATATATGCAGATAGCCGGAAAAGAGGTTAAGTTGAAAATGGAAATAAATTTTACCTGTATTATTTAGTAAGTTTACATTCTAAGACTTCAATGGCGACAAGCTGGAAGATGTTTGTCTTAAAAATTGGTTGTTATTCGTTTGAATGGGTGTTGCACAGGTGAGCACAGTGCAATCCAAAACCAGTGACTACCAAACGGAGATAGATAAGCACAATAGATCCTATTATTGGGACTACTTACAGACAAAATTCCTATTTCATTAGTCTGCAGTAGTGCGAATAAATTGGTTAATGATTTAAACGTTGATTTATTTAATACAACTATGCAGAAGTTGAAAGCTCTTCTAGATTCGAATTTCTTTTGCTAATATATTTGTGTCTTCCGTCTACTTTATTCTTTATTTTTTATTTATATACATATATACATGTAACTTAAGTATGTAATTCGCTGTAAGTTTTCCTAAAATATTAAAATAAAATAAATAACAGTCAATCGGGAGTCGCCGCTTGCACGCCACCCAGCAAGCCTTTAGGCAGCGGGAGATACACTGGTTGATCAATATCAATGATACCGAATGATACCGAAGAAACTATATGAAAGTTACTGGGACATTTTTATCACCACGTGCATTGTAGTCATATGTAAGTGACGATGTGGCCCAAGATGGTAGCACGCTAAGCCTAGTGGAGACTGGCTCTCAAGTTCAGCTGCCGGAACACACCTATTGGTGTTTGGCGAGAGATTTTCAACTTGAGAGTGGTAGGTAGAGTGGGCTTTAGAAAAAAACCTACCACAATGCTATGGTTTCATAACGATGATTTTCCCTCACCGAAATCTCAGATTCATTGCAGGGATTCGAACTCATCTCAATCGACGCGGTGTCCGTATATGCCACAAACTGAGCTATCATTTATCAAAATCATTCTATCGTTTCCATCAGGATATTTTACTTTACCCTTTTCTTTAATCCACTATTTTGTTTCTCCCTATACCATAACATTCGAGCAAGGTTTTTTTATTTCGATCTGGCCTTACTGTTAGCCTGAGGGACTCTATCCAAAAACAGAGCCGCTGATGGCTTTTACAGCTTTACCGGGCTTGGGGGCGAGCGCTTAAGTGTGCCAAAGTGGCTGGATCTCGGCTTGGGCTGTTGCCGCGATTGCAAAGAAGTTGCGATCTGACTAATTTCCTATCAGTAAAATTCGAGCTAAACTAACATATACATAAAAACATGTCCATGCCTCCTGGGAGGAAGGAAAGAAAATGTGTTTATGTATTTAGCGATCTGAAATATGGTCTACACTACTAGTGTAAAAAAGAAAAAAGAAGGGTCCTTACGGAACCTATGTATCTACTGGTGTGCACGTATGTATGTTACATATTGTGTGTAATGATATGTGTGGGTAGCTAAGTGATTGCAGTGTTGATAATGACAGCAGTGTCATCTGTATCGCGCGGGCGGCTGCCAGACTGAAGGGTTTCACACCAAGGAACTGACCTAGGCTTGAGTTTCCGCGAGAGAGGGAGATCGCAGATGTGGGTGTGCGGGAGCGAAGTTAGCAGCCCGTCCCCTGCAGAGGGAACGGGGTTTAGCGGGCGTGGGCGCTAGCTCGCTCTGTTTGGAGATACGGAGGAGTATCTAGGAGAGAACTGTGGAGTAGTTCGAGCAAGCTTATATTATCATCACTTTAAGATCCAAACACAAATTTAAACTATTCAAGGGGAATTTGTATCCGTGACATCCGTGACTTTATTCGCATAACCACAAAACCATAGGTTAAGGATAATTCAATTTCAACATAAATCCGATGAGGGTTCAGAGGTCGATCGACATGCGTTTGAATACTTTCGGTGAAAGCAAGCATTGTAATAAAGCCACAGCATGCTGTTAGGTTATTTTCTAGTTTCCGCCTGATTAGCTACATTCAAGTTGAAAATTTGTCGACAAGTACCTATTAAGTTACCTAAGTAAGTTATATTGTAGTAGTTAGCCTTGAAAGCTTGTTCCTTCTAGCCTTAGCGTGTTGCAATCTTAAGCCTTGTCACTGAACTTAAGGTAAGTTTCCACTTTCCGGTCAAAGGATAAAAAAATAGTGACAAAAAGTGAAAAAAAGTTCAGGGGTATCGTGGGAGTAAAGAAAGTTTCTTTCGCTATATGCTGTATGTACCTACAGTACGAGTGGACGATCGTTCGAGTTTCGCTGATTTAAGATTTTTTAGATAAACTGTTTTTGAAGTGAAAACTTGTTTATGGATGTTTGAATAGGGTAATTCATGTAAGTCGTCATCGACATGGTCACGTGACGTGTTAACGATAAACGGAGACTTTGTAGCAATATACCCTAAAAAAAAACTTTTTTTTGGATATCCAATAATAACAACTGTTTGTTCATTGTTTTAAGTTTTCACTTCTGTCTATCTTCATGACTGCTTTGTCTTTATTGTAGTTTTTGCTTATAAAGTTTAAAATTTGGTAATAATTAAAAACTAAAAAAAAATATTAAAAAAACCTACATTAATTGGACTCGAACGATCGACCACAATAGTGCGTAGAAATCTGGGCCAATTCCACGATTGCCATAGTTTTGGAAATCCTATATATTAATTACGTTTGTTTGTTTTGTAGTGTCGGTCGGGTCGGACACTTTTTCACTTTATCTCCCATCCCACGTGTAACTTCGTTACAATAATTCATTGTCATACTTACCTCCAATAACGCTGTAGGTGAACCTACATCATTCATGTTGTTCGCCTGTCAAGTGAAAATACCTGACCACATAAAATTATGTTTTTCACGAGTTCTCCCAGGTGGCGTCCTTTGTTACGTTGGATGATGGCAGAAAAACTAAAACCTTTTTTCGCTAACCGAGCACATTTATCACGGCGGATAGTTACATCTGATAGACGATGATGGTAATTATTTCCTAAAATGTATTTAGTTAATAAAACTTTGGTCAAGTAGGAATTAATATACGCACATATCTATATACATGAAGCAAAAGCTTTCGGTACCTTTTTAAGCGTATTGCGTGCACGGAAGACTGTGGGATTTGGCAAGGTTAAAGTATATATGGAGAAGGAGTCCAGAAAGCTAAAATTTATGTATAATATCTGTTACTAATATATTAAATTAAATAAATTAATACTACGAATCCTAACCCGACCAGTGACATTGAACTTAGAGTCCCCTAAATATTGACATTGTCACTCAACGAAAAGTGACAACAAGTGATGTAGATAATACTCATTGCTTATAAATACTGTAAATGTCAAACAGAAAAATAAATAATCTATGATCAAAAAGTCGTTGATCGAATTTCGACCATAGGGCGATCGCTAGATATAAAAGATACTCGGGTAAGAACCGTATATTCTTAAACTGGTTTAGTAACAATATTAGTAAACATAAGAGCATTTATGGAAAAAAAAGCTAGATAATAAAATATGATCGTAATAAAGATTTATTATCAGAAATGTGATCAGAGATGTGATGTGTGTCTGACGGGATCGCGACTAACATACTTGCAGGCCGGTATGACAGAGACAACTGGCGATGCATTGTCGATCTCTCGGTGGTCACCGTTGTTTTTCGGTTGTACTGTACTTACCATCAAGCTACAAAATATAATATTTAAAAAAAAAAGAGAAAGGAAGCTTTGTAGTAAAAAATAAATATCAAAAGAGAAGAGAAGTTTTTTGCTTATACATAAATAGCGTAGTAACAACTAGACAATTTTTAGCAATATAGAAGACCATCTTCAATGAGTTTGAAGTGTTCCTTGGTGTATCTCTAAAATTGATGGTCAAATGCCAATGAAATTAAAATGGGACGAACCTTGAGGTCAGGAGTTAGGGTTATCAAAAAAAAAAACGTGTGCGTCTCAGGACGCTCGACAAAAGTGATAACTTAAAGTAATCTAAGTTGAACCATTTAATATTGAAATTGTTTAACTTGAGAAAAGCTTAGGTTATTACTTAAACTTTATTTATATTAATATGATAATGTGAAGAAAGGTTATATTAATAAAATATTTTATTGATTATAAAATATATTTTATCCTTAGTTACAATTCTTGAATATGTACATTAGAACACTGAGTGGAGAAGGGAAGCCATACAGAGTGGCGCCGTAACGCGTTACGTTACGAAGCAATTTACCCTCCCATAAGAAGTTATCACTTCAAAAATCATCCAAATCGGTTCATAAAAAAAAGATCATAGCTGAACATCCATAAAAAAAGATACATTCGAATTGAGTATCCTCCGTCTTTTTTGAAGTCAGTTAAAAAGATAAATATCAAAAGAGATGGGAAGCTTTGGTAGGTATAAGAATAATTTGTGACTAATATAGATTGGGGTTAATCGGGATTATCGTCATGGTAGGAGGAAGTGTACGTTATTTTAGAAGACACAAGTTCCTTATTTGAGTCAGGGTTTAGAAAAGTACTATCATATGTCAACTACAACATAATTACAAAGCGATGTATAAATAAATAATTATTAACAGTAATAGGCACAGAACTATCACAGTGGGCGTTTGCCATATTATATTTCTTGATTATGATCCTAACTATTCAGTATCAAACCGACAACTCAATATGACGTTACTATTACTATACATTATTGCAATATGTTTTAAGAATTCTTTGCAAGATTGCGTTATTGATAACAGGATACCTGAAGATGCGTGGGAACAACAAATACAAAAGGATTTGAAACTTAAAAGTTTAGAGTCACCAAGTGCTGTGAATTCATCCGAAATCGAAGTCCATTTACGTTTTATGATGAATTATTTCGAATTCGATAGCAACGAGCAAATGTTTAGAGTATTTAGCTGGGTACACCTAAAGTGGTATAATGACAAGATGACCTGGAACCCTGCTGATTACGGTGGTGTCACAGAAATCGTTCTAATGAGCATGGACATGTGGATACCTACCGTGAGACTATTAAACGGCCTCTCTCTAGAAGGGTTACAGCATATCTTTAACGTCCCTTGTAATGTGAAGAGTGATGGTTTCGTGACCTGTGTTCCGAGATTTGATGACATAGTTATATGCAGTACTGTTTTGACAAATTGGCCCTATGATACCCAAACATGTAGTCTCGAATTCGGTGGATTATGCTCTCAAGATAGTTTGAAAATAAGACTCAGCTTTAATGACAGAGCAATAACTATGATTGGTGCAGAATACGGAGCTGAATGGGACATCATGGACTACAAGCAGGAGGAGAATCAAGATGCCAATGTACAGTTGAGAATGACTTTTGTTTTAGAACGTCATGCTGACGGTCTGGCTGCTATACTTGTTTACCCATCAACAATTCTTACGATCTTATCTATAACATCTCTTATTATAGACGTTCGAATTGGCATACGTTTATGGCTGATTTGTTTTAATTTAGTAAACCACTTTACGTTTCTATCAGAGATACAAGAAGATTTACCTAAAAATAGTTTTACTGTGCCCATTTTATTGTTTTACTATCGAGGATCGATTATTGTGACTACTCTGATTGTTCTTATGTCGATTGTGTTAAAAAAAATATGTAGGATTCAAGCAGAATTGCCCGCCTGGATAACCTCCGTGAATGATTTTGTATTTAAAAGCCAATTGAGGTGGGCTGTCTGGCCTCGATGGTATTGCGAGAGTGATGTCCCTAAATATACTGAACTTTGGACTAATTTTGCAAATTTAATTAACAGTGTGTGTTTGTTTACAACTATTATTACTTATATTTGTTTGTATTTTGTTTTTATGCCTCAACCTCCTCCTATAAATTATTAAAACATGGTTAAGCAATTTTTTTTATTTCATTTTTAAACATTTTATTTTGCCGTTTGAAACTCTCGTTGAAGATAATAAAAGTGTAGGCCTGTTTGTGGAGAAAAAAGCAAAAAAAGATGTACAAATTAGTGTGGGTTGTGCATGGAGCTAATTTACTAAATTCTTAACTAATCTGTTAATATATTTAGTTACCTCTAGTAAATGTAAATTGACAAAAACAACTAGTTTTTTTTTTAAATGCACAAATAACTTAACCTACTTGCATCATATTACGCTGATTACACGAGGAACATCTTTTTTTATAAAATTTTACGTCTCAATGAGATATAATTTTTCATAATTTAATATAGTTTTTCATAAACAACATTTTCATTTAATTACATATTCCTATTACGTATAAACACAAGATAATTTACTATAATACGAACAAATTACGTTCACCGAATTTCACCGAACTATATAGTACAAAGGTAAGAGAGGTTGTGTATAGAACAAATTGTTGCAGAAGGTAAAACTTCAATCTTTCTGAATTGAATAATATGAACACCAACGACATGTTGTTTTTAACACAACGGCGCTACGTGCCACACATCTCATGCCACATTGGACAGTCTGCACGAGATATTTGAGGGAATGGTGATTTCACGTGGAGGTGATGTGAACTGGCCACCGAGATCGTGCGATTTGACCCCGTTACAATTTTTCTTGTGGGGTTTTCTTAAGTCGCAGGTTTATGCGAATAAGCCATCAACCACAGTGGTCCTCAAAGTCACCATAATCCATGCCACCGGTCAAATTCAGCCTGATTCGCTTGAGTCATGGTAAATTGGATATTTCGGATGCGCGCCACTCAGCAAAGCCGCGGTGGACATTTGCACGATGTTATATTTCATAGTTAATGACATCGATAAGCCTTTCGTCGGGTACCGTTTTGGAGTCCATATGGAACTTTCATCCGATCGCTACCAAACTTTACAGGATCATAAAAGGACTTTACAAAATCGTTTGACCCCTTTTGGAATCCATAGAAAATATACATCCAAACATATATTTTTATATAGAAGAAGAAAAAGTTTTATTGAGGATGGCTTTATATCTTCATACTTACAACTCTAAGGAGTTGAGCAGTATCCATAAACTTGAAGCAATCTGAAAACCTGTAGGCAAGTACGGGAAGTGAGAATAACGTTAAGGATTGGTCAAATAAATTTAGCACTGAGGAAAACGTGGGCTACGTTTAGTATAATAACAAAGGAAAAATGAGACATCTGTGTTCGCTGTGCAAGGCGAGGACGTCTCGCGAAGGTGACAGGGTGGTAGGGGGATAACTAATGTTATTTTTTCTCCTTTCAAGAGGTCATTTATCAGTCTGTTGGTAGGACAGTGACGTTTCTCAGGTATCTGTGAATAACAAAAACAATTTCTTCTACATTATCCCTGTTATTAGGGATATATTAAATAAGAATGTATGTAGTGTAGTCATATTATACATATAAATAAGATAACTTGGAGTCGTTATAAGTTTATCTTTATTGGAATTGTTACCGATTTACTGTACAATTATGAAACATGTAAAGTGAGTTTTATTATAGAAAGGGTTAACAGGGTTCGATCATTATGTGAATGATAGTCATGTCTGGAAGTTACTCCCTCTATGAACATTCACAAAAAAATATAGTTAATGAAGAAAGCTCTTATGAACGTCAAAAAATATTACCTTAGCTCGCGCTACTTGGTTCTGCTCAATAGGGCGTGGTTATTGTGCACTGATGTAGTAGAAACTATAGCATATTAGTACACCATTGTATAAGGGCTTACTTGACTGAATAAACAATACAAATAATAAAATTGAAGTGTCTGTTTGTAATGTCAAAATAACAGCTTTTTATTAATTGCATATGAAAGTATATACGATTCCTATAACAAAAAAGCCATTTTTAAATATTTGTCTGTGTATGCGCTGGTTCGATTTCTTTCTTAAAACTAGCCGGATTGATGGTTGGGGGTAATTTCCCTGGTCGATTACAATATATGCACAATGACACGGAATACTGGAATTTATAGAATGGAGAAAAAAGGGACTCACCGAACAACAGCTTTTACGCACTTTGGAGGCCTCCTCTTGTTTTCACTTCTGTGTCACCACGCACCATGCACGATAATTTATTCAAGTTTTTTGAAGTAAAGTTTATTATATTAAAATACCGCAGTCACTCTGTGTTTGCCGTTGCAATTTTAAAGGCTAACTGACGTCGGCGAAAGGTAGGGGGTAGATAAGGATAGACAGATACGAGGAAAAAGGATAGGTGCTGTATCATTGTGCATATGATCGTCGTAAGCGCCTTTTAGCCTTAACAGTCTGTTTGTTTGTTCCGGGTAATCTCGGAAACAGCTGCACCGATTTTGATGGGACTTTCACTGGTAGATAGCTGATGTTGTAAGGAGTAATGTAGGTTACTTTTATTTTTTTAAATAATTAGAAATAAAAAAAACTGGTCATGGTGAATCATTTCGGACGCATAATGGCTTACGTTGAGTAAACCATAAGAGATATATTAAATTAATGTACTAAATAATTATAGACACTATAAATACCTACAAAAAAGTCGCTCAAGTATATGTTTATCTTCTAAGGAACACCCACAATAATCATTTTTGTCTTAACCTGGAATGGGGGAGCAAGATTCGCTCGTTTGCCCGATCGATGACATTCATTAATTCAGTTACTTAATAATCATTTGCTGGGTGGTTGGACACATCAACTGTTCCCTGCTGGATCGCAATCAATATAACTGGCCGCTACCAGTACACAATTTTTTTTGAGATTTCTCTCTACTCGTGGCAGCTCGACTGGAACGAATACTACTGCCATACAGAAGATCGCGGCTAAATAACCTTGTCAGTGTTCTTGCGGTGAGTAGGGTTTCCAAAGCTCCTTGGGTTAGACGATTTCAAGGTCCGCCACGTGCTAGTGATATACCTATGGTACCATCAGGCGGGCCGTATGCTTGTTTGCCACCATTGTAGTATTTTATTAAACCCAGGTGTAATAACACTGTTCATAATTGTATTTATTTATTAACAATGCATTAAAGTGATTAAAGAATCCGTCTGTTGGGTACGCGTCACTTCCCCTCTGCGTGAGGGGGGGGGGGTGACGTTTACCCGGTTTGGACGGGCGTTTTGTTGCGCCGGATGCCCGTCTCGTAGACACCGTACGGATGCCAGTGGGCGGCGTGATGATAGTAGTGAGGGGGTCCGGGGGTGCAATAATGCACGACCGCTTGAGGTGCCGGGTCTTCAATAAAAGTCGATATCTTGACTGTAGATTGTTCGCAGGACGACCAAAGCTTTCTTCTCGTTGTTACTTGTTGCTTGTACTTGTAGACTCGTTGAATTGCACCGTGCCCTATACGGCCCCTCTTCGAGCTTAAGTAGTTCGAGGAATGACCGTAAAGAGAGCCCCGTTTTATTCCGTGTTTATTTCGTGTTTTAACTTTACTTTTCGCTTTGGTTGCCCTGTTAACCTCTTTATATTTCTCTCATTATATACATGTCATATATCAAAATGTTCCTCTTTGAATTACCTATCCATTACATATTTACTTATAATATACATTACGTATATATTCCGTATATAAGCCAAAAACAATGTAATTTACGGGCGGCATCACTATTTTCCGCTCGTAAAATCTCCATAATATTCGATATACTTACTCTATTGGCTTACTCTATGTGTTAATCTATTCTATATTAGTTATATTTTTACATATGTGACACACAATACATAATCGTTCGTATATATCTTAATATATAACATGCAACTTGTAATGTAGCGTATTCGCTTACATTTTTCTATAATATTGTCAGTATTAATCTATTTTATCGTAACACATAGTATATAACACGTAAATACAATAATAACACATATTAACCTAACCTAAGACACGAAAACAACCGTTCTGTCGCCAACACCGTCTCTTATTCAGTTTAGCATCTTCGACCACATCCTCTAATGTAAGTGTGGATAAATGTAATGTAAAACAAAAACATGCGCACATGTCTTCGTGGTGACCATTTCTAGACTTTTTTTTATGTTGGCTCGGGAAGTGATTATAGTTTGTACCTGTTGACGTCACAATCCACGATCAACGATAACTGTTGATAAACAAATTTCCATCGTCATGGCTGCCTACAGATACCAGAACAGGTGCCTCTGCACTTGGCCGATTACGAAGTGCGATGTAGCGAAGCTAATAATGGAGTTTTCGTAAGAGTTCCACCACCTTTTCCTCGATTATTGTCCTCCATAAACGAAAGTAGGCTAAAATCATTCTTACAAACCTCTGTTAATTATTTACAATCCATAATTTATTTATAAACTAGCTGTACCCGTGGCTTAGCTCACGTGGACTACAGAATACCCGCGTGAATCTTGCTCCCCCGGTCCCGGCTATTTTATAGATAAAAATGCTTATTGTGGGTGTTTCTTACTCTCCCTGACTTTTTTGTAGATCTCTTTAATGCCTACAATTATGTAGTACATTAATTTAGTATATCTCATATGGTTTACTCCGCGTAAACCATTTAAGGGCCCGCCGAATTGATTCAATATGACCAGTTCTTTTTATTTGTGCGGAACAGACCAAATCAAAAGACAGACAAAATATTTTAAAATTAGTTTTATGTTATTGTATAAACTTTGCAATATGCATTTAGTAAAAAGCTCTTATTTTGACATTACAAACAGACTTTTCAATTTAATTAATTGTAAGATAATTTTATTGCACCAAAATCGTACACTGATTTTTAACAAAATATAATAGCAGTAAACCTGGAAAACGCATACTGCAAAGGAATATTGCAAACGGTACCGAACTGGCATCGCCGGAAATGCACAGGAAATTGACGTAAGTAGGTACCTACCGCTCTCGTAAAATTTTAAACCGGGCTATATAGTCCGGAATCGAATTATCGGTTGATTTTACGGTACCTACCTTGAATCCTTATATAATTGAATTTCGTTCTATTTGTGTATAAATAACGCATTGGAAGCCTTTGTTTGTTGATATTTGAAGTATATTTGCAGGGTCGGACGCTTGAATAGTTAAGTGCACTGAGCAGAAATTAAAAAAGAGGACCTAAAATTTACGTCGGTGTGATTATTGAAACCGTATTAATGACCTAGTGTTCGTACGTAGACTGAACACTTCAAGGCTGCGTACAGTGAAACTCTGACACAAGTGGCGGCATCTCTCGCACATATTTCTCGCTCGCATCCCCCGCACACATTTCTCGCTCACATCTCTCGTGTTTTTTACAAATATTTAGCTCCACTAGCACTTTTGTACCAGAACTTCCTATCTTTTTTTAAATGGCGACTTCAACCATGTATGTTCTGACAGGGCCCTTGGGTACTTAGGTTGTGTGTGAGTGGCGATGTGTTTGGTTGCTATGTGTGATAAACTTACTATGAGTTTGTCTAAATATGATGTTTATATATGATGATAGTATATATTGTGTTTGTGTTTATACAATTTGAGTGTTATTTGTTTGTTATGTATTTTATAACATTTTATTTTATAGTGTATATGTATTTTTACAAGTTTTAGCGTGTTAATTTAGGAAGTCTGTTCGGTGTTGTTTGTTTGTTATGTTAAATATATTTAAACAATTTTTTATATACGCTAACGGGTAAGATTTATGACTTTATGGTACGTTTGACGTTTGAAGTAGTTTTTCAATATAATTTGGTTTACTTAAAACTATAATATTTATGCTAACATAATATTACACATAAACTCAACCAATAGGTGCAAATATGGTATGGTTGATAATATGGTAGGGTTTTTTTATACAGCTGTTTGTTTACTATACTAAGCTAAGCGAGGTTAAGAAAATGAAGTAATCATCTTGGTGGATATTTTCTCGCACACCGCCTAGCCTGCTATTTCGCAAATCTCTAGTGGACACGCAGCCTCCTATGTATTATTCTACTCTATGACGCAGACTCAAAGACGACCGACAGAGTGAGCACTAGTGTTCATTGAACATCGATTGTTTGAAAATCTGAAGGAATCGATTGTTTTGTAAAAAAAAGTGTCGATTGTTTCATAATACTTACTGTCTTTAACGACTTACGTGACTGAGCGACCAAAAAGAAAAAAGGTCATTCATAAATCTCTTTAGGTTTGTTGCAGTCAGACAAATTATGTACCTTCCCGTTTATTGTAGGTTTCCCGAAATATTTAATAATTGAAACGTTTGGTACTAAATGGGTTTGAATTTCGTTCTGGCTAACGGATAACATAGGACGTTACGTCTGAGTGCATTTCTCTGTACGGTCTATGACGGTGTCAAAAGTTATGCAGATATAACTTGATTATATCGCTGGTAATGGACACACGGACAGACTGCCAGACATTTGGATTTTGAATAACAATGACAAATTGTATTTAGATACGGGCCGTCACATTAAACTTATTGTTTTTATTTTCGATAAATTACTAAAATAATTATGGATTTTTTTAAAATACCTAATTAAAGTGCCCTTTTTAATTCGGAGGAGTAAATTGACTATCTCTAATGTCAAACTTGAAAATAATGTTGCCACGTTAATTTTTATAGTGTTGTTGTACTACCGTATATTTTACAGTACAACTATGAAAATCATAAATTGAGGGTTGATGAAATTTTTTTGTACCACGGTGGTGGCAAACAAGGATGCGGTCCGCCTAATGGTAAGCAGTCTATGGACGCTTTCAATACCACATGTGCGTTGCCGATGCTATCAAAACTTTTTCATTCTCCTTTTAAAGAACCTTATACTGTAGTCGCTTGGGAAAACCTCATCATGGAGCTAATTTCATATCCGAGGCGATCGCGGTAAGAAAACTCCTCTTAGACCAGACTGTCCGTGACCATTTAGATTCTAAGTGTAATAACTTCAATTTACTTGCATATATGGACTATTTAAAGTGAGTTGCAGAGGTGTCTCGTGCCGCAACGATGACCGTGAAGACCCGGTAATATAATATTTATATACAATATGGATGTTTAAATAAAGTTTTACATAATTATGAATTATTTTTATTTAGTTTTGTCATTTTTACTTTTATCCCATAATTTATAACATAATATTATTATAAAATAAATTGCTTGTAAATTCTACGTTTAAGACCTCGGTTGTTCCACATGTACCTACCATTATGTCTCTCTGTCTGTTTGTTTCTTAGTTTATTATTGACAAAGGTTTTTCGAGCTAAAATCTCACTTTACTAACTGACCTATTTATGATCCTCTCTCTGTCTGTCCATTTATGTTCTATCCCCGCTATAACCACTTATCCGAATCACACGATTTGTTTTTTAATTCATAGCTATCTTATCTGGCCAGGTTATAGGATATATTTTAATAGGTAAAGTTACATATGAAATAAACAGTGACGATTACGGTAAATCAATTCGAAAAAAAGACGCTTTTGAGGCGCTTCAATGGCTTACGGTGAGTAAACCATAAAAGACATATTATCAAATTAATGTACTACATTATTATAGATCTTAAAAAGACCTAGAAATAGTATACGTTTATCTTCTAAGTATCACCCACAATAAGCATTTTTGTGTTTAAAATAACTGGCGGGCGGCAGACGCGCCGCGCCGCCATGGGCATGCGCTTGACTGGAGCATTCTGTGGTTCATGCGAGCGGAGCCACGGGCACAGCTAGTATTCATGTGACTATTAGTGTAAAATAAGTATGGAGGATTATAACCACTAAATTGAGTTTAGGGTCTTTAGACTAAACTTAATCGAATCGGTCAGAATAATTTTACTTTGACATTCAGAAGGAATTCACATAAGGTTAATCCTTCATAAACTCTTATGCATTGTATAATCTTTGCATAACATTTTTTAAGTGAAGACAAAATCGCGTGTATAAGTTATATGTAAATGACTTTCATACAAGTTTCCCATTGGGTCGCCCTCGCGGTAGAACTTCTCAACTCATAAAACTTAAGAGTTCGGCAACAACTTATTTTAATGGACTATTTCTTACTTTTATGGGCGGAACAGTTTAATTTAGACGCCACACTGCTTCCGAAGCGGACACTCAAATAATGTAAAGATCTTTATAAACGGTATATAAAATTTTATTTATAGCATACACTTCCTATTGTCTCATGAAGATAGTGTACTTGGAAAATAATTCAACCAGGAAATATAAGTACACGCGCTATATACAGTGTGTATTAAAAACCCCGTCGGATCCGTGGAATTGTTATTAGATATGGAGATTCTATTCTGTTTATGATATCTATCTCAGATTATAAGTTTAAAAATTACCCCTAATAAAATGTAAAAATTTTTGTTAAATGAGGAAACTTACATGGCAATACAGGCGACACGGCGCGCACGGTACCTTCATACGATCAAACGTACCGCTGCACCGCGAAGGGGCTGGCGATGGTGTTATCACGTTTTAAAAATTTGCCAAATTTTTGGGAAACTAAATATGTTAATTTGAAATCGCCATTAATTTTTATTTCTTATTAAATAAAATTTTGATAAAAAAATTTTTGTAATGTCATTGGGGTACCTGTATACCCTTTTCGGATTCGACGGGGTTTTTAATACATATTGTATAGATGTACTATGACTTTACCTTACTTGACCCTTTAGTTTAGACATTGTTCTGGCCAAACGGTTTAGGAGTTTATTATAAAGTCATATATAGCAAAATCCTATATTATATTTACATAGATTACGCTTATATAAGGTCCATACTAACATGAGACGTACTTTCTTTATGGATTCCACAGTTGAAGCAACACAAGCGACACTCGCGCCCTCTAACGTGAGAAAAAATCAACACCTTGACCGCATAAAAACCCAATATTAAGTTCAAAGTGAGTGCTGATCCAGTGAAGGTGACTGTAAAGCTGTTCCGTAAGTCTTAAATTCTAATCCAACTCCAACTTATGCTATCTTAAGCTGTAAAAGTTACGTTTAGGGATCAACCATTGTATATTCAGTTGTTGAAAGGCTTACAGGTCGTTAGGACATCTGCGACCGTTATTGGATTACCGATTTTTTGGTGGTCACCGTTTTTGTCGGATTGTACTATGTGACCATCAGGTGTAGTACTATCACTTTACCGTGCATAAAAAAATTTACATATATGAAGTGAATAATCTGATTTAACTTATCTATGGTAACAAAAATTTGCAATACGGCTCGATGTCACAAGGAAAATATTTTCCAATATAAGTTGTTCGGACGTGTGTGCCTTTGAAAAACACCATCAATGCATTGTATAGCGGATGTTGAGTACACTAAAAACAAAAACGTAACGTTGTCCATCCCTCTCAAGCCTTGTCCGGTGAAAAACGTCAGTTTCCATCTAACAGGTTCGTGCGATATAAAAACAGAAATTGCAAAAAATTTAGGAATAAAAAGTATGCTAGGTTTTTTTTCTGCACTATGAAAAAGTTTTTTCAGAAGAGGGAATTCCGATTTGTTTGACAGTTAAAATTAATGTTTCTGCTTTTTCGTTTTTTCAGGTCAGCTTATATTTCAATGCAATATGTTTCATCGAAATACCGTTATTAAAAGAATGGGTGACACGATTTCATAATTCTAAACTTTTAACTATGTTAATAAAACTGTAATTCTGTCGTGAATGTATTTTTTTCCAAATTTCCCGTTAGTCATCCTGTATAGAGTTTCCGTAAGTCCGTCCGTTCGTGTAAGTAGAGAACCACCGCTTAATGGGGTGATTAATTATTGGTAATAGACAGTGAAAATTTCTATCAGAAACTCTCATTTATTGTCCTAGGCCTAGTCATTTTATTATTACGTTGAAATTGTCATACTTTGTACACAAAATTTACATACGTAAATCAAACCTATTTCCCACCGGGGTAGGCAGAGACCACGTCCTTCCACTTGCTACAATCTTGGCATAGGGGCCATCCATAAATTACGTCAAACGAATTTCATGATTGTTTGCCCCCTCCCCCGTCCTTGTCACAGCTGGTCACATTTGTGAGACCCCCCTACCTAGTGTGAAGTCACATATTTTGCAATTTTATAATTAGAAATTTATGAACATAAAACAGCAGTGTTCGGAAATTATTTTAATTTCCATTTAAATTATTTTTCAATAAAATCGACATCAAACCAAACAAAGGTATAAAAATTAACAAAACATAAAAAAATCACTTTAATGAAAGATAAAAACTTAATCCTCTTCAGTCCATACACTTCGAACCCATTCCTTTATAATATATTATTTATAACAGGCATAGTAGTCACATCGTTCTCATTTGGACAGTTAACATCAGAAACATTCATTGTGTCAACATCTTCTTTATCTAACCATAAAGCTTCATTGTCATCATTCAAACAAAGAAGTTGTTAAATAAAACATTGCTATGTTCGAGATACAGAAGTCCAATTAAATTTTTTCTCTGATTATTTTGACTAGAGGGTTGAGATTTAGTGCAACGGAGGTTTTGAGGCTTGAATAGAAAGGAACACATTCTTTCGAGTTTGGGAGGTTTTCTACTTAAAGAAGTTCTAATGTACTTAGATATAAAAAATGTGATGTCAAAAAAATTTAGGACCCCTCCCCGCCCCTTGTCACACAATGTCACACTTCGTCGACCCCCTCCCTCCCCCTAAACGTGTGACGTAATTTATGGATGGCACCATACATCTTTCGCTTCTTCAATATTCATTAAAGTTTTCATGCATGCTCGTCGGATTAGAGAACTCTTGACCTGACCTTTCTTCAGAACGTCTCCGATTTGTTCGATGAATGTTCGTCTAGGTCTTCCTCTTCCAACGTTTCCTTTCACACTCGCATTATAAATTTGTTTATATATTTTTTATTTGTTTATAATTTCAATTGAAAGTATGCTTTTTTGTAAAAAAAAAATTAATGGAATTATGAAAACATGTGTATTTTTAGCATAGTTATCGGTATAACATAAAATTAAAAGCGTTTGGAGTAATCAATAAAATCAAACATTATAAGGGCCAGAACCTTTACTTGGCAAAATTTGTACCTACAATTTCCAGATCCATATCGAAACAAAACGTGACGATTATATATGTGTCAAATCCTAAGTTTTTAGCGCACCTAAGAGGACATTCAACAGAGGAACGCTTGAAATTAAAGCATATGCTTTTCATTTTAATTGACAAAATATGAAATACAAATGTACAATGCAATACAATTAACTTTGCTTTAAAAACATCTAAAGTTCATACCGAACCCAATAATATATTTTTTATTCATAAATCATTATTAGTGAATTACAATAAAACAAATTCAATATTTAAACCTATGAGCCAAGTATATATTATGCCTCATTTTATGTAACAAACGGTCCAAATACCCGTGCGATTGCATAGGAATGCACGATATTTTAATAATTATCTTTTTAGACTTCCTAGAGCCCGTGTATTATTGTTTTAAACCACCGACTCTAAAAGGGGTGTTATAAGTTTTAAGTGTTTTGTGTCTGTGTATCTGTGTCTGCCTGTAGCAACATATCTCCCAAACGATTGAACCAATTTTGATCTGGATTTTTTTGTTTGAAAGGTGACTTGATCGAGAGTGTTCTTGGGTATGATTCGAGAAAATCTGTTCAACCGTTTCTTGATTATCATTTCTTTCTTGTTAATAAATGGAGGTGAGCATCTTTCACATGTCTAATCGAGTCGAAATTTGTATTCTGTTACTTGAACACGGCAACATAGAGCTGATGCTGCAGCATCGCCATCTGAAATCGGCAGGATACCTAACTCCTCATCAACTTATAGCAGAGATATCGTGCTTGGGCTCATAGGAATGGTATCAATGAACAAGTTACACGTGTGGAGGGTTTCTTAATTTTTTAATTTATCGTATCGTATTAGTCACTGTTACTTATTTAATTCAAAATTCTTCCACTATAAGTTACATGTTATATAATAAATATTTTATAGTAAAAGCAACACCACGCTACGATCCCCCGGCCAACATCTTTTCAACTCTCGTACTCTTGTGTTTTAATTATATTTAATTACGAATATTCTCGCAAAGCTTTCAAAAGGTTGCGGTTTTTATGTAATTTTACTTAAAGTGCACCTAATGGAATAATTTCATTTGCTCTTAAGATTCTTGTTCGAAAGCTATTCTTGTTCTTTGTAGTATGTAACTAATAATGATAAATAAGAAATTCGTAAATAAACATTCAAGTTAGATTTTCTCTAATTTTAATTTATAGTTCTGTTTCACCAAGGATTGGAAGCTTAACTCAGTTTACTCTGTTTGAAAACTGAAATAAGGTTTAATAGATTTGAGTATTAAAACAGAGTTAACAATTAATGATAATTGTAACAGACTTGATACGGTACAAGTTCTTTAAAACAATTTTAGAAGGAAGAATTGAGGGAAAGCGAGGTAAAGGTTGACCAAGACGAAGCTTTTTTCAATAAGTAAAGGATAAAGTGGGAGTCGTGTCATATCACGAGGTCAAAAGAAAGCATGAGGATAGGGAATAGTGGCAATTGCTCCACCGACAAGGGCTGAACTCCTTTAAGAAGAAGGACCTTTCGTCAAAACTACCCGATTACGATTTCGTCCAGTCAAGAGCAGTAATAATAGACGGTCGATATGCTGTAAGAAAAACAATTTTAGTAGATGCCAGACTAGGTTCGAGACGTTAGTTCAATTCTCCTCCAAGAGAAGAAAACATTCGTAAATTTAATGGACGAAATATTTCAATTTACTTCAATTATTAATGAATCTGAACCTATTAAACTTGATAATAAAATGATAAAAACATTAAAAAAATAGTCAAATTTAGTAAATTGTTAGTAGTTGGTAAAGATTGCAGCTGGGGTTTACAATAAATTACACTTCAAGCGAAAATAAAGTTATACATGTATTGTCGTATCAAGACAGTGAGAAAAAGTTGACCGCTGAAAGGTCGCGCCGAGATGCTTCCCCCGTTCCGCCGCTCCTCGTGGGGCTCCTCCCGCGCCTCGATCTGTCTCCCCTCTGAGACCAAGCGCGAAAATCCTCCCCCCCCCCCCCCTGGAAAGACTCAGTCTTCAAGGTTCGATGTTGTTGGGAGCAGGCAGACCTTGATGATGGCCCGTCGCACAGTACCCTTTGCGGTATGAAAATCCGCAACTCTAGAGACGCCATCCGAACCCGGGTACAAGCATTTTACTCGCCCAAGCTTCCATTTTAGCGGAGGCAAATTGTCTTCCTTAAAGACGATCATATCGCCAACCTCGATTTTGCCTTGGTGAGTCTGCCATTTTTTTCGCTGCTGTAGCTCAGCCAGGTACTCCTTCGACCATCTCGACCAGAAATGCTAACGCGTTTTTTCAATTAGTTCATATCTGTTAGGATATTTAAGAGTAATCGGCGGTGACGGCAATGCTGTTAGTGGCCGCCCTATAAGGAAATGCCCAGGAGTGAGAGGAGATAGGTCAAATGGATCTGATGACAGCGGAGTTAAAGGACGGGAATTGAGGATAGCTTCAATTTGAATGAAAAGTGTACTCAGCTCTTCATATGTGAAGTGCGTTTTTCCCATTACACGTTTTAAGTGAAATTTGGCATTCTTAACAGCTGATTCCTAAATGCCACCGAATATGGGTGAATAGGGAGGGTTAAAAATAAAATTAATGCCTTCGTTAGCATTGAATTCATGAACCGACTTCATACTAGATTTCAAAAGCCTCCCCAACTCATTATTTGCACCCACAAAGTTAGTGCCGTTGTCACAGTAAATAGACTGAGGTTTACCTCTCCTAGATATAAATCGACGTAAACACAATATGAAGGCATTAGTGGTTAAATCACTTACTAGTTCCAAGTGTAATGCCTTGGTAGTAAAACAGACGAACAGACACAAGTAACATTTTGTTACCTTGCTACCGCGACCTCGTTTACTTTAAATTAAAAAAGGGCCAGCGAAGTCTGTCCCGCATATTTGAAATGGGGGAGCAGGAATAACTCTGTCCTTTGGCAAATTAGCCATCAGAGTCCATCGTCTTACACCGCATTTTTGTACAAGTAATGCATTTTCTAAAAACATCTCTAGCTAATTTGCGCCCGTTTAAAGGCCAAAGTTGTTCACGAAATGAACTTAAGAGAAGCTGAGGACCCGCGTGAAACAGTCGCCGATGTTCGCCTTCCATCAACAGTCTCGTAAGGTATTGTTTATGATGTAACAAAGGTGGGTGTTGTTTATTATAACTACGGTTAGCGTTATGTATCCGACCACCTACTCTCAGAACGTTTTCGCCATCGATGAATGGAGACAACTGCAATAGATTGTGTTTGGGGTTAAGTGAATGGCCTTTAGAGAGTACATCGAGTTCTAAAGGAAATGACTGCCTTTGAGATAATTTAATTAAACACATTAACGCATTGTTAATTTCTTCAGACTGTAAATACCCAGTTCTATATTTATCGGGATTTCTGGAATTGTGTATGAATCTTAATACATAGGAAAAAAATCTTTTTAGTGTATTTATGTTAGAATATTTATTTAATTAAAAAGTGGTATTATTGTTGTTTGTAGTTATTATATAAGTAGTCACTTTCATTTCAGGCAAGGTTAATGCATTTGTTTCAGGGATATCCGGCCATTTCGAAGGGTCTTCGCTTAAAAAAGGAGGGCCATACCACCAGAGACGATGTGATTGTAGTTGGGTTGGTTCGATACCCCTGGAAGCTAGGTCTGCTGGGTTTAAACTTGTAGAAACATATCTCCACTCTTCCTTGTTGGTTAAATTATGAATTTCGGATATTCTGTTACAAACGAATGGTTTTAAAATTTTTGGTTTGGTTTTTATCCAACCCAACACAATAGTAGAATCCGTCCAGAATATTTTATTATTTATTTTGCAACGCAAAGCTAAAATAACCTTATCTGTAAGTTCCGCTCCCAATAATGCAGCACATAATTCAAGGCGTGGGATAGTTACAGGCTTTAACGGGGATACGCGAGCCTTGGAACAAAGAAGATGTACAGAAAATTTGCCCGATTCATCGATGGAACGAAGATATATGCAAGAACCATATGCTTCCTGTGAAGCGTCTGTGAAGCAATAAAGATCTATTGAAACATAGTTAGTACATAATGCATGCCGAGGTACTTAAATTGAGGATAAATGGTAAACGTTTTCAATTACGTTTTTCCAAATTTCGGAAATATTCTGTGGTACAGGATCGTCCCAGTCTAAGTTTAGAAGCCATAGCCTTTGTAACAATATTGTAAGTGTTATAGTGCAAGCACTAAGCAAACCTAAAGGATCAAATATTTTGCATGTGTTAGACAGGATAACTCGTTTTGTTAGAATACGTGAATCACTATTAATGTTGCCCGAAAATGTTAGTGTATCACTGTTTGGTATCCATTGTAGTCCCAGCACACTTGACTGTTTATGTAATTCAAGAGGCTGCGGTCTTGTATTGTCTGCGAAAATCTGAGGACAATTCGATCTTAGTTTATGTACAGGAAAACAAGCCGAAGCCAGCGTATTTATTAACAAATTGTAAATATGTAATAAATTGACCTCTGAATCAGTACCAGTACAAATATCGTCTTTATAACAGTCGTGATGTAAAACTTGCGAAACTAATTGGTCAGGACAGTCACGAGCTAACTCAAGCAAACAACGGGTACTTAGAAAGGGAGCTGCAGCCGTCCCGTATGTGACTGTGTTGAGTTGCAGCACTTGCAGGGTTTCGTTTTCATTGTTTCTCCACAAAACTAATTGCAAATGCCTTTGAGTAGGATCTAATGATATTTGCCTATACATTTTCTGTATGTCAGCTGTGAAAACATAACGATGTTGACGAAATCTTAATAAAATACTGAATAAATCATCTTGTACAACCGGACCAATATATTAAACATCGTTTAGGGATTTTCCTGATGTAGTTTTCGCTGAGGCATCAAAAACGACTCGAATCTTTCTATTTAGGCCGTCTTCTCGAAATACTGCATGTTGAGGCATGAAATATCCAAATTCTGGTTTTGGTATCTTAGATAGGTGATTTAATTCTTCATACTCATGTATAAAATCATGGTATTGTTTCTTGAACTCCGGATCCCTACGCAATTTCCTTTCTAAATTTAAGTAACGAAATTTGGCCATACGGTATGACTCTCCTAAAAAACTATCGGGGGATTCACGAAAAGGTACCTTTACGGAGAATCTACCATCCTTTAAACGTGTGGTGTTTTCTGTAAAATGTTTTTCACAGATTTCGTCATCGTAAGACATAAACTGAGCTCTTGGCAAAGCTTCAAGCTGCCAAAATTTTTCTAAAGCGTGCTTTATTTCCTGGTTAAAATTACACTGAATTTTTTGTTTAACTTTGGCTTCATTATGAGCTATGGGCCCGGCTAAGAGCCAGCCTAATTCAGAATTTTGTAAAGTTGGCTTATTTTGACCTAATTTAATTTTATCTCTAAGTAAAATGTCGAAAAAAACTTCAGCACCCAGGAGAATTTCGATGTTTGAAGGTTGATAATACCCGGGATCTGCAAGTTGTATGTTATTAGGTAAGTTAATTTCGGAGATATCTATGGCAGTGTTAGGTAAGAGACCAGTTATTTGAGGTACAACCAAGCAATTTAATTTTGTACTAAATGAATTGATTAAATAATGTACTGTAAGTTCACATCGTTCTGAAGCATGAAATTGAGAATTTGCAACGCCTGATATACAAATAGAATTATTTTTTAGACTGTTTAATCCTATTCTATCTTTCAGGCTTGCTGTTATAAATGAAGACTGGCTTCCAGAATCGAGCAACGCTCGTGCTACATAAGTATTGTTGGTTTGTGTTTTTAATTTTACTAACGCAGTACACAGGAGTATTTGACCTGTAGATACTGCTGAAAGAGACACGGATAAGGAATGTAATGTTGTATTATTCTCTTCATTATTTGAATCGTTCCCTAATGCGAGGTCTTGAGTGTTTAAATGTAATAATGTGTGATGTTTGCAGCCACAAAAATTGCAGGATCCCCGACTGAAGCATCTAGAAGGTAAGTGATTACGACCCAGACAATTGGAGCATAGTTTAAGCTTCGACGCTTCGTTAGACCTGACTTCAGGTGACATACCAATAAATTTGGTGCACCGGTAAATTCGATGATCCTGACCACATATAAGGCATGCTAACTTGTCGCCAACGGTTGAAGACGCTACAAAACTTTTAGTCGTTTTGTATTCTTTGTGATACATATTTTTATGTAGATCATGTTTTTCGTTCCTTGCAGACTGCATATTTTCAAGAATATCCGCTCGGTTACGTAAGAATTGAATGAATTCTGAGAGTGAAGGATAACCCGGTAGGCTATTTTTTTAAGAGGCATAGAACGAGTCTACCCATTCAATAAAATGCAATACTTGAATAGGTATTAAAGAATTATACAATTTGACTTTAATCACTACTTATAAATTTGATGTGGGTGAATATAAAAATAATCGGGAATGATAAAGTAAGTGATATAAGTAATTCTAGTACTCAGCAATGAATATAAACTTATTTTGCTAAAGAAGGTAATCGTGTAATTATTATAGAACTAGGTAGGTAATCATAATGATCTACGATGAAAAGAAATGAAATGCTTATTTATCGAAAACGGGTGAGATAATAATGTATTTATTGGCATTTATGACTAATTTGAAGCATTTGAAGTCTTAAGTACAATGGAAACAAATTGAAAAAAGGGAAAATACAAACAAAATAGGAATAGTATTGGGCTTACTTCCTCACAAAACACCACGTTCACAAAGCTGTTTCACGTTAACAGCGCCGCTTCACGTTAAGAGCGCCGATCCTCCTCTGTGTACTGTTCTAAATTCGTTGATAATCGGAATGCACGATCCGAAGATTACAGGTTCCTGTTACGGTCGCCAAATGGTAAAGATTGCAGCTGGGGTTTACAATAAATAACACTTCAAGTGAAATTAAAGTTATACATGTATTGTCGTATCAAGACAGTGAGAATAAGTTGACCGCTGAAAGGTCGCGCCGAGATGCTTCCCCCGTTCCGCCGCTCCTCGTGGGGCTCCTCCCGCGCCTCGATCTGTCTCCCCTCTGAGACCAAGCGCGAACAGTAGTAATTAGTTAAATAAGTAAAAATTCTCAACATTTTGATAACTTTTAGATATTACTTCAGATGTGATTAGACTGTTTGTTTCGGAACGAAATTCGACATGAAGTTGCTCCCGTACGAACGTCACTCAACTGAAGCCTTTTTTGAACGCGCACGACCGTTAACAGATTTGCCACCGTAAACATTATTGTTTAAGTTAAAATTATATGATTTAACGCTATAAATTTTTCTTTTTTATACGTCCATCATTATCAGCAGTGTGCCATCTCATCCGCCGCTACACTGTTTATGATTAATTGATTAAGCTTAGTAATGTAAATAACAACCAGTATTACATTTGGTGAATTGTGGTATTTGATCAAGGAATTGACGTAGATCCTACAATTAATCTGAATTTAATCAGTCTACTGATGGTGAATAAAAACTGTATATTTGTGAAACGTTCTCATAATATTATTAGGTAAAACAATATAGTGCTGGGTTTCTTCATGTTTTATATAGCTACACCAAGTGTTATTAAACCAACGTCTTCCCTGGCCAGTAGGGGTTTAGATATAGGCAAGTCTTAAAACAAACTTATTCCATAGTCGAAGTGTCTGATGACGACATCATTTGATACAGAGTAATATTGAATTAAAGAAACGATTGACAGAAACTGCTAAGCAGACGCTAGATGCTACGAGCATACAAAGTGGTTCATGAACGAATAAATTGCATTTATGTCTGCCTGACTGCATTTTCAACTATACCGTCAATTAAATTAAGTATACGGAGCAATGCATAAGAGTTAGAAATGTTATACTTACCTACCTTAGTGTCCCTGTGCTTGCTTTGCTATATTGAAAAGAATCTGGTCAATAATAATGATGAGGATGAATTAAAATTTAAAATTTGTTCCAAACTCTTTTTGCATACTATTTTGGAAATTTGGCATTCTCGTACTGTGGAGACTACATCCTACTTTTGACAATAGATTTCCTCATAATGTAAATACCTAATGCTAAATGTAATCAATCCTCCATAAAAGATCACTGTAAATTAGACAATGGCCTACCGCGTTTGACCAGTGTTGTTTAGAGTATAATTTGCGTAGTCCTAACCACTTCAGATTAATTACCAAATATAATGGTGCTTACTGGCCCTAGTGTAAATCGAAACTACACCGTCAGTGCCTTGCTACCTTAAGGGGATTTTTTTAAATCTATCCATATATTTTATTTCAATGACTAATACTTAGTCATTTTAAGATAACATCCCATAAGAATGAGGGTGTGTATTTAATAAGATAACGAATTAAATCAAAAGTTTGACAGAGTACAACAATTCTACGACCATGCGAAATCACGTGAGAAGAAAACTTCAGACACCTTTTTAAGTGTATTGCGTGCACGGAAGACTGAGATTTGGCATAGTTAAAGTTTATATGGAGAAGGAGTGCAGAAAGTTAAAATTTATCTATAATATCTGTTACTAATATATTAAATTAAATAAATTAATACTGCGAATCCTAGCACAATCTTACGAACTTAGACCCCCCAAAATATTGACATTGTTTCTCAATGAAAAGTGACAGCAAGTGATTTATTATTCATTGTTTAGGTTCATGAATACTGCAAATGCCAAACAGAAAATAGTCTATGATTAAAAAGTCACTGGTCGAATTTCGACCTTAGGGCGACCGCTAGTACAGTTAATTGGCTAAAAGCGCATAAAAATTCTAAAATTGTACCAAACGAAAAGTTGAAATGAACGTGGGGAAAATAGTTTTCCCATTTGGTCGGAAGCGAGGACGAATGGAGAAAACTTGTATAAACGAATTAAGATTTTAACTTGCACCGCTGGAACTAATTTTATGAATTAGCCGTTGGACACTTTATTGAATAAATATCGTCCACATCCACAAATTAGACATAGGATAGATTTATGCACAGAGTAAACTAGATGTGCCCTGCGGGTTCATTCCGCTCCTGAGGCTCCTAGTGTGATATTATATAATCTATAACTTTCCTGTATAGACGAGATAACGCAAGAATATTTTTCAAATCCGATTAATATTTTCTGAAACTCTACTGCTTTATATAAATAAACTAGCAGTGGCCTACGGTTTCACCCGTGTTAACTATATCCGAAAAACACCGCAACGCGCGACCTACGCACCCATTTTGCCTATCATAATTGTTCTTACGTCCCACAAGTACAAATTATTTACATTTTTCATTATCTCCTAAACTATGTATCAAAATAACATGCTATAAAGGGTTATTTATTTAAAAAAGTAGCTTTTGTTCGTAAGGATTACTATGCCATGCCTAAAAATAATGCGCATATCACATTTTAATATTCAACAAATTTTTTTTACAAAATACCTTATTGAGGCTTAACTATAAAAGATAGGCATATGCTATCAGTAACTTTTGTTTAGGTATACTAAGGTCCAATACTTTTGTAAAACATTGTATTTACGTATCATTAACCATTACGCCAGCGCACGCTGATAAAACAGTTCGGGAACACTTTCACTAACCAAAATCAGTATTGAAGACTAGCTGAGAATTGTAGCCTAATGTTAGATAGCTATAGGTACTATTCCTCGTGAATCTGACTATCATTAAAACCTTTAAAAAAAATCGAATCCGACTAATACTTCATGAGATTTGTGTTTAAACGAAGAAAAAAACTCTTTCGCTTTATTATATTATAATGAATAATATAAATTGTATAGATAATAGTATATTAGTTTAGACTATCTAATCTCATCAGGGCGTCGCGTCGGTAAGAATTTTTACATGACTGGCTCACAATTACTAAGCACCACCCACCCTAGAGACTCTCTTTTGATTTGTTCCGTTTTATCGTTGTAGCGTTTATTCAACTAGCGAGAGGATCGCAGGCCAGACCGTAGATGAATTACTTAATTAGTAGTTGATAGATTAGTATTATGCGCATTTCTAATGGGCATTAAGAAAGGAAGTCATGTTGATTCTGTATTTAAGAGTAGAAAGTGTTTCGTAGTTTTTTAGTACAGCCTTCTTGAAACTGTTTGAAAAAAGGTATAAACTTTACATTTAAAAAAATGGAAAGGTCCTGTGAATGCACGATATGGAATTCAATTCAGATTTTAATTAAATATATACAACTGATAAAATTGAAGTTTCTGTTTGTAATGTCAAAATTATAGCATTTTACTAAATGCATATGAAAGTATAAAATATATACGATATCTATTTAAAAAAAACAATTTTAATTTTTTTTTCTCTTTGTTCCGGGTAATCTGCGAAACGGTTGGACCGATTTCGAAGGGACTTTCACTGGTGTATAGCTGATGTTATAAGGAGTAACTGAGGCTACTTTTATTTTATAAAAATAATTAGGGTTCCGCGTAAATAAAAAAAAACTGGTCACGGTAAATCAATTCGGTGTTTAATTGAGTAAGATATGAGATATAATAAATCAATGTACTACAAAATTGTCGACTTTAAAAAGACCTACAAATAGGTCAGTCAGAGCATATGCCTGTCTTCTAAAGATAACCTACATAAGTATTTTTGGGGTAGCAAGGTTCGCGCGTGTGTCCGATCGACGGCATGGCGGCATTCTGTGGTCTAAGCGAGCGCAGCGGCGGGCACAGCTAGTTAGGTATAAAATAATAAAATATAAATGAAAAAAAGGTTTTTTATAAATTCATTTATTTATAAAACTGACATAATTTTGTATTTTAGCGCCGTAGCGTCAAAGATGTCGTGCTGTGGATAATATAAAAATATAATTATATTTTTGTTACAAGCAAGGAGAAATTGTACAGACTTAGAATTAGAAGCTTTCGAATAATTTTGTTAAAACTTAAATAAAGTGATTTTAAAAGAGTGATGCATGCAGCTATGACATGCGACAGGAGTTTAGTCTTTAAGAATGATGAATTGTCTTGGAATATAATATACGAGGTGTGTCCCAAAAGTATCCGACCTGTAGGTCGAGTAGGTACCCATAACTCCACGCCAAAACGTCCAAATGACCTTTATGAAGTACGAGCGTAACAAGTGACTCTTCGCGAAGTCTTCGGCTACAATGGCATCTGACGAGATTTGTTATTTCGAGCGCAGCGAGTCTTTACGTACATTGTCGATAGCGCGTTCGTCGGATTTTGTTATCGTTGAAAATGACGGACAAATCAGAACGGCGAATTTGCATGAAGTTTTGCTTAAACTCAGAAAGAGTTTTAAGAAGTTAATAATAATAGGTAAGTTTTTATTTATTTGACCTCACACTTTACAATATTAACTTAATCTAATACAATCAACAACTTGAAAACGGTAATTGATGATGAAAATGTGCTCCAGAAGATGGTGACGAATCCTGGGTTTACGGTTATGACTCTGAAACGAAACAACAATTCTAACAATGAAAGTTTCCACCTGAGCCACTCCCGAAGAAAGCACGTCAGAGCTGGAGCAACGTCAAGTCCATGATAATCGTTTTCTTCGATTTCGAAGGTGTCGCGCATCACGAATATGCATCGAGAGATCAGACAATCAACACAGAATTTTACCGCGAAGTTCTGAAAAGATTGCGTGACGCGGTGAAATGGAAACGGTCGCGTTTTTGGTTGAGCTGCGACTGGCTTCTCCACCATGATAACGCGCCAGCGCATTCATCGAACCTCGTGTAACAGTTTTTAGCGAAACACAATATTAAACAACTCAGTCAACATCCGTACAGTCCCGACAAAACACCCTCCTACTTTTGAATGTTCCCAAACTTAAAAATTCAGCACAAAGGACACCGGTTTAAAGACAGAGCGACGGTTGAAATAAATGCGACGCGTGCACTCATAGCCATTTCAAAAACAGATTACCAGAGCTGCATCAGGATGTGGAAGCATCGATAGGAGCGTCTTGTTCAGTCGAAGAGGGACTACTTCGAAGAATGCAATGAGCCGGATGACGAAAAATAATGCCAGTGTGAAATTACAGGTACAGGTCGAATACTTTTGGGACACAGTATATACAACAGGCAAAGTTAAATTCCTAATATATTAAGTATTTGTGTGTATGCAAATATACGCGTTCATTATAAGATGCGCGAATATATTGTACGGAGGGCATAATGACATCAGTTTTTGTTTATAACAGTCGATTTTGCTCTCTATCAAATTTACTATCGAAAATCGATTCTGAAGAAGTAAACTCCAAAAATTTATTGCAAAAAAGAACTCCTATACGTACAGCCAACTTGGAATATCAAATATTATCTTAATATAAAAAAATTATTCAAATCTTAAAGCCGGTACTTACGTAAAACAATCCTTAGAATTACATTAGGGCATTTATGGACGCGAAATTCCTTCAAGAATTCCCGGAGTAAGGAAGTCCGATTGACATTGCCTCGCACTTTTAACCCGTTTTTTGTGATCCTGTCCAACTCGTATCGACACGCCGCGGGTACGAAGAAGTAATCAGGACGAACGTTATTCGGAGCGATTGGCACTAAATACGGCGAGACCTGAGCGCGGTTCAACACTGGGGGATAAGCAGGGTCAACGAACTGATCTGTCTTGGGAGCGGCCTCCAAAGCTGCTGTTCCCATCAAAATGCATAGGAGTAATGTATACATCTAAAATTAAAATAAATAAATTATTAAAAAGGAAACTATAAGCCCAACTGCAACAGAAAAAAATCACATTCTTTTTCTATTTTTACTTTTTGTTTCATACAGAGACTTATTTAAATATTATATAACTTATATCACCGAACTTTCCTCCTATGCAAAAATCTATCAGGCCGTTTAAGCTACAGAGCGTGCCATAGAAATAGACATACATACATATTATATACGCTCAAAGAACATAACCCTCCTTTTTCGCAGTCAGGTAAAAACGTAGGTGTTTATGTGTATGTGTCATGAAAAAAGAATCATCCATTTGGATATGACAGGCTTGGTAGATAAAAAAAAAAAAACTTCTATAAAATAATTTTTCCTATGCGGGTTAATTTTTTTAATCAATGGTTTACTGTTAGCGTGTACAACGGACACTGCCTCGATCGACGTGAGTTCTAATCCCTACAATGGAGCCTAAGTTTTTGGGGAAGGAAAACACAGGGACGGTATTTTCTACTGTCCGTCTGACCTCATCTTTAAGTTGAAAAATCTGTCATCATGCACCTATAAATATACTCCGGCAGATCCATTTGAGAGCCAGTTTCGCCTCTAGGCTTAGCGTGTCTACATGCTCGCTTACCATCGGGTGACTTTGAGACCAAACGGTAAATCTATAATCTATTATGAATAGAAATGTCTCTCATGTATTTTTCTATATTCTTTTTATCCTCTCTTAGTGCTTCTTCCTTTATGCTTACGGTCATTATTTTTCAGTTTGATCTACTCAGTCTCGTTCGATCTCACATTCACACGCATTATATATTTTTCTATCTCTATTGGTATTTAAATTTTAAATACATACCAGAAATCGGTTTTAATTTCTCTTACTGCAATTTTTTCTACTAAGAACACGTATTATCTTTTACTGCTTGCTTTGTATTAATAACATCTTGTGGGTACGAACAATAAAACTATACATTAAAAGTAAATATTTATTCGTAAAATAATAATATGTTAAAACACAATAGGGGAAATTACAAGTGTTGCTAAATTGTGCGATATTTAAAATAAATTAAGTCTATTTTAGTAGAATTCAGTTAACAACAATTGATAGAAGTCAAGTGCTAAAAAATGTATGCTTCTCCATTCCCACAAATAGAACGTAATTATTGAAGAATATCGGAAGCACTTCTTAGATAATATAGACAGTTCATCGAGATATAAAAAAGAAAACATTAAAAAAGGAAAATTATTCTATTAGTAAATGTTTTCGACCGTGATACATTAAAATCTTTAATTTAAAATACTTGCACAGATTAATGCATATGCATGAAAGAGCGAGATTCTATAAAGAAAGAGATGAAGTACCAACGAAATAATTTTAAACTAAATATTATTGAGCCTAAAAGATAACTGAGAGTCGTCTGCAATCAACTAAAAGCTATCAGTTATGAAAATTGGTACTACATAATTGTGCTAAATATTTTCATGCTATGCTATTTAGAAACGTAGCGCTAACATAAAACCATAAAGTTATTTATGAATAAATATTTTTTTTATTTTAAATTAATATTTTTATTAATCATGTACGCATCTAGCAACATTGTAAGTTCAAATTTGATATCCAAATTCACCTATGCAAATAAATTAAGGCCTTTGTTGAAGACGTCTTTGTTATAAAATTTACAATTCGACGTAAGTCGCCATGTTTGCGACACCACATATATTGAATCCTCGTCTTATTCTGAAATGAATAAAAGATCTGTTAAAAAATGGGGCACATATATATTTGAAACTTGTACATTTTTAGTAGGTATAGCCGTTTGTGGAATTTTAAACGGCTTTTTAGTTACAGACTGCGAATGAAATCAGAATTCCAACCACTTAGAAACAATGTTCAGTCTTTGGCGATCGAGAAGGCAGAAATATATGCAACCACTTACCTCATGTATCCATCTTCACCCCAATTCTTGCCCCACCAGTTGAGTAATATCCAGTATTGTGGTGTATAACCGACTAACAGCATTGCATGGTTCAGTTGCCACGGAGTGCAAAAGGGGTCATCATATATCCCATTTCTGTTGAAAATTGATTATGTTTGCAGTTATTGACTGCGGTTGGTATAAGATAGTTCGAGACTGGTAGATTGGAATAAAAGCTTTGCAGAATTTGTGATATTTTTTAAGAATGAAAAATCTAGCTTTAACTGCCCATTAAAATCTTTAATTTCTTTTAATAATTAAATAGAAGTATAGTATGTAATATTTCATTAACAATATTCATTACTCCCCTTAATCTAATCACCTAATCATCTGTACATATATCTCTAGAAACCTGCATTCCAAATGGAATATAATAATGAAACTATTTCTGATAAGGCTTGGTAATCAATTATGATCTTTAAAAAAGTTACCTATATAATTGAAAAGTGAAAGGAGCTGCATTTACTGCAACAGCCATAGGACCCACTGTAGATAAGAGCCTCTCCATAGCAGCTTCATCCCCTGCGGGTAATGTTGCCCATCTACGAGGTCGTGCGCTGACGTAATGTCGTTTATATTTGCAACGACCTTTCTGAAAAAAAAAAACTGTAAAAATTATTTCAAAAATTTGAATGATTCCTGAGTCAGACAGTCCTGATCGGTCTTCTTATCGACATATCAATCAAAATCAAAAATATTTTATTCAATTTAGATTATTTCCACACTATTATACCACCTGTTCAGAAAACATTCCAGTCATCGAGAAAAACTGGCAAGAAAGTTGATCAGGTAACTCTACATTTTTTATTGTTTTCTTAGAACATTATTTGTATTGTTTAAATTTATTATCATTTTCAGTGGATGTCTTTACGTCGTCTTTAGAGAATGTGTCAATTCCAGGCATCAATATCATGCACGTAATGCGATCAACCCTTTTAACAATAAGACTTGCTTATCATGATTCTTGAACTTATTATCTTGCCAACCGGTAATGTTCTTAGGAAGTTTATTGTAGAACCTAACACAGTTACCCAAAAAACTTTTATTAAGCTTACTTGTCATTTATTAAAAGATGAAATATTTATTTATTTCTAGTATCGAAATTGAGCCTGTCCTTTACAAGTTCAACGTTATTTAAGTTTTTCTGAATATACGTCAATTCATTTCAGACTTTTATTAAATAAATCAGGCCTTCAAATTTATATATCAATCATAATCAATATGCCGATTCGCTAGATTTCTCTTCAACTCAGCTAAAGTTCCAAACAGGTACTTGATGTTTGATCATCACAAGTCCCTTATTAAAGCCAATATTTGGAAGTAAATTAATATTTATTTTAAACCAACTTATTTCTGGTTTGGAATGAGTTCCCATTTTTTGATCTTACAGAGGTTAAGGATAAAGTTACCTTGCCAATATACGGGTAGTGTTTCTCCGTGATTAGTCCGTCTCTTGATGCGTACCGTAGAGCAGCCTTTAATGAGCCACCATCGCAACCCATGTTACCATCTTTGAAGCTGCAGTCCACAATTTGCTGAGGACTTAAATATGAAAAGAGAAGATGTAGACGGATATGACTTGGCCATACTATGTACCAAACTAATACCAAGTAAGTATTACTAGCTAACTTGTACGAATGTTTCACAAATTACAGAATGTAAGCAATCTAATTATCAGCTAAAATGGTAATAATATTGATTGTTAATAGATTATTTCTTGATTATACTGTTTTGGCACCAAAAGATGGCATTCCTAACAGAAAATAAAAATATTTTTTGCACGACATTTCTATAAATATTTGTCCAGATTTCGTCAATAGCGAGGAACATAAATTTTAAAATGATCTTCGAATTATAAATTTTGGTGAAGAATTAACAGAGATATTGCGATGCAACGAAAAAACACGAAGTAATTTATTGGTCCACCATCTTCATGTGATAAGATTACTTTGATAATTTATTTCTGTCGTAATGGGTTTTATCGCAACTTTTTTTTATCAATTATCCATTACAAAGATCATTTTAGAACATGTATTTGACAACCTAAGGCAGTGTCGATCTAAACAATGCAAGCAGTCTATTAAGGCAAAGTGCAATCTAAACCTGTGTGCTGTGCATGTGAACAAAAAGTGTAAGAACTTGTTGAAAGAATGACAAAAACATCTTATAGGGCACATTCGTTTTGGAGCGTTGTATTTTTTGCTCTTTCTTAGAGATTTTGCTATGATATTTATCTATTTATTAACCACAAGAATAACATGACTTTTTTTAATACTTTGTTCTATAAAACTTAAACATCACCAAAAGTTTTGTTAACTCTATAACAAATGCAGATCCTGGAACACACCTATGGTTACTTCTTGGCCTCAGACTTTCAACCTATGGTATCTAGCTAGGTGGTTATTAGAAAAAGCTCCAACACTGTGCAAATACCAATATTTGACACCACCGTGCATACTCGTATTGTGTAGGTACTTCTTTCTTGAGACTCCACTCTGGTTTTTTTTTTCTTCTTTACAATGGCCTCACTTAAGTAGGATTGGTAAAATATGGTTTCCTCTTCCACTCTCCTCTATAAATTGTCATCCTCAAAATTCAAAATTTATATACGTATATCATTCTTCACATTCATCATCCAAACCTTCTTCGGTCTTCCTCTTTTCCTATATCGGTCCGCCTACATATTACATTCTTTTAGTTGTATTACTTTCATCCCTTTCCACAAGCTACTCTGATTATAAGTAACAATGTGGCCCAAGTTGGTAGGAAGCTAAGCCCAGTGGAAGGATTTCTCTCAAGTCCAGTTGCCGGAACACACCTATTGGTGCTTTGCTATAGAATTCCAACTTCAGAGTGGTAACTAGCCAGGAGAACATTAGAAAAAGCCCTACCAGCACGCTATCTGCCACTGCCAACTTCTCTGTCACTAGCGCTATTTATAGTATGGCACATATATCTGTCTGGCATTAGTTTAACAGTGGTTGCCATAGATCTTGAATTATATTGAACTTACCATCAGGAGTTTATTTCATCCAGAGACCATGGATTGGAGTCGCGGGATATTTGGTACCGAATGCACCAAACAAATAATCTTTTGTGATAATGTCTCCATACCTGAGCTCCTTCCAATCCCCGTGACGTTTGAAGAGTTGCGCCTGTAATGCATGGGTCACTGCAAACGCATAGCAAGCTCCGCAGTGGAACTGTTCCTCCCTCTGCGGTTTGAAACCTTTACTGCGCCAATCCATCTGTAAATTTTTATGAACCAAATCAATGCTACTTTTAGTCTGTTCTTATTCGATAGGCTTCGAACATCTGAGTATTGCACGTTCATTTTCCACACGGGACGGAGTTATGATATTATAAACGACTAGCTGTACCTCACGGGTTCACCCGTGTAAATTTTATCCGACATACTTTCCACCGTGGCACCACTTCCCGTACCTACTTGCCTACGGATTCCATGATTGTGTGACATTCATAGTTACTGCTCCATTTCTTAGAGTCGTAGCGTGAAGTTTCTTCTACTATGGTCGTAGACCTGAGCTGAGTGTTTAATTATTTTAATTTTCAATTATCTCTTAAACTATGCGTCCAAATAATACGCTATAAGGGGCAAAGTTTATCTTCATAAAATTATCTTGTTATTGAAGTAACTTTTGTTCGTAAGGGTTAAATACCAAACCTATAATTTTTTTTTTTCAAAATAATTATTATAGCAAAATACCTTATTGTGACTTATGTACTTAAATTCTTTAGAAGTTTACTGATGAATTAAAGGAGATCACCTTCGCCCAAAGTTGCAATTAGTGTAAGAAAAAAATAAGTCTAAGAAATTTAGTGAGTGTTACTAATGGGTTGTGGTAACAAAAAATAAATATAATCTTGTGTTAACATATATACCCTTTTAGGAACTTTGCGGAGTCGACTTCTATGGTACGCTGTTTTTTTATGATCTTCCGCTGGATCGAACAAGGGTATCGTCGGGATTAACTTCAGAAATTTCATGAAGTATTCTGTCACGTGCTGAAAAGTTTAACATTTCAGTTGATCTCCTACGGCACCTTTAGATTGTGAGTGCTAATGAATTAGAGCCCACTGGAATGTCAAAATATAAGTAGTTGATATTCACTGTGGCTCATTAATACGACTTGTCTCAGCTGAACTAAATTACAATGAGATTAGTATTGTATCTATCTACCTACTATTTCAGTCTGTCGTAAATTATGTTCTTAGAATACCTGTAATTATACCATGGACACTCTACGAGAAGGCGGTTTTACTATCTCTACTAGTAGCTTGTCAAAACGGTATGATAAAATTAATTCATAAATTAATATTTTTTTTTTTATAATAGCTCGGCATATTGACGGTACTCTCCCTGATGGTAAGCACAGTACAATCAAACACAACGGCGACCACCGAGAGATCTAAATCCGGCTTAAAAGACCTGATATGTCGTAAGAAGAAGAGAACATATTGACCAGGAAATGTTTCCACAGTTTCACGGTACGACAAAGTTATAGAGATTTTTTTATTTCGTTCCCAGATGGAGGTTACCGTAAAACTGTGACACAGCGCGACATTCTGTTGTGGAAAGGAACGGAAGGAATTAGATTGAACAGCACGTTCAGAACACTCAACATGATAAAGACGAATAATATAATTATTAATATGATAATTCAATTAAGCATCATAATAATCTGTCTACTAATAATTAACTCTACCAATAATCATGCTAAATAGAATCAGTTGTTAAAATATTCATAGCATCAGAACACAACAACGGCTGAGAATTGACGGTTTGAGATCACTATTGAATTAACTCTGTAGGTTAACGGATAATAAATTATTCTAATGATTAAAAATCGTGCGGGTATATTCAGAGTTTCATTCATAGTGAGTTCATGATGATTTTGGATTTTTTTTATAGCAGCACGGCAAATTCAAATTGACGAACTGTTGGTACCTGATAGTAAACGCAGTACAATCCTAACGCAAAGGCGACCTCCGAGAGATAGTAATCCATCGACTCGTTATCATTTCGGCCTGCATAAATTTAATTTAACTAATGAATATGCACAGGCTGGAGCGCATGGTGGTCGCAACCCAGTAGGGAAAAGTAGCCCTACCTCCCCGCTATCGCCATTTCCTCGTTCGTTACTCAGAAGGGTGCACCACGTGCAGATAAGGTTGACTTGGACGTCTCGGCTAGTCGATATAACATGTATAAATATTTATTTATATTATTGTGATTAATTATTAAGAACGTTACTTTTTTTATTATAAAATTAAATTCTTTAAAAAACACGTTTTGCACCATCTAGCGAATATACAGAATAACTTCATAAACATTATTCTTTAATAATGCCATCTATCATTTATTATGAAATCTTTTTCGCTCAAACAACACTTTTTTAGAACCTTATGCTGAGAATGGAATTAATTATAGTACTAGCTCTGCCCATATTTCAAAATTACCATACCATATCTCCAAAATAGTTTAGATGTAATGAGTAAGAATGTTTCCCAGCTAGGTAATGTTGATTGTGTTCTGCGACTCGTTTTAAATTGGCCCTCCATTTCGCTAGTGCCGCCATCTCGTGACGAGGACTCACGTAGACTTTTCTGTGAACTGTCTGAGAAAGGGAAGATCAAATAAATATTTGCATAATTTATTGTTTCTTAATTCCTCTAATATTATATTGAATGTTTTCTCTGACTGTTATAAAGATTATTTTATTTTATGATAAGATCATACAAGAAAATGATCACTATGTAAAAGCTAGAACTTTATACTTATGAATTTGATTTTCTCCTAAATACGTACTATATCATCTGTATATAAAAAATATTTTATTAAATTGCAGGTAGGTAAGTAAGTACCCACATAGGTACCTATAAAAAAACATTTTCTATTTGTTTTGAGACAATATTATTAAATAGCTCAAAATGTCATTTTCGCCAGTTTTCGGCCACTTGGTGTACCTAGTTCTCGGCCAATTAATAAAACAAGTAATACTGTTGGCAGTCTTTTAAACTAATGGCGATCATTTTAAATGATATCGTACACACAATATATATCGCAATCTATGATCTGAAACAAGAATGCTGTTGCAATCTGCTCACTTTTTTTTCAGAAGCAGTTAAAAGCTTTGGGAGCTTTTTTGTTTATCTAATCAACATCAGAGCTTTTTTCCTAAAATAAAAATTGATAACATAGAAATAAAATCTATATTAAAATTGGAAGTCGCAAATTGGCTGCCTGTTTATATATTTCTCAGCCATAATAATAAAGTAGACGAGAATAAAATGGCCCATATTAGGTTAGTTAGGCCTTGTTTGGTCTTTTCGTCGAAAATAGCAATTTGAAGAAAACGGCAGCCCTGTTCTCATCCGTTTGATTTCATAATTATAATATTAAAATTGAGAATAAAGATGCCTTTTCTCTTATTTATTACGTCTTGAATGATATATTTTTCTTTATAGAAACAAATAAAAACTTAGTTAGGTACTAGAAATCATCAATCGAATATCGTGCACTATTTTTTTCAAAGATAGGTTTGTTAACGAACGTTACCTCTGAACCGCCAAAAGATTTTTTTTCAATAGAATATGCACACAAATAACTTATGTTTTTGTGTATAAACTACCAATATATCAAAGTTACTATGCAATTTCAGATCATTTTATAAATTTCTGAGTGTTACTATGTTGTTCATTATTTAAATAGCTAACGTCCCGTCAAATTATCGAGAACTGGAGGTGGTCGGCGATCTGGCTTATCGACCCTATTTCGTGAAAACCAACTGGAGCATAATTTTGATATCTCAAAGTGGGGTGCTGGTCAAATTTTGAAAACGCAATAACTTTTTTCAGTTTGAGGTACAAACGAAAATGAAAGTGGTACAAACGGGTACAAACGAAGCACTATCGAATGGTAACATCAAATTATTTTTTTTGCAAAGTCGGGTGCCAGGTTCACATAGGTGACATTTAAACAAAAAATATTATATCACTTATTGTTGTGTCAATGTCAATATTTTGGGGGGTCTAAGTTCAATGGCACTTGTCGGGTTAGGATTCACAGTAATAATTGATTTAATTTAATATATTAGTAACAGATATAATAGTTATTTTTAGCTTTCTGCACTCCTTTTCCATATAAACTTTAACCATGCTAAATCTATTTTCTGTGCACGCAATACGCTTAAAAAGAAGTACAAAGTTTTTGCTTCACGTATTAATATAATCTAGTATTATACTTATTACAGATACAGTAGTACTTATAACCTCACCTAAGCCTTCGGTCATCTTATCTGTATGGTATGCAATGCAAAATGACGACGATTCTGAGAGGCGTGGCTTTTCGGTGGTTACTACCGTCGTTTTAGGATTATAAAGGACCATAGTGTTATTTTAATGTGACAACATTGTAACAAAATATCTATGTTTGTGTATAGTACCTAAGCTCTATGGTTAATAACAAGAATAAATGAGTCGTAGCCAAGTCATTATTGTATTAGGTTATGGGCCCAGCACGCTTCCACTGTGCCAACTTATTTATATTGCTTTGCTAATGCGACAAAATCGCTATCTTTTCCACATTTTAAACAAGCAAAGTCATATTAGTTAGTAGCAAGCTGTTAACTTGAAAATTATACCGAAAAGTTTGATTGTATTAAGTTTCTTACCTTATATTCATGCCAATGAGTATCAGGTACGGCATCATGCAATAACAGACCGTTCAAGATATGTTTTCTAATATACTGCACATTATTATTCACAGAGCATTCACTCACGTTGTTAAATTTTAAAAATTCACCGAACCGCTGTGTTCTATCAAGAAAATTCAATGTATTGCCTAAAAAATTGTCCATTGTTTTCGTAGTACATCTTGAGAACCTGTTATTTTTGTATTTAATTAATATAGATTTAATTGTGTTTGTCGTGACACTTATGTTTAAACAATAAATTAGTGTTATGCGAATAAAAATAACGTATAACATCATTCTTGAGAATAAATAAATAAAGATGTTGTTTTGCGTTAAATTTGTTTGGTATTTTTATTGTTACATAAAACAATATAATTAAAACAACGTAAAATAAGAACTGGAACGTGTAATGTTGGTGTACTGGTATACCTAAGCAAATTTTCTTGTAACTGTTTTTTGCTAAATTTCATAAATATTGCAGTTTCATTCGAATCAGCAAATGTGCACGACGATACCTAAACATATGGGAGACGTAATTTAAAACCTAATTATTTAGTTAGGTACATATTTTTAATATGACTAATAAATATTAAGTATATATTTAGCCTAGTGGTCGTAAGCGCGATTGCTATGATTGAGGTTCTGGGTTCGATTCCCAGGTAGAGCAAAATGTTATTGAGTTTTTCTATGAAATTCTCAGTAGCATCTCGGAGTATGGCTCTGTGCCCGATTAATAACAATAGTCTCGCCCCCTATTAAATACGACCTAAAAACATACACGGCGAACTGTGGGTGTACACTAGTAGGTACACCTCTGCCTAACCCTTTGGGGACAAAGGCGTGATGGTATGTTATGTTATACCTTTATACAACTAAGTCAGCAAACAGGCATACGACCTGCCTGATGGTAAACGGCTACCGTAGCCTATGGAAGCTTGTAAATACCATAGGTGTCACTAGCGCGTTGCCAACTTTGAATCCCCCTACCCCAAGAAGCTCTGGCATCCTTACTCACCACAGGAACGCAAACCAAGATTATTTGGCTCCGATCTTCTGTAAGGTGGAAGTATTTCCCCAGTCAGTGTGCCCCAAGTAGAGAGAAATCTCAAAATAAATTTCTATGTTGCTGTAACTCTTGTGGTTTTATGTACTACGCACTAGAAACGACGCGACGCCTCAACCACATTGTTTGAAACACTTTGGAGTGGATACACTCGCACTCACAGTCTGTACCGGGCACTTGTTGCGATTACACATTTGAGTACTAAATTCTACTTCATAAATATGCCTTCATGTACACTGAGATAGTTTAAACAACTTGAAAAACACAAGTAAATGTCAAGGAGTAATTAATAAGTCATTGTTGTTGTAAGCGTGACTAATCTGAAAGTTAGTGTCACTTACATTAGTTACATTGTTTAGGCTTTTTGTCGAACTAGCATAGATATAAAACAACATCGTTTCTTGTCCCAAAAGATGTCGGGCTTAAACCGACCCCTGAATACGTATTCGTTTTATATAATACGTATAATAAACTAAACACAATCTGATTTTGCCATTTCGAAGCAAATATGCATCGTTTTGCTGTTGTGAAATCTTCCACACTTACAATTAATAAAATTCAAGTGTCTGTCTGTTTGTAACGTCAAAATAAAGATTTTTACTAAATGCATATGAACCGATTTTGACTGGACTTTCATTGATAGATAGCTGATGATATAAGGAGTAACTTAGGCTACTTTTATTTTAGAAAAAGAGTTAAGAGTTCCGTACAAATAAAAAAAAACTTGTCATGGTGAATCAATTCGGGCCCTTAAATGGCTTATGCTGAGTAAACCATAAGATAAATAGCAAATTAATGTAGTACATAATCATAGGCATTAAAAAGACCTACAAAAAAGTCCGGGAGAGTATACATGTATCTTTTATGGAACACCCACAATAAGTATTTTTGTCTTTAAAATAGCCGGGAGTGGGGGAGCAAGTTTACGCGCGGGCATTCTGTAGCCCACGTGAGCGAAGCCACGGGCACAGCTAGTACTTAATAAGTATATTGAACTAAAAACCTCGATGAATAAGAAGGATTTTGTATAGCCTGCTCTTAACAGTTCGATGGTGAATAAAAGACAAAATAAATAATATATCATATTTATTACGCTTTTTTACTACATCTAATCACATAATGGCATGGCGCATCTTCTTCAGCGTTGAGCTTGTAAAGTGAAAGCGATGCGTCTTAAAAAAAATCTACTTTTGAGTAGACAAAAAACATCACCTAGGAACAATGTCTACTAATCAAAACGTATTTAATGATTTTATTTACAACAATATCACATGATCTTTAAATTTCATTTATGAAAACTCGTCTGAATAATAAAATTACTTGTCATTATTAATATATCAAAATCAAATTAAAAGTCATTTTCTAAACATACAAAATAGTAACATTTCATGTACACAATTTTCATATAAAAGCAATTTACATACAGATAATTATTTAGAAAATAATGTTTAAAAGTAATTAATAAATAAAAGAAAACGCTTTCATTTAATTAATTGTGAATTAAAATCACTAGATAATAAACAATTTATACTGAAAATAGAGCACTGGTATCATACTTAGTTATATTATATTTATTTTGCGAGTTCACAAATTTATTCAAGATAAAGTTATATCGAATTCTAATTAATTTCATGTCCAACATTCTGTAAAATTTATTCAATTCGAAAAAATAATATGAATTATATACTGTGAAAATTCAAGTGAATTTGTAAAAAAAAAATCAATGATAGTTTATTATAATTTTTACATTTAATATTTACTACTATTGATATAATTGTAAACAGGTAGTTTAAAAGTACTTTATACAGGATATTCAACTAAGAATTTTTTATTCATACAAATAAAATAAGCTAAAAAATAAATAATTTACAAAAAAATTATATTTAACTTAGGAAATCTAACTAGTAAAACCATTTGAAAATATGAGGAGATTATTTCTCTACATAAATATTGTTTACATTTCACTCCATTGTCATGTCATTTCTTTTTAATTACTAATGTATTTCGTCACTTTACACTTATCAAAATATACTTTATCGAAATATCCTAAAAGATAATGTTCCTTATGAGTACCTAGTGTTTTGAATAGTGACACATTTTTAAAATGTGATACATGGCTGAAATATAAATAAATACCTATTCCAAATATTTCATCACTATGATCATGAGATTTTACGACTTATAAAATAATTATATTATATTTACGATACATTATTGTATATGGCTTATATTAATATAGTGACCAGCACTTAAATTGTTAATACATGTTGGTTTAAATACTCATTTTAATGTTATTTTTGAATATGTAGTTATGTAGAATTGTAAAGATGTAAAGATTTCCAACGATGTCGTCAATAGTACAATCTATTCACAGTGGAATATGGAGAAGCAAACATAGAGATGAGCGATATTTAAAAAAAAACATGAATGTTAGATAATGTAATGTTATATAGATATAATATCTTTTTAAGACAAACAAGGAAAGGAAATGCTTCGAACTTCATTTATAAGGGTCTAAATTTATTAATTATAAATGTGGAAAATCGACATTCGATATTTTTTTTGTTCATAGCATCGATGTTTTAGAGAACCTTATACCGTTGTCAAAACATCGATGTTTTAATAGAATCGTCATCCCTAGTCGAAGCAATTGAATTTGTATTATTAATGGAAACTAAATAACAATCTTTATATTTAATTTAATAACGATAGGGAAATTGAGAATTATTTATTTATTTAATTTGATAATTAAACTCCATAAATTTCAATATTTTATTATAATAAGAATATTATAAAAAAGATATTAAATCTGTATTAAACTAGGTGCATATTATTAGCTATTTATTCATTGAAGAATATCAACCATAAGTGATTTTTCTCTCGCAGTGCATTCGGGCGCATCCAATAATTAGGGTTACCTCATTTTCAAAAGTTAAGACTTTTACAAGGACATAATTTCTTCCTAAAAAAAGTATAAATAAATAAACGCACTGAAACCACATTTCACGATACGAAATAAATGCATTAAGTATATAATAATAATCATAGATAAAAAATAAAAAATTGTCTACTTAAAAACTAGATAATATAATAAATAAAATCTAAAATCACTAGTAATACTCATTATCAATACCTATGATTATATAAATAAAAAAAAACATTGCATTTGAGAGATTAAAATATTGGAGGTCAAATAAAAATAGCTTTTTTTATTAGCATGGCAAAGTGTTAACACTGTGACTGAAGATAAGCGTAGTACGGTATAAAAATAACGGCGACCACATATAGATCAAAAACCATCAGCGGTCACCACTGTCGTGAAGACTTTGCCTTTTTATTTTTTATTTTTTAGAACTGAGTACACTGTTAGCCTTAGGGGCCCTAAAGCCGCTGCGGCTTTTACAGCTTCACCGGACTTGGGGGCGAGCGCAGAGAGCACTCAGCCACGAAAACAGACTTTGCCTTTAGGAGGATGGTTTATATACTGATGAACGGGAATGACAGACGTCACTTTCCAGATACACGACCAGGTTTCAAGGGTTTGTACCATATACCAGGTAAAAAATATGCAGGTAAGCAAGCAATCATTCCAACTTTCAATATCGATCAACTATACGTTTTGATCACCGAGTAATTAAAAAATGTCGTCGCATGGACCAGAAGATGGAAGATGGAAGACGGAAGAAAGCCCTTGATATTTCCGAATGTTGAAGGGTACCATCAATTATTTTTTTCAAATACGAACTTAGCGACATCTGTACCGGAATTATTGGGCAGACAACCATCCTTGCTGATGAATCATGTAAAAGAATTTTATCTAAAGCAGTAAAGAAAATAGGAAATAAACGGTTATAACCTTGTATAATGTTTTGAATCATAACTGTTGGATTTATCAGTCACAGAAAGAATAGTGTTAGATTGCCTATTCTTTATATAACTCGTAAAGCTGACAAGAGCAATTTACACTACGCTAACTTGAAAATATTGATTTTACATCGCAAGAATTTACCGTAATTTACATTACATTACTTCATAAATTAATGTAATATTTACATCGCATTGTTATCATCTTAAGGTTACTTATAGCGTCCTTATTTGAATGTGGATATAATTTCTTTTACAAAAACGGAAAATGTCTAAATATCAAGTTAGTGTAGTGTAAATTGGTTGTGTTAGTTGTTTTTTTTTTTTTTTTGAGCACAGTTTAGGAAAAATATATATCAAAACATTGTTAAATCGATGGGAAATTTGTAGCAGAAGATGACTAATTTTATTGTCATAATGGTTTAATCATGCAAGATTTTTTATTCGTTTATCAAATAAACATTGTCCTAAAACCGAGATGTATAAAGAAATGTGATTTCATTCCGTTATTTAATTAGATCAAAAAGCGTATACGTTTTATTGCTTCACCAGCATAATTAGCTAATTTGAGCTATTAACATTTATCACCTAAAGTCCAATAGTGCGTAAATGACATTTAATATTTTGTTCCGATTTTCGTAGATAATAGCGGAAAGCAAATTAAAACTACCGCTGAAAGACATCAGCTAGCTGGATAGTCTCGAACGAAATACTATAAAAGAGACCGATAACCAGTAGGTAGTTGAAGAAGCACATGAAATACTATAAATCTGAATGGATATTTCTTTGATCTAGTACTATCAGGGGTAAGCGTTCACGGAACTTTCGAGAAGTTTCATATGGTAAAAAAAAAACAGTCTACAAATCAAGCGGAGTAGATTAATTATCAAGGCTTTTAAAAAACGGAAACTATTATAAATCTCCACTTACACATTATTGGATATCAAGTGATGCATAAACCGTATTATTTAACGAGGCGATCATTTTATTAAAGGACCAGTAAGTAGTACTTACCATCTGCAATTCAAATAATAATCTATAGGAAACTTGAAAGACATTACGTGTTACCGCCACACTTCGTTACATGGTTTTTGAAATTACCCTGTTTTTTATCTACGTGTTAGTTTTGAAAGATAGAAAACGCATAATAAATAATTGCAAAATTTAAAATGCTAACAAGTTCCAGTGTGTCCCGTGCCTGTTGTATGAGCGAAATGGCAGTATACACATATCTCTTTCCAGTACTTTTTATACATGACTATATCACATTACGAACTAATAAATAACCTACTATTCAAAGCTATATATACATTCACAGCACATATAGAACTGGTATTATACAGACGCCATGTTTTTTTATTAGATGAATAATTTTTAAAATTGTACAGGTTTTCCATAAATTATCTGTCAAATTTTCAAAATTATTCCCCGTTAACTGAAAAATCTGCCCTAAAAAATATCAGCAAATATTTCAATATTACATTTACTTTTATTTTTGTATTTACAATTATTTATCCGAAGATCATAAATGTCATAGATCTTGGCTATTTATTGCATTAACCTAATTTTGTAAATCTCATATACATGTAAAAAAAAAATTAACCTTCATATTATTCATATTTGATATTAATTACCGAACGTCAATATAGGAAACTGGGTTATATTATTATTTGCCATTTTTTTTTTTTATATGTTTGAATCGATTTCAAACAATAAAACTTCAATACCATCGAGCAATTATATATGTACTTATAGTACAGTCGATAGACAACAACAATACCAACAATTCTATGTCTTATTACAAGCGTTATTTCAAAATTTTTTTTTGGCCTTTAACTCCAAGAGTTTCGGCTCCATGTATCTTACAAAACAGATTAGTTAATATTATAACACTTAAAATTATTTTTTACGATATGTCATAAATACAAATGATATAACGAGTGGGAACTAAAACAACTAGTTTTCGATATAAATATTTATAAGCAGGGACAATTAAAAAGCCCTTCTGGGTATCAAAAGGGTATAAATGTTACCGGATAATTCTAGAAACCGATAGTTTCGTCAGCAATCATCAATCTAGACAGATTGTAGGTTGTGAACGGACGGACGTTAATCATTTTGAATTTTTGAGGTTATGTCTATTAAATAAGCAAAGTCATATTATTATAAGACTTGGAAAATGTAATAAACCGACGAGCATGTATGGAAAGACTGATGAATGTTGAAGAAGCGAAAGATGGAAGGACGTGGTCTCTACCTACCCCATTGCGAAAGAGGTAATTTGTTTGTGGGACCCGCTTGCTACGCTCGCTCGCCTCGTACTTTATGATAGCAGTCAACCTACACCTAAACAACACCTACCTGAAAACTTACGAAAATGTAATATTAGTTTGCAAATGTAAGGTCAGTTCATAATCTAACGGCAGTTTACAATACTAGATTGATTAAATTATAAACTAAAGTTTATAAGTAAGGTTCGTACAATTATCTGGTGACATAAATAATTGTGGTGTATATAGAATATTGATTTCGAGATATTTTGATCATTTGGTCATTTAGATTGATCGATTATTGCAGAAGAAACTGTGTTATGATTAAATCTGAAGTCAATATCTGAAGTCCAACAGTCTCCAGTATATATAAATATTTACTTTTTTTAATGTTTGAACAATTTCTCGTGAAATCTTGAATCGCTGTCGCCTATGTTGGTAAATAGAAAGATACGCTTCCCCAGTTCACCGTTCCCGCTGATTCGATGCTCCGTTTAGGCTTCTTAGTTCGGTGTACGGTTTCCTCTGCGAGAGTAGCTTAATATCTTCACCAGCTGTATAAGCTACGTGCTCTTTCCGCTTCTGGTAGACCATAAATCTGAAAAAGAAGTTACTTTTAAGCCAAAAGCTTTTGATCACCTGAATTTTGTCGAACAACACAAGGCTGGCCAATTAATTTTAGAGGTGTATCCATGGTAGCTGGATGGAGGGTCAACGATTTTATAATTCTTATTTACATTCATGGTAGATTCATATATAAATATATCAATATTTGAAATTAATAAAGTTTTCAGTTAAAGTTAGTTGAATAATGGCGGGTAAATTTAAATGTCTTGGCCAGTTTACGGCAGAAGGCCAGGTTTTGGGCAGCCTTGAACTAATATAAATTTTGACCTTGTTGTTGAAAAAATAAACTTATCCTAAATCAATAATATTTATCCAAGATTTTTATCATCCCTACAACCGTACATCCGCAACAAAAGCATTATTCAATAATATTGGTTTTTGATTGTAAGCTAAAAAATTACAAATCTGGAAAGAAATAATTGTTTCAATTGTTTCATTTTCTCTTTGGAAAATTGAGATTCTTGTCTGGGGGTCACGTGAATGGAAACGCCGATCAGAAAACGAGACGTTATCGTACAATATTTATACAGTTGAGTGTTATTCTTATTAGGTTTATCTTGTGACAAAAGACTTTAAAATTATTACTAAGTGTAAAAATAGTGACTTTAAAATCATATAGGTTCTGCAATTTTTATATAAGTTTCAAAAACTCAAACTCAGGTTTATTGGTATAAAAGTATGTTTTTTTTTTTAGATCTGACTACACTGTTAGCCTTAGGGGCCCTGGAGCCGCTGCGGCTTGTATAGCTTCACCGGACTTGGAAAATATCTTTGACCTTAGTGTTATTTATTAAATGATGACGTCATGTGCTGTAATGTGATCATAACGCCGCGCTTTTCGGCACTATTTATTTAAATTAAAAACTGTGTAACAGTGAATAAATATAAATTCAAGGGTATTATTATTTTTAACACCAAAATCTTTAATACAACTTTACAATAATTGTCTTTAGAACAATACGATTCTATTCTTAAGTATTTTTTAAATTATTAATTATAAAATTACTAGGTTTATGTATGACTTAACATATATAATCGTTAAAACAATATATATATATATATAACCAGTGTTTGTGGTGAAAACGTTGATAAATCAAAGAAGTGTACTTTTCAGAGCAGCATTTTCAATTTCTTATAATGTAGTTAGGTACCTATGTAAAATCGTAAATGAAATATTATAAAAACTAGGGGCTTTTTAAAATGACGAAAATTGCCCTTTTTTACCGTCATGTTCAGACGTCTGGAGCAAACAAGTTGAAGACTACAAAAAGAAAAAGAAAATCATACAGACATAGCCAAAATTCTTCTTATATTATTATTGAAAAAAATATTAAAATCGGTTCAGTTTTGGAAGAGGAAACAGGGGGATAAGAAAATATGATTTTGTCAGTTTTACTTAGGTATAATCAGTCCGAACTGCAGTGGTCTCTCTCGCACTCTATTCGGTGAGGTTCCGGGCACAGCGCGACAACAATAGATTTTAGAAATACCTATTTTTTAATGTTTCTTAGATCGCGTATCCTCTGAATGCGTGATATTTGACCATGCATCAAATAATAGCTTTAGACACATTCAATAATTACCTAAATTTTACGCTAGCAATAAATCTAGCTACAGTATTTAGTACTCATGCAATACCTACCAAGCAACCGAGAAAAGGAGTATTTATCGTATGACGTGCGCTATCAACCTGTTTACTTAACAGATGTTCTGCAAATGCCGCGTTGTTTGCTTCTTTAATACTATCAAGTACAAACAAGACATGCATCTTTGTATACAACCTGTATAAACCGAAATATATCTTCTCAAGTCCGCTGATAAAAGTTTTTTTGAAAGTCTTTATTTTTAAACCTTTTTTGTGACAAACAACCATACGGCACGGCACGCCTTGGTAAGCGGCTAACGTAACATAGCATATCGACGTCTGTAATACCATAGAAACTAGTGTGTTGCCGACCCTGAACGCAAGGACCAAGGAGTTCTCGAAACCCAACTCTCCGCAGGAACAAAATACCAAGTTGTGGTTACGATCTTCTGTAGGGTTGAGATTTTCCACATACAACAACTCGACAATAGGTCGTCGCTGTCATAATGATCTGTGAGTCTCAAGGTAACTGGATACGCATCGGCTGATCCCGAAACGCGACAAACTAAAAGAGAGTCACCGGGACATGTCCATCACCATATGCATGGTGGTCGCGATCCAGTCAGATACAAATGGACCCACTTGATTGCTGGATATACATCGACTGATCCCGGAACGGGACAAACCAAAAGAAAGTCACAGTGACGTGTCTTTCAGCATATGCATGGTGGTCGCGATCCAGTCAGATACAAATGGACCCATTTGATTACTGGATATACATCGTATGATCCCGAATCGTGACAAACCAAAAGAGAATCACAGTGACATGTCTCACCATATGCATGGAGGTCGCGATCCAGTCAGATACAAATGAATCCACTGATTGCTGGATTTACATCGATTGATCCCGGAACGGGACAAACAAAAGAAAATCACAGTAACGTGTCTATCACCATATGATAGTGTCGCGATCCAGTCAATACAAATGGACCATTTATACTGGATACATAGTCTGATCCCGAAACGCGACAAACCAAAAGAGAATCACAGTGACATGTCTCACCATATGCATGGAGGTCGCGATCCAGTCAGATACAAATGAATCCACTGGATTGCTGGATTTACATCGATTGATCCCGGAACGGGACAAACCAAAATAAAGTCACAGTAACGTGTATATCACCATATGCATAGTGGTCGCATCCAGTCAGATACAAATGGACCCATTTTATTACTGGATATACATAGTCTGATCCCGAAACGCGACAAACCAAAAGAGAATCACAGTGACGTGTCTCACCATATGCATGGAGGTCGCGATCCAGTCAGATACAAATGAATCCCTTGATTGCTGGATTTACATCGACTGATCCCGGAACGGGACAAGCCTAAATAGGACATAATTGTTCTAGCACCTTATTTATAGTTATCCCCAACCACTCAATAATTAAAGAAAGTTGAACCGCCATGCACCATACCAACCACACTTCAGAAAATATAATAACAGAACAAGTATTAATATTTTCCGACATAAACATCCCTAACATTTCTGCAAATCTCAATCAAGTTTTTTCCCATCCCTAATAATACACCACTATTGGTTTTTATAGTTTTCCTTTTTTTTAATAATCGCATGTAAAAAAAAACAACCTGTATATAACATGTGTCATAAATAATAGTCGGGGCGCGAACAAAGAGATCGAGGAAATATTCTCGGTTCCAAGTTCCGACTGTTTCGAGTTCACAGTCGGCCGCCGACTTGAGAGGTAGTGTACAATATTTAATTTAAAAAAAAAATCATTTCTTGAAAGAGTTAATTTAACAACGTAATTTATTACCAAATCATATTTGAAGTAAAATTTTAATATTATCCGAGGTAAGATATATTTTTATTTATTCTTTTTTTCTTGTAATCAGATTGTAAATTTCGATAATGTATGTGATAATTGAGGTTCTGAATTTCCATTTAATAAGTCTTTATTTAGTTCTGAAGTTAAATCAATACTTTTATTCAGTGCATTTATTTAGATTTTTTGGTGTAGTGACCTGTACTTGAAGTATCTATCAGAAAGAACAGGTTATTCGGACAATGTTCCACCGTCACTCTATGGTTTCTTTACGATGTTTTCGTTCATTTTCGTAGTATTAACTGCCTCATTAGCCTAGTGGTCCCAAGCGCGACTGCTATGCTCGAGGTCCTAGGTTCGATTCCCAGATCGAACAATGTGTTATTGGATTTTTCTACGAAATTCTCAGTAGCAGCTCGGAGTTTGGCTTTGAACCCGATTAATACATACACGGCGAACTGTGGGTGTACATTAGTACACCTCTGCCTAACCCATCGAGGATACAGGCGTGATGGTATGTATTATGTAATAAACATAGTTATAAAGTGTTAAGTGTATTTTATTCCTTAAGGTAAGCACAGTGTACCGAGAGACCGAGATCGAAATCAGTCGACTATCCTGCATTAACTGGATCCCGGCTGATCCCGGGCATTTCACCACATGCATGGTGGTCACGACCCGATCGGGTAAAACACCCCTGCCACCCCGGTATCGCCATCCACATGATTAACCCATAATGATGACTTTAATTCTATTTTTCGCGTTTCGTAATTAGCAAATGTATATTAAGTTGCCGATCTCTTGGTGGTGTCAGTTGTTTTTTGATTTTACTGTGGTTACCGTCAGGGAGAAAATCACTATATACCGTTCTAAAAAAAAAAGATAAAGCACTTGTACGCGTCACATAAATATAGGTAGTACCATTTCATATAACGTCTACATATAACAAATAAAACAGCTAATAAATATTATAATTAAACACGCATCGGTTGTGAAAGCGAGCGTGAAGGTTGAACTATAGCACGCTTTGTAATAATTCAATGCAGCCTGTCTATTATTATGCAAAATAGTACAATTGTAAATCACAGAAATATATTTATTGTAATATTATTTTCTGCTCGCGACTTCGTGCTGCATGGACCTCAGAATTGGGTCTTTACCGGGATAAAAAGTATCCAATGTGTCAATCCAGGTTATAAACTATCTGTGTGCCAAATTTCATTCAAATCCGTTCAGCCGTTTTTGCTTGATTGAGTAACAAACAGACTCTATATTTTAATAAATATCATTTTTAATTTTACTGTTATTACTATGTTTCTGTTATATTTGTACAAAGAACACTTAGTAGGGCACTTCTGAAGGTTACATTTAAGAATTGTTACCATCAGTTATGTTAATCATTCTACTAAGGATAAAGTAAGAATCCAAAAGGATTTTCTTATTATTTTAATTTCAATAATTTCGTATCCACCGTTAAAACATGTAAAATCTCATCTGATGTTAAGTAACGATGACTAATCAAGCTAATCTTAGAGTGGCTGGCTGTCACTGAATACACCTATAGATACTTGCCGACTAATTTTCTACTTAAAAGCGTTGTAACTAGCCAGGCGGGTATTTGAAAAAGCTAAAGTTTAATCACGATGTTTTCTTTCACCGAAAGCTCAGTCGATGCGATGTCCGAACGAGCCACCACAATATATTGATACCAAATGGATCAAACAAGGGTGATTTCCGTTAACAAGTGCAAGAAATTTTTCTCCTTTAGAATTTTGTTTGTGTATAATAAGTTCGAACAAAATCACATAGGATTCTTACATTTAACTCGAAGACGCGAAGAAGCCTAAAGGAAGACCGACTTGCAAGTGCAGCCGCTGGAACATGGTCTATACATTGGTAGAAAATTTTTTACGAATAAAATTATGGTAAATAGTCACATACAATTTTTTATAACAATCCTTATTTTTGTTTTTTAATAAATATTTCTATTTTTTTGCGTTTCATTTCCATAGTCTACGTTAGTTTATTTCCAGATGTGAGTAAGGCAGGAAATTGGGTACAAAATAATTTTCTTTTACATTTAAAAAACTTGACCCAGAAGCGATAAGTTTTGCCGCTGTATTTTCATCGCGTGTATAGTATTCGGTACTAATGTATTAACAACCTTGATATACCTAACTATCAGTAACTTTATAAATGTTTCCTAAAATATACTCTCTACAATTATATACATCAAACAACACACAAAATGTCGTCACAACATAACATATACAACACCGAAAAGACTCCAAAAACATACACACTAAAAAATTGAAAATATAAAAAAAAACCCTATAAAGCACACAAACACATAGCACACAAAGATAACTCAAAACCTATACACACAAACACAAACATAGAACACACAGTCATAACACATATAAACATGATACGTATAAAACAGTACACATTCACAGCAGTCACACAATATTAACAACATATCAGGATGAATAGCAAACATACAAAGAGCCCTGTCAGAATCCACAGGGGTAAAGTAACCATCCTCCCAATGTCTGCACCAGACGGAAGACAAAAATAACTATCAGCTACATAGTTTACACTATGATTAAGATTGTAAAAAGATACGAGAGATTGTATAAGATAGAAAATTACAACGACTAATTTTATCACTAAATTTGGTCGGACCGTCAAAACAGCTGGAAGTGTTAGTGCCTGAACAATTTCTATGAAGCTGTTCACATTTAGCCGGACCCGGTAAGTACGCCGTGTTCAGAATTTTTGCTGGACGGAACGCGCCGGCACAATACCTGAACCGGTGTAATATGAAGGAGCTGTTAGTGATGCCGTCTTTGGTAAATAGCTATACGTTCGTAAATGTACCTGCTTTATCACGTTTGACCTTGAGAAACAATTGTAATTATGTAATTAACTGCCACGGTATGAGGTCACCATTACAAAAACAAATACAACGATCAAAAATGTAGCAGGATTAATTTAAATTTTTATGCCATAAAACTACAATGAAGGCAATTAAATATTCAACAAAGAAGATTGTAAAAAAAAAACCCCTTAAATAACAATATAATATAATGTCATTTTCTTCTCATACCTGACCTTTCAGAGGTCTTATTAAACCAACGCGGGGCCTGTAGAAAATCTTATTTAGAAGGCCATAATTTTGTATTATTATGATAATGAAAAAAACCACAACTTTAAAAAAATCTCGAGTTTGAATGTGAGCAAATTAATTAATAAAACTAAAAAATGACACTCATGCGATTCCACAACATATCTATATTAATTAGTTATTATTATTAGATAATACTATAAAAGCTCAAGAGATTGTTTGTTTGTACGCGCTAGTCACGGAAAGTACCAGTCGGATTTGAAAAATTCTTTTTACTTTTTATAGCTTATTTAATGAGGAAGATTATAGGCTATATAACTTCACGCTACGACCTTAAGAAGAGGAGCAGTAACGATGAACGTCAAGCAATCTGGCAAGTACGTGCAATTGAGAACAACGATTAGCTACACGGGTGTATAATTTTAATACGGGAAAAACCGTGGGACACACCTAGTGTTACATAATTTAGTTAAATATTAGAAGTGTCAAATTAAACGAATATGATAAAAACACATTCGCTATAATAATATATCCTCTGCTTAAAATTTTCCACAAACTTGTATATTCAAACATTACATCAGATAGTGTCGGCCAAGCAAATATTGTATTTGCATGATAAACGATACACTGAGTTACGAAATGCGAAAATAAGTTGAAAAAAATGAATTTGTATGTATTATAAATATGACTGATTTAAAAACAACTGTAACAGAATATAATTATCTACGTGATATTGTTAGGTATTTTTGTATATTACTTCAGCGATATAGGAAAAGCGGTTACCGTCGAGAATTGAATGTCTGCCAACAGGCATTGTCGTAGTACTGGTCTTGGTTTAAGAGAGGTAGGTCACAGATATATTCCTGATCAGATTTTTCTGAACTTGGGGCAATAAGACTGGTGGAATACCTTCACCCTACAGAAGATCACAGCCAAATAACTTAATATTGTGTTCCTGTGGTGAGTAGTTTCCAGAGCTGCTTACAGCTGCTACTTTTTAAATATTTTGCAATTTCATTAATTATTGTTTACAAATTAAATAAAATTAGTTAAAAGATTAATTTTACAAGTCAGTTAACAATTAAACAGTTTATTTTACTTCTAATTTTACAATTTTAACTATTATTTACATTAGACGTGTCGTGTGTGAGTTCCGGATTCGTAACAAAATATTTTAATTTTGTCAAAATTTTATCTTATTATATGAAGTGAGCAATATATAATTGGTTTCTCGGAAACGGCTCCAACGATTTCGATGAAACTTTGCATTTAGATAATGTTTTACATTCCAAATTTACCTAGATAAGTGTTTTTCTTTTTTTGTTTATAAGACACCGAGCACAGTTATCATACATATATATTGATACATAGATACATCTAAATTGTACAATGCATTTGTAACATAGGAGAAGTAAAAGAGAAGGGAATTTTGCAGTAGAGAGAGTATGAGTAACTACTACGAGACAATTTTTTACAAAATAGAAAACCAACTTCAATGGTTTTGAGGAGTTCCCCGATGTATCCTCAAAGTCTAATGCCCAATCCCAATGAAATTAAAATTGGACCACCCTTAAGGTATCCAACGAAAAAAGAATCATCCAAATCGGTTCATAAAAGAAAAAGTTACAGCTGAGCATCCATAAAGAAATATTACATTCGAATGGAGAACCTCCTTTTTTGAATTCGGTTAAAAAGAGAAGGGAAGCATCCGGTATAGTAAGAAAAACAACTAAACGAGAAGAAAAGCTTTAAGTAGATATAAAGATTAGACTAGTCAAGCATAGAAGAGAAAGAGAAGCTTTATTAGAGTTAAGAACATATAATAAGATTGGGTTTTTTTGGGAGTTTCCTCATGCGTACAATTATTTTAGAACGATAATGGGTGATTTGCTTTAGAGGTGTCTGATGGGAACTATATAAAAAACATTGTCCTTTGCAGTAATGACATTGCTAGAATGAGTGGGTTGAATGACGGACATACAACACGATGGGTTAATGTCAGGGTCGTTAGCCATCAACAAAGGCCACAGATCATCATCTACGACGGGACGTACGTTATTACAGAAGCGTAAATTGCTACAACGATTAGATAAATATAGAAATAGAACTTGTATATTTTAGACTAGGTGTGCACCGCGGTTTTATACGTGTTTATATTTTTCTCCCAATACGGCGCTTTACGCTAACATTATTCTGCTGCCTAAAAAAAGAAGAGCGCATCTTTAAACATTCGATAATTTAGTTTTATTCGGAATCTGGAAGAAAAGGTGCGTCTGTTTTTTATGTTTGCATATTACCCTGTGTTCTGACGTATCTACTTAGATTTATCTCTACTCGGGGCAGTTCAACTGGTGGAATTTCTCCACTATACAGAAGATCAAAGCCACATAGGCTTGTGTTGTGGTTCCTGCGCTGAATAGGGTTTCCAGAGCTCCTTGGGATAGGTAGGGGTGTTTAAGGTCGGTAAAGCGCTAGCGATACCTACGCTATTACAAGCATCCATAGCCTACGGTAGCCGTTTACGAAAACAGGCGGGCCGTATGCTTGTTTGCCAACTTAGTTAAATATTTAAAAAAAAACCCTACAAACTTTTCGAGATTTCTCCGGTTCCTTTGTGTTTTATTTAGATGTGTCTCTTTTCCTTACTGCGGCAGTACTGTTAGGTAACTACTTCGTTCTCGCTTGGCGTGTTTTCTGACCTATACTTTTTATGCTCTTCTCCTAAGGCTCGTAGCGTGATGCTAGACAGCTTATAACATGTCTCAGTAAATAGGCTACAAAAAAGGTCAGGTGGTTTTTTCACCATATTTATCCAGCCGAGAGAGAGACCCGTGGCAACTTACTATCACAATTTAATTATATATTGTTTGGCAGTGTACCATTTATAAATTAGGCTGATTTAAGTATCTAAGATATGCCACAAGCTGATCTGACTAAAACCACAGAGGTAAATGGTTGTTTTCTTACTGCAATTGACTATATTTTTAGACCAATTCGGTCAGAATAAATATAGACCAAAGCAAATATACTTTATTCAATTTAGGCCCTAAGGAGGCACTTTATAAACGTTAAAACACTACTAACGGTTCGGAAAATATCCCAGTCATCGAGATGAGCAGGCATTGGCGCTGCTGTATTAAGAGTCATACTATTTATTATATCAGAAGAAGGATTATTATGTTCAGAAGACAATATAACTCATATATTCGTATCACAATGGGGCGTATCGCAGATAATAACAGTTTTAAACGCAGTACATCGAGAGGAACGTTATGTAGTTATCTAATCTGTGATTGAATTGTTAAACCAGATCTGACCACCGCAGGACTAGTGAAGAAGGAAGCACTAATATAGAGATCTAGAATCATACATACACATTTTATATAGTATATTATGAGTATTAGGTATATAGCATTAGGATGCATACATCATAATAAACATTTATACATACTTATACACCATTTCAGTTGATTAAAAAAAATTAATAATTAATTCAACCATAGTCAATGTAATAATATTACACTCAATTTTATTAATTTGATATAATTACATTTCTTTCAATTAATTTAACTTAACTACACTAAATTTAACAACATTACGTTTAACGAAACCAACTAAATCTAATGAATTCAAAGGAAGGTTTTTATATGTTATACAATTATTTAAACTGTGATTGAATTTCTAAGTGAGCGCTGCAGGATTATTTGAGAAGGATATACTAATAGAGATCTCGAATCATACATAAAAATTCTATATAATTTTTATCACAATAATAAACATATCATCACGCCTACCTACTGAAAATTTCATAGAAAAACCCTATATCACTTTGCTCGACCTGGGAATCGAACCCGCGACCTCGATCACAGTCACGCTTACGACAACTAAGCTAATGAGGCAGTAACACTAACGAATAGCCTATTAGAACACTCAGGGATAATGGAGCTAAGGAATTTTGAGAATCAGATCAGTAAGTAGTTCTGAAGAATACCTTTTTACAATATTGTACATACATAGAGGTATAGATTCAAATGAGAATTTGAAATAAATATTTCAACATAAAATAATACCATTCTACCATTTTGATTACCAAATTTTTAATATATTAACAGGTGTTTGTAATAACATATTTTGTCGCTTTAATATTATTTATATTATACTTTTGTTTGTATTATATTTATAAATAAGAATTATATATTATTTTTACTTCATATATTATTTTTATTATATAGTATATTTTATTTGTAAGTGATAGGTATAATTATGTTTAGTGATTAGTGATCTATGTATAAAAAGTGGATGTTTAAACAATTTAGTTTGGTTTTTTTGAGTATTTTCAGATTTTTTGCAGCAGATATTAAGCCAACTATTGCCAAAGCGTCATCCATCGCACAACATACCTTGATGCTCACTTTCATAGAAATGGTAATAACGTACTTGACCCGTCTGTGGTCACTTGGAAATGACGTCTATTTGTGAAAGCCCAAACTTGTAAACCTAAACGTTTATGGGTACCATAACGACGATTAAATAGTAAAACTATAACATTTCGTTCAATTCCGTGGACATTTTTAGCAAGGGAGCAGACGCCATCTTGTCGTAGTTATACTTCAAAATTACAAAAATAATTATCAAAATATTCTATTTAAGTGATGTAAGCAGAATTGTGGATACGTTGCAATTAAAAAGATAAAAAGAAGGAAAAAATGAATAAAGATTCCGTTGCAACTAATTCATATTTATTTTATTTATACCAATTACCCCCTTCATTCAATAAAATATAATACACATTAAAAATTAGGTATAGTACACGGTGCAATTTAATTAGTTCTTTACCCAGTACGTACTCAGTTCATAGTCTATATTATATAAAATCAATTAATAATAAATTTCATAAGTAAAATTAATAATTATGAACTAGATCGAATTTGACATAATTTGTGACAGCGCTATGCTTAAGGTTTGTTCACACATATCAGTAAAATCACATTTCCGGCACAATCCTGCCACCGTGTTAATTATTCTATCATACATTCTCTATGAACGCGGACTGTCAGTGTCAGTGACGAGACTGTACTCTCAGTGTTAGACATCGGTAACACAGCAAATTTTTTTGCGCCAACTCAATAACACAAGCGCAGCTCACTGCACCGGCTCATTGAGTCAACTCAAATTTGCGCTATGGCGCTGCAAAATAGTCCGCAAGGCAAGCGAGTTAAAGAAATGTATGGGTCAGATGAACGGCACGGGAATGCGGCTTGGTGCTGTGCCGTAGCCACTTCGATGCACTGAAGTGAGCCACCAACAAACACATTTGGAATAAGTGTGTTAAAGCATCCGGCGTAGTAAACTGTGTTGGAGCAATTCGCGGCGTAGCGCAGTGTTACCCATGTCTTCTCAATGTCAGTGCAGTGATATTTTTACCGGATCACAGACGCTTGTCTGAAGATCCGTAGAGGAGGTTTTGCCTGAAGTATCCGTAGATAACGCGATAGACCTGTGCAAACGCGTTGTCAGAACTGTGACTACACTGATATCGTGTGAATCAGCCTTAATCCACGCTGGCCGGCAAGCTGGCGGCATATCAAAAGTAACCAATAACATCACTGGCATCAGCCGCGAAAATGTCTACGCATTTGGAAAGTTGTAGTATGCGTAAGCAATTCAGTGAAGTGCCAAACAACTGTATTTTATTCAATGTTTTCAAATACTTCAGTTTTTTAATATTTATTTATTGCTATGTAACAATAGTACGTCCTTGACTGAGTACGTACATTTCGGGAATAGAACCAATTAAATTGGCTAACGATCAGTAATCACAAAACACTATAAAATGTAATTGAAAATATGAAAATAATCTTCCTAATATTATAATCATCATTTAAGTAATGTTTTATGTATTTGACATAATAAATTTATATTTTTAAATTAAGAATTAAGATTGAATATTTTGTACTGTTCTTCATGTCAAACGAAACACCTATAACAACGCATGACGTCATTCGTGTGTAAGCAAGCGAACGTTATCCAATTGGTGCGTTGAGGTGACATCTGTTGTTTCCTTATAATTTTCTGCATTTATTTAGTACCGACTCCACGTATGACGTCACGCGCTATGCGGTATCGTTTGCGCAGCAATTTAAAAACATATACGTTCAGACGTTATTTTAAGTACTTATATTGCGTTATTTATGTGAAGTTATATTTTTCCTAGCTTTATAAATCCATGTTTAATAATAAAATTAACGCTTTTTGAAAAGTTGTCTGGTTGTCTATTGCACCGTATATATAAGGATACGGATATGTTACCCTAATGTGTCTAACTAAACAAATTTGTACTTAAATTTAAAATTACGTATATAATATACTGGAATAGTCTTACTTTATGCAGGTTTGCTGGAGTAAATAAGAATCCATAAAAAATGATATCTGTAAAGAAAAAAAAAATTATAGACATTTAGAACTCTTAAATCTTTTTTCAATGAAATGTTGCCTATATACGTTATATTTCAGTCAACTATTGTTACTTTTACCAATAGTAATGTGGCTAAAATATCAAAAAATTAACATAACTCATCAGTTTTGTCTATGGCATTTACCATCGTATATTTAATGTAATTTTGCAAAACCGTAATAAAATTTTAAAAAATAATACAGCAAATAAATGTATTTTTTGAGACAATACTCACCTCACCCCAATGTTCCAGCGGCCAGTGATGCTAAAATAACAAGTATAGCCGTCGCGACGCCCCCGGCACCGACTTGCGCGCCGTAAACCGCTCCCGATTCAGCTTGCGACGTTCCAAACGCGTCTGCTGCAGATAACGTATCTGTCAAATAGCCAAACGGTAAGCGCGGAGCGCGAACCGTGGGCTAGTATAGACTGTGGGGGCTTTGTATCATTGTATTATTATTATTTAATATGGGTTAAACATCAAAATAATTGAATTTTTAATATATATGTTAATATAACAATATATATATGTGTGTATTTATTAGTTTAGCATAAATACAAAATAATAATACCAAGCTACAACAACCCATTTAGTCTACGATAGCCCAAAAAATACATGCAATACTAAGACAAAAAAATATTAACTCAAAATAGCTTTTAGACAAAGGTGCATTGAGAAAATATAAATATACATAATTGTAATTATATATGGTAAAAATTCACCCAGGTCGTCTTGTTTCGAAATCAGCTAGTCTATATCCAGTTAGTTAATAACTTTGACGTGTTATTTGTAAGGATTTCAGTATACCTGTCTGTCTGATCTGACTGTGAATGTGTCCTAATCGCTAGACAGTGACCGTTCTTTCTGTATTGCAAATGTCATATGATAAAGCGCATTTATTTTTCAGATTTTGAATATAAAACACATTTTACACAAAAGTGGTGCCGACATTGGAAAAAAGAGTTTTATTTCCATCGATAAAGACACATACCTACACATAAGTAATACATTTTAAATCATTTATTTATGAATCCATGGGTGGTACAACAAAATTATATACATAGCTCACTAAATGCATGAAAAGCAACGACAATAAAAATAATATGAGAAGATTAGGTACCTATACAGAAAATTATATTTTAATAAATAAATATATTTGAAAAAAAAAATTACGACATTGATAACTACAGTGAAAGCGTTAGATTGGCGTTTCTAAACCTTTTACGCGTGGCCCCCCAAATATGTGTAAGAATTCAAAGTGATCTATAAATTACACTAAGTGCTATTATATCCATGAAACTTTTGAAAATAAAGACTAAGAAAATGCTTTTTAATTATATTATATATCACTGGCCCCTAATTCTGTTTCTAAAATAACAGTAGCCTAAGTTGCTCCCTATAAAATCAGCTATCTACCAGTGAAAGTTCCGTCAAAATCGGTCCAACCGTTTCGGAGATTACCCGCAACAAAGCGACAGACAAAATTTAAAAAAAAATGGGTGTTCTTGTTATAGTTATCGTATATACTTTCATATGCATTTAGTAAAAAGTTGTTATTTTGACATTAAAAACAGACACTTCAATTTTATTAATTGTATAGATAAATTAGCTATATGAGACATTATTAATCGCCTACATTTTTTTTAAAGAGGGCACTTCCCGTGCTCATTTCACAAAAAAAGGCCACGTGTAAAAGATTGAGAAACGCTGTATCATTTAAACGACTGCGAACATACCGAGGCCTCCGACTTCCGTTGATGAAATGGAGTATGAAAGAAAATGCCGCAACAAAGTTAAATTATGTATTGTAAATAGATAAGTTTGTTTGTATGTAGGAGGAAATCTCTAGAATTATTCTGATCCTATTCTAGTTCTTTCAATAATATGAAGATACAAAGTTTTTAGAGTGATAAAGGTTAATTTATTATTATTAAATATTCATTTTTAATTAACACGACCAAGTCGCTGGCGTTACTAGTACATTACATAGTCACAAGTATTTTTGTATTTGGTCTATATAAATATTTAATGGAAAAGCTATACAGAAAAGATAAGCAGAAGTAATCCATAATACGAGTACAGTGTTAAAACATAATTGATATATTTAATCAATATTTTTGTTTTCCTTCTCTTTAATAAAAATGTTTTTTTTTTTTCACAGCGACACACATTATAATTCCCATCAGATAATAATAGAGTCCCATAATATAGTGTATAATTAACGTGTATTAAAAGAAATAATCTTGTGTTTTTGAGAAAGGGATATTCAAGTTTTAAAAATAAAATATTGAAAGTTAGGCATATAGCATGCGGACACCTTATAATTACCATACACCAGTATAATCTGTTTCAGTTGAACTTTTAATAAACATAATAATGAATTTGACCATATTTCATTTAATATTACTACATAAAATTTAATTAATTTGATTTAACTACATTTTATTCAATTAAATTAACTTAACGACATTTAATTTAATAACATTACGTTTAACTAATCAAACTACAACAATGATATTATATAAAGGCAAGAAGCAGTTAAGCTACTGGCGCACGGAAATTGAAGACTCGAAAACGTCCTAATTGTGATGTTTTGCTATCAGTCCGCGTCAAGCAAGCCGACGAACGTGACCGGTGTCACCCGAGCGATAATTGACATTAAAAAAACAATGCGTCATGTGTGTTTGGAAGTGAACCAACAATGATGCTAAAATTAATAAATAAAACACTTTAAATATTTTTTTATAAAAAAGCGATAAGGTGCGTCCGTTCCACACATTTGAAGCGTTATTGTTCGAATGATAAATATCTCTTTCACTTACACTCTTTTCGTATACTTTACACTACTCATTAGTTCAACTTGTAAAATAGATCGCGTGACCGAATGACGCATCCATTTTATTGGTTTGAAATACAAAGAAGGTAACATATCTGTGTATATAATACCATTGTATAGCTCATTTCTAGTTTTTTAAATTAAATTTAAGGCCCTTTTCGGCCATGTTTGTTTACTTGTTTAGCATTTATCTAAATAAATTACTGAAATATATAAATTACAGTGTAAACAACTGTCACCACCAACCCCATATTAAATACCACAGCACCGAGCCCAAAGTTACCCCGTAATACAACGAGAATAACTAACCTCCGTATTTGTTGAGAAGTGCCATCACGACACCGTTGGACCAGCCGAAGCCGGTCTGCAGGACGTATTCGCCACCACCACCAAATCCACCGAAGATGGTAGCATCGTACTGCAAGAATGAACTGCGTTTTAATCCAGATTAATCTCTATGCATATTTTTTCACCCATGGGTAGTAAAATACCGTTTATATCTCTTGTTGTTTTCACTCCGCTAGTAAAAACAGAACTGTCGTGACTTTTTTTCAAATCTAACTATACTGTTAGCCATATGGACCCTGAAGTCTCAGATTGCTTTTACAGCTTCACCGGGCTTGGATGTCGTGACTCGCGATACAGCTCGCTTATATACTCAAATAAGACGATCATCAATAAACAAATGCTTCATCGTTTTTTAAAGAACGGGAATGTTTTATTTTTAACCCATTATTTGTTGACGCAATCCGAACAATAAGGTTTTGTATGAGTGAATAAATGTAATGCTTCCTAAAAACTATAACTACATACTCAATAATTCGATTACATTTTAGACAATTCCAGAGATTATAAAATTCAACATCTCTCTTTCTATCTGTCTGTTTAGTTTCTTCGAAAGCCACTAAGGGGACGCTCAAGTATTACGTAACGCAGTTTGGAGGAGGGGGTCTTGTAAAACGTTACGATGTGTTTTACAAGGGCGGGAGGTGGGTTCGAACAACGCGTTACGTTAAATTGTTTTTTTTTTTTTATTTTAAATAAAAAACTAGGCAATTAAAACTTGCCAACTTGGCAACACTTATCGTTAATGTTTTACGGGGAATTCTCTGACTGTATTTTTATGTCATGTTTTTTTTTTTTTTTTCGTTATTCGTTAGTGTGTGTATGCAAAAGCACATTGCTGTAGTCAGTGCTGTTAAAGTGAGTTCATACTGTAATGTCCTCTAAACAGGTTTTGCATCATCAGCCGTTCTTGGCCTATAAAAGCTCTCATGCCGACATGCTGACTTGGGTATTACGTAACGTTTAAAGAGAGGGAGAGGGGTATAGAAAAATGTTACGGCGCGTTACATTTGAGGGAGATTAAAAAATCTTCAAAAATTGCGTTACGTAATACTTGAACGGCCCCTTATCTGATATACATGGCTCTTTAAATTAATAGCTATATAATCTGGCCAGGTTATAGGATATAGGTTTTTTACATAACTTAAGCTGTGACGATGATGGAGAATCAATTCTGAAAAAAAAATATTTATTCTCTTTCTTTATTCATCGGAAGAGAATATTTTGAATGGAACGGATATTTCATATCCTGTAATTTCATGGAAACAAAAAAAAATTGTACAGCCTTATCAAGTTTTCGTCTGTCTCTAATAATCATAGATACAATCGTGATATTACTATGTCAGGCAGAGCAAAGTGTGAGAAACAAACAGAACTTACCTTCTCTAACATAGCGGTCTTCTGCTTCCATACTTCGAAGTTCGACCGAACCCATCTGGTCGCCATCTCGTTGGCGTACCTCATTGCTTCCGGAAGACCTGTGTCTGCGAGTCCCATCACCACCATATACTGGAGCGGGGGCCATGCGTTTGGGTAATCCCACTGTTCACCAGAATGTTCGAACGTCGTCGGTATACCACCTTCGTAATTGTCCACCTTGAATCAAACGTAGCGTTTTGGTTTAAGCCTAGGAGGGCTGGCTCTCAAGTGTAGCTGCCGGAACACACCTATAGGTGCTTGGCGACAGATTTTCAACTTGAGGGTGGTAGCTAGCCAGGCCAGCATTAGAAAAAGCCCTACCACCATGCTATTGTTTCACCACGATGTTTGCCTTCACTGAAAGCTCACGGCGATTGATAATATGTGAATTCATAATTTTTAAATCTAAATTAACTTCATTAATGATCTGTGAATTATCTTAAACATGTCACATATACAATAAAACAAAATCAAAATCCATTATAATAATATCAGCCTATGTAAGTACCCCCTAATGGGCACACCACCACGCCAGTGCACGGAGTATCGGCGATTTCAAACGCCGAGAAATCCACAGTTCTACTTTTTTCCCATATACAATCTTACTACAAGAATATTTCTGAAGCGTTCAGGTTTCCTCACGATGTTTTCCTTCATCGTCAGCCAATGATTTCGAAAAATTTAAATAATCATACGTGAATTAAAAAAAAACGTTAGTACATGGCAAAGTTTGAATCCAAATTACCTTGACTTTATCCAAATAATTTATCACTCTACTGACGTAGTATTCCTTTCTCCCCTTATCGAAGCAACCAGTCCACAGCGGCGACAAGTTCGAAGGGTAGAAGTAGTCTCTCCGCCGGTTTGACTCTAAGCTATAGTCCAGCCATACTCCGACATCTTCGTGCCAGAAAACCTGGATTTAAAGAAACGTATATCAGGAACGTAAAGTGTGATATTTATTCCCAAGGAGTAAAATGACATTTCATGTGTTGCTAGTTTATTGGAATTTAAAATAGTAATGTAATTAATCCGAAGTAATCGTTAAACCGTACGAGATATTATTACTAAAGAGATTTCTAAAAAAAATACTCTCTATATAATATGAAGACCCAATAAGGCGCTAATTCCACGAGCGTGTGTATCGGCACAAGTCCGACCAACTATCGTCGGGAGATATCCACGAGACGATTATTCTTCCGCATGCGTATCGTCGCGATTAGTTTTACTGCGTCCCCACAACAAGTTGTTTTGTGGAAAAGAGTTCAATTTGTTGATAAACAAGAGCGAAATCAGAAGTGTCAATAGTTTTGTTTCGCGACGATTGTGGAGACACCTTCATAGAGCTGTTATAGAATGAAGTGATAGAACGATATTATTGCTGCGATAAACTCGCTCGTGGAGGTGGCGCCTATGGGTTTGTCTGTTTTTAGTGTTTTTCGTATCGTCTCGTTTCAAACCAAAAATATATACTATAGAAGTTTTCACTTCAAACATCCTCACCTGATCTATAGCGTCCAATATTCTGGCATGAACGTCTCTGTAATACGCAGCCTTTTCCACGTTATCGAGTTTTGTGTAGAATTCGCTCATCAGCTGCGCGTTCCAGCACATGATGGCGTTCAAGTCGACCGGCACAATCGATCTGGTCTTCAAGTTCGTCAAGTTACCTGGTAATACGATAACCTAAATAAATAAAGATGAAATGCTGTTCGTTTGTAAGCGCATTGCTTGAGAACGGCTGGACCGGTTAGGGTATTTCTTATGAATGTTAGTAATAGTTTAAATAAGGTTACTAGGGAAAGAAAAATTTGAAATATTATCCGGAAATAGGAAATTTTTGGAAAAATGAAAGCTGATTATTTATGAACTCAGTACTATAACTTACGATTCGAAAGATGGAAATGCGATTTTTTTTTTGTATTCGTTATGGTCAGGTAAATTTTTCAAAAGAAAAGAAATCGAGTTAGATGGCACTGTGGTCGAGTTTTTGACTATTAGAAAGGAGAACGTCGCGTTAGTTTATAATAATACTTTATATCATGTTTACTATTAATAATATAAAACTCAAAATATTGTTTCTTTCGACGCGCTGATTCTATGAGGCTACATGATTAAAGATCCTTTTTGTATTCTATAGTTTATTTATTGAATTAACTTCAGTCTATGACTCTGAGTGGCAAAACATTAAGATATACTGCCGTCCTTTAACTAGAAGGCCGATAAACCGCAAATCATCAATTTTGACTTTTTAATACAAGGTTATAGTTTAAAATTCTTATATCTTCCTATCTAAGAACCATAGTTCTATTAGTAATAATTCCAGAGTTATAAACACTTTGTTTGCTTCAAAAATAGCCAAATCAATAAAAAATATTTTGAAAATGACTGGAAGTAGTTTTCTAAACAATTAAAACCGGTTTGATGCACGAAAATAAATGTCAATAATGTGTATTTTTAATACGCTTTTATTGACTTCATTTGTAACTAACAAACAATGTAATCAAGTTTTAAAGTCAATTTTAACCTACCTACTTCTTATTGTCTTATCGAAATGAAACTTTGTATGTATATATAGTTGAGATGACAACACTATAACTTGGTATCTTGGAGCTAATCTGATGATGGAGCTAGGAGGTGGATAGTGGAACTCTTCAGTGGCTACTACCAAAGCCCTCGAGCTTAGGGCTATTATGATATATTTTGACGAGTCTAATAAGATTGGGTTTCGTAACAAGAGCCTTGTGGAGCTAGGAGATAATTTAAAATGTGGTGCGTTTAAATAGCGTGTTTTTTTTTAAACTACATACTTTTATTATAACAGTCGTCAATCTAAGTACAATTATAGTTTTTTAGAAACAACGATTTTTCAGGTTTTTTTTGCTTTATCTCCGAAACTACTTTTTGTTCATAACGTCATTATATTTAAAGAATGGTAGTATGAACTTCAAATTGTAGGCATTTACAGGAAGTAAGAACAATGTTATGCTACACGAGTACATTGGAAAGGGCGCGAAAGGGTGTATGGCAATAAAATTTACATGGGTGAAACCGTGGCGTACACCTAGTATTACAATACAATCCCAATAACTCCGGCTTACATAGTAGTGGATTAAAAAATTTCCTGCCCCTAGAGAATTAGGATTCCACAATCTCATGTAATTTTAAGTGACGAGACAGGTGAGTTGGTGTAATAGATATAAAACAGGTGAAACCGATAGCACAGCAAGTAATGGAAGATTTGAAGTTTTCTCTCACCTTTATTGGTACCGTTCAATATGAACCATCTCGATGAGAAATCCCATCCTGATTCAGCGGCGGCTTTTAGTTCCGCGTAGAATTCCTCTTTCTTGTCAGCTGTGTCAAAATGTCTGGAATAATAATAATAATGACGGTTGTTGAATATGTCGTCGGAATGATAGAGAACCAGAGGATCATGACGTCATTGCAAGATTTCCTCTTCTCGTAAGTGTCAACCATGTGATGAGAAAATAGTCAACAATGATGAAAGCTATTGGTCATCTGGTTGGGAACTTTGGGAGAAGTCAATATTCATTAGTGAATTTATATGAGCTTACTAAATTAGACCTTTACAAGCATTACTATATCTATAAAAGGATAAATCACGAAATAGAAAAAAATTAATAATTAATTACTTTAATTATACTCAGTTCAATATATGGGATATTTTAACATAAGTTCGAACCATTTTGAGAAATTACTATATAAGTTTGACAAATGATTAATTTTTTTATTGTTATCAGTATTTCACAAGTTATGACCAAATTGTATTGTTATCAATATTTAACAAGTGATGTTCTACTTGTATCAGTATTTGAAAAGTGGTAACAGAGTCATTCTTATCAGTATTTGACAAGTGATGACAAAATTTTATTGTTATCAGTATTTGACGAGTGATGTGAGATTATACTAGTATTAGTATATTAGAAATGGTGACAGAATCATATTGTTGTAAGTATTTGACAAATAATGGAAAATTTGTATTATTATCAGTAGTCGAAAAAATGATGACAAAATTGTATCAGGATTATACTCACTTTGCACAATCGATGTCTTCTTTGTAGCTCTCTGGCCTCGGACCTTGTGACTGGTCGTAGTACCTAAACAGCTTGAATCTGTAAAATGTAAAACGATGATACTATTATAATTATACAATATATCAATAGGGGAAAAAACGTAGATATTAAAATGTGGGTACGCTTGCCAAATTGTGTAGTAGGTTCTTGATTACTTCTTTATTATAAGGATTTATCCTGATGGTAAGCACAGTACCTCTAGCCGGAACATAAAACAGTTACGTCAAGTATTCGTATAGAGCTAACTACACTCCACACTATTACTATAGCTGTCGGCAGCATGAACGCTAATAATCTTACTCACGTCTATACTATAGTAAACGCTACTATAGTTAAATTAAATAAACAAAGAGTATGACGAATGACAGAATATAAACGAATTATTCGTTTTAAAATAGTCATCATGGTATTTGATAAATCATTTTCAGTACTTAAGATATAAAATTTGAGATTATAATGTCACATAATTGTATTTTAAGTAATATTAAACGATAACAACCCAAAAATTAAATTATTATTAAAATTTATTAAACCAACATAAAAATGCCGCAAGCTTTTTGATTTCCGAACGCATCCATTTTAAGTAGTATTGTTTTTGTTTCGACTTTCAACTTTCAAAATAACTTTAAATTCCTATTAAACTTTAAAATATTCTAAATAAATACAAGGAATATGGGCTTTTGTTTTATTTTGTCCCTCTCACTCTTGAAGTGGGGAACTTTTTAAAGATACATATTAATGTTAATGTTGGATCGTTAAGGGCCTCACTGCCTCGGTAATTTGAGTCACATGTCTACTCACACTTGTTTGCTCCAAGTGGATATCCAAACCGTCTAAACATTGATAAGAACCTGTGGCAAAAAATTATAAAGCACAAAGAACCAGAAACACAAGTTTTATTCATATTTGAGTCTGTGTGATACGTCATATCTATATTACGTGTAATTGTTTGAAGCAATTCATTGTACACCTTATGCTCTAAAGTCTAAACTTATTCTTTTAGTCGCTCTCAAGTTTGTTTTGGTGAAGTTCATAGGAATAGGTAACTATTTTAATGCTCCTTTGATTAATCTATACCGGTTTTTAAAATCGGACTCCGATAAATGTATAGGATCTTCAGTTTTCCGAAGAACAACCCGCTGTACCACTGTAAGCATAATTTAGATGTATAATGTGTATTAATTTCAACATTCAGCGCTTTTAAAAGTCAAATGTACAATGATACCAATAAGAATATACTATATTTATACAATTAACAAAATTGAAGTATCTGTTTGTAATGTTAAAATAACCGGTTTTTACTAAATATATATGAAAGTATGTATCACTACACAAACACTAGATGTAAATAAATTTCCCTTTCCTCTTCAGCCAAACACCTCACAAAGTAATTAAAAGTCATAGATCTTGCTCTATATGGTCTTAATAAAAACATTTTATGATTAATTTAATAATATATTCATAAAAACCGCTCTCGATACCTTTTTCTCACTGACAAAATATCTGTGACAACACTCAAGTGTTTCTCGATAGCTAACTATCGTAAACTGACGACACGATACGTCAAAAAATTATTCAGGCTGCCGATTCCCATACATTTGACGTGTTTACTTATACGCTAACTACACGAAAGGTGACGCAAGATGTTGCGGCTGCTGAATTTTAGTTCATAATACGCCCACGCGGCGCTGTTCCAGTTTGTATACAAAATTTAACTATTACTATTCTATCACGTTAACTATACGATAGTGTAAAAATGTTCCGTCTAGGGGTACAGTACAATCCTAACACAACGGCGACCACCGAGAGATCATAATGTAACTGGATATGCACAGGCGGATCCCGAAACGCGACACGCAAAAGCGAGTCACTATGACGGACTTTTCACCACATGCATGGTGGTCGAGACCCAGTCAAGCAAAACTCTAGCACCCCGTTATCGCAATCACTTCTGGATTAACCAAAGTGTGCCAATTTACCAAGAAGCTGTGCTAGTATAAAAAAATCTTACATTCTTCCATCATGTTCAATGTCCACCGTATGGTTGGTCATCCAATAATCGAATTCTCGATCTAGCGTGTGAATATGTTGCCGCAGGAAGCCCACGTCCTCGAAATCCTCCATGATCAGTTTCACCATGGGAATGAGAAGTGGCGGCTGCGATCTAAAATAAATAATAAATAAATAATAAATCGCAAAAATCAATGCTCGTTCAATATCCTATTGATTCGTCCCTAAAATAATAGATTTATCGGCAGATTCGAATCATCAAACAATATCAATACCTAATCTACTAACTCGGCCACAACTTTTGAGTATTGATGAACTAACTTAGGGATTTCATCAAACCTTCGTTTTTATTATTCCCTTTTTGGAGATCCTTTCCCTTAGTATAATAATGACAAAAACATTTGTTGGAAATAATAATAATAATTAGGGTATATATATTGATGAATAAAGTAAACTTTGGGGACAGGAAATATTGATTCGTTATTTTATGATGTAATAGAAACAGGTTAAACCTAGGAAAGTGATTGTTCATTAATTGATTTTTATCTTAAGAACGATTTAGACAAATGAATCTATCTTTTATAGCCGTCTTTTTAAATATATTATCTCTCATTTTGTTCAAAACCATGCTTATCAACTCCAACATGTTTTTAGCTCATTGCTAAATTATTGCAAATTACCTCATAACATAATAAATCCTGCCTCCGTTGGGAATGAAACCGATCCTCTCGACGATGTCGAGGAAGTTGGAGACCATCCCTCTAGCAGTGGCTCTCATTTCTGACAGAAGTAACCCTTTAATAATCCAGTAGGAATCCCAGTAATAAAACTCACGGAAACGACCACCTGGAATATAAAATATAGCTAATAAGTTTGAAAAATAGATGCTTTAAAAGTAGCCTTTTATGTCGAAAAATTCACTAACAGACAATTTGCCTAAAAAGCCAGCCTTTGGCCCAAAGTTTGATATATGTTTATGCACGCACGTAAGCAGTTATAACTATAAGCAAAGAAATATTTGGTGTAAAAAATATAAATAACTTCAGAAATTTTAGCCCACGCGCCAACAACATGATGAAATTGACTGACTTTTCAATTGATCAAAATAATGGTTACTTAGACAACGTCCAATTATTTTTATCTTATTTTTTATTACTGCTATTTTTTACTATTTAAATTTTTATTTATATTATATCTCTAATTACAAGTTCACGTTTAAAAAATTGTGTTAAATTCTGTAAAATTCCTTACCAGGTACAATGACTGGATTATCCACGTGTATTATGGAATATTGTTCAGGGTTCTGCTTGACATCATCCTTCATTTTTCTACCTAGCTGCAGCCACAACCTGTTTAGGTCTGATGCCCACTGATAAAATAAAGGGTCCTTTATTCTTTGCAGAAATGCTGAAAAAATTAAGACACTTATTATCATATTATGACCGATAAAAAAACTATGGAACTTTCCGGTCGATTTGGGTCTATTATGAATCTGCAAAGAAATGAATATAATTTGTTATTTTTAACAACCACGTAAATTCATTATTTTTCGCAAACGCGCCAGAGCGTTCTAGGTGGTTATGCAGTTCACTTTCAGATGTTTCTGGAAAGTTCCTTCCATATTAATCTAGAAAATATCTTTGATTAAATACACATATAATCAAAAGAGAGTACATCGGCGAAAGGTAACCGAACAAAGGAGAATTCAGTTTGATTTTGGCTAAAAAAACAAACGAACAAAAAAAAAAGCAAAAATTCCAGCAACTTTTGTGAATAATAAAAAAAGTTTGAAGGTAACGGCGATTGACATGTGCCTACTTTAAATGAGATGGATCTTATTTTTGAACTTAGATACAAGCATCTAAGACAACTCTATAAAGAGCACTTTATTTACCTACCGATGTAACGTTACCATGTTTTGGATCAGTGAAAGTTTTTAAGTCCAGTTATTGTAGGAAAAATTGTTAAATGTTTGAAACCCCAGGGCATACAAGTAATCGCATAAAAGAAACACCATTAAATTCATTTACGTTTAGTTACGAATCCAACGTTCAACAGATAAGCAACTGATTATACATATTTCATTTTAGAAAGTTGCTAATGGATATTAAAAAATATGAATACATTGTTCAGGTAATAAGTACGTAATAGCGAGCAATGTTGGCTCAGTTGGTAGCGTGTACAGACTCCACATCGATCGACGTGAGTTCGAATCTCTGCAATGAGCCTGAACTTTCGGTGAAGGAAAACATCGTGATGAGAACATAGCATAGCGGTAAGGTATTTTCAAATGTTCGCCTGGCTAGGTTGAAAAGTTGAAAATCTCATCAAACACCAATAGGTGTGTTCCGGCAGCTGCACTTGAGAGCCAGTCTTCCACTAGGCTTAGCGTGCTACCATCTTGGTCTATATCATCACTCAAGATCAGGTGAGATTGTGACCACAACGCTAAATCTATAACGATAAAAAAAACTCACCAGGATATTCTTTCCAATCGGTGGGCCTCCAGTCTTCAAATTCAGAGCCTTCAGGGTCGAAGTTCTGATTTACGAACTCTTGAATGTCAGCCTTAGTCGGATTTGAAGCCGTCCTGGAAGATAAGATACAACACAGCTTATTTTCCACTAGCTGTGCCCGCGGATCCGCTCGCTGGACTACAGAACACTGTCAGTATTATGGTGATCCCTCTTCCTCCCACGGAGGTCGCGGTTATGTTAGAGTTAAAAAGCTAATTTTTTTTTGCGTGGAACCAAAATCTTTTTCTAAACTAAAAGTAGCTAAGTTACTCCATAAAACATCAGCTATCTGCCAGTGAAAATCCCATCAGAATCAGTCTAACCGCTCCAGAGATTACCCGGAACAAACAGATAGACAGACAAAAATTAAAAAAATTTTTTTTATTATAAGTACCGTATATACTTTCATGTGCATTTAGTAAAAAGCTCTTATTTTGACATTACAAACAGATACTTCAATTTTATTTATTTGTAATAGATTCAATAGACTAACAGCTTTGATGTTATTATATTCCAATATAGGTTGCGAACCATGGCCAAAATCTCACTTGATCTTAAGTGATGATGTGAGCGGGCATTTGGCTGTTAAGTGCAGCTGATTGAACACATTTATAGGTGCTTGATGACAGACTTAATTTACAGATCTTTTAGCCCTAATCTATTTATTTTTCCTAAATCGTTTCTACTGTGTTTTAACTCACAATAAAATACGTAGACCTAAAACTTTATGATTTTGCTAATAGGTTTTTTATACAACAAAGGTGGCAAGCAAGAATACGACCCGCCTTATAGTAAGCGGCTGACGTAGCCTCTCGACACTTGTAATATCATAGGAACCACTAGCGCTTTGCCGACCTTGACCCCCTACCCCAAAGAGCTCTGGAAACTTTCTTCACCACCGAAACACAACAAAAGGTTATTTAGCCGCGATCTTCATTTACCCCACCAGTCGGGCTGTTTCCAAGTGGAGAGAAAACTCCAAAAAAAAATTCCAATTAATCAATTAATTTTTGAATTTTGTTTAGGTACAGAAACAGAAATGATGCTAGAATGTCTTTCTAGAAAATTCTTCACACAGATGTTACTTAAATCGAGTTAAATTATTAATTACCTGTTCATCATTTCCATAAAATGTTCCATAGTTAGGTTCGGTGAGACTTTAATTTTCATGTCGACAAAAGTCTTCGAGTCATTGTAGAGGCCAGCCATCTGTATCTTATGTAATAAGGGACCATGGCAATAGATCATGCTGGAAAAAAGAGATAAAGAAAAAATAAAACCCAAGCATGGTAATTTGTAGTAAATAATCTAACAGTTGTCATATTAGATAAACATGTTATTAAATGGCGCCTCCTACATGTTAGTTAATTATATTTTGATAAATAAAAGCTTCAAAATGATGTTTAAATCATTAATTTAAAGAATTTTGAATAATTAAGGGTGATATTATGTAGTTGAAACAAAAATCTTTTGATTATAAATTTAGATTAAAGAGTATTATAGATTATAGTAGCTCGTTATTGATCTTTAAGTAACATAAGTAATTTTAACATTGTTGTTCGGTTTTTATTAATAGCAACACGGGCTAAACCGGGTAAGCGACGCGCCTAGCGCCATCTAGCGAGTCGTTCGAATTGTAGAAGCACGCAAATTATTACAAACCTAAAAATTATTATAAAACTGTGCCATGTGTGCTTGAAACCATCTCTGGAGCGAAGCCATCCCGGGACACAAGAGAATCGCGACAACCCAACGTGGTTGGAACCGTGCACAAAGCCATAATATTTTTCAATTTTAAATTTTAAAACTTCCAATCACACAATTGTACTAATGACATAACAGTTGTATCAGAAAATAAAAACTAGATTTATATTTCCTACTTTATAACAATTTTTGCAATATAAAACAAAACATTTTATACTTGTAAATGAAACATTGTCAATAAATGGCTGGTTATATATAAATGATATAATGATTACAGTAACATTAAACAATTCTATAGTATAAGTATATATTATAATATTCATTCCGTATTATACAAGTTCCTGTATCTTAAAAACCGGTCACGTGTAGCCCTTGATGTATTAATAATTGCATTTCCGACTTTAATATCAGGAAACTTGATGCAATTATTCATAGCTAGCTGTGCCCCGCGGCTTTGCTAACGTATAATCCAGAACGCCCGCGCGAATCTTGTTTCCCCGCTCCCGGCTATTTTGGGTGTTCCTTAAAAGATTGATATATTAGGTCTTTACATATGAAATTGGCGTTTTATACGGAAGGAATATAAAGTCAATTTTTTTTTTGTAAAATATATTTAATTAATCAAAGTATGCACCGTTGTTATCTATGCACTTTTGCCATCTCATAGGTAGTTCAATGATCCCTTTACTAAAAATACAATGGGGGCGAGAATTAATAAGCTCTTTGAAGGCGGTTTGGACTGCCGCATCGGAGTTGAATTTTTTTCCTTGTAAGAAGTTGTTGAAATTTCGGAAAAAATGGTAATCTGTTGGAGTAAGGTCTGGGGAGTACGGTGGATGTCGCAGACATTCCAATTATAGCGCATCTAACTTAGTGCATTTAGGTTTGCAGTTGCTGACAATAGATAGATGTAGACACCGGCGCTAGTCCACCAAACACTCACAAGTAACTTTTTCTGAGTCAATTTTCGTTTAGGCCAGGATTTGGCTGGGTCTCCAGGGTTCTGCCATTGCGACGAGCGCTTCCGATTATCGTACAATATCCACTTTTCATCACAAGTAATGATTCGATTTAAAATCCCTTCATTATTGTATCGGTTGAGCAAAGTAACACAGCAGTCGACGCGTGTTTGCAAGTTCGATTCACTCAATTCATGAGGTACTCATAGTTCAAGTTTTTTTTCTTTTCCCGATTTGCTTTAAGTGGATTAATACAGGTTTTATCACTTACCCCCAAGCCTGCAGCTATCTCTGAAGTGCTTTGTGATGGATCCGATTCACAATAGCCTTTAATTCTTCATTTTCCACTTTGGTCTCCGGCCGTCCACGGGGTTGGTTCTGAAGGTCGACATTTCCAGAACGAAAACGTTGAAAACAAAAACGTACCGTGCTTTCTTTTGCGACACCAGCGCTGTACACAACATTAATCCTTCGAGCTATTTCTGCTGCACTGGAGCCACGGTAGAACTCGTAGGTACTCGTAAATATACCGATATTTCATGTTTTCCATTGTGCGGTAATAAGCGACGCCAAAGAAAAAGATAATGAGGAAAAAACAAATGAATGACTGTTTTCAAAACTCAAATGTACCAGCTAAATGAATTTATAAATTTGAATTTGGAATTCTTAACCAAAGAAGAGATATTTCAGATCAAAGTGGTCAGTACGACAAAACGCTAATTTCATATGTAAAGACTCTCGCTGACTTTTTTGTAGGTCTCTTTAATATCTACAATTATGTAGTACATTAATTTTCTATATATCTTATAGTTTATTCAGCGTAAGCCATTTAAGCGCCCGAATTAAATCAGCATGACCATTTTTTTTTAATTGTGCAGAACCCTAATTGTTTTCGTTTCGTTAGTAATTCCCGTAGCGCCCGTGTAACATATAATGTTTTTCATCACATTTGCGAGTAAATTAACTAATTTATTGAAATTTACAAAGTTATTAACGAATAATTACTTCACAAATTAATCTACTCAACAATTACAAAATTTGCGAAGAGCGGGGTTTTTTTTATGCGGCTGGCAGGCTAGTGCCCCATAGATAATACAAATATGTTGCGTTCAAAAACGTAAAAGGCGCAAAGACGCATACAGCCAAATGGATTGTAAAAATGGCATAAATTTCAAAAGGTCAAAACCCATTCATTACCCCCTCGGGTGTTAGCGCAAAAAGGCCCTCGGGTTTTAGGTATTTAGGGCGTTACACCCAAGATAGCCTGCGTATTAAGGACACTGTTTACGTGCAAGTGTGATGAAAATTCATTTACTGACTTTTTAATGTTGTAAAAATAATTTATATTATTATTTATCATGCGAAACTCTCAATTTTACCCTCTACGAAACGCACCAAAAACTATAACTTCAAAAACACGCATTCCACAAAATCTTAATCAAATGCCTTCATAATAGGGTTCATCAAAAAGTTGTCATGTAAATAAATAAACAATTACCTGTCACAAGGAGGAGGTAGTGTCGACCGGTCAGCCGACACGACAACGATGAGCAAACCAGCGACCAAGCACCACATTTTGTCAATTGTCTTCTAATTTAATCGACTAAAATATCGATAAGATAATTATCGACAACTTACAACACTAAACACTTAAATAATTTAAAAGGAACAAAATTATCACTTGGTTTTTGGTTGAGTCTTGGTATGTTTTTTTTTAATTTAATTTTATTTGGTTTTTGTTAACGTCGTTTGTTTATGTATTTAAAAACTTGTTAAGTATTTTATTATATGACTTGCTCCTTAGAGGTCGGTTTAGCATTTTGGGTTTTATGGCTGCGGCTGTCAAACACTCGATGAGAAGCACTTTGTGCGCCTCTTTTACACCTGGAACAAATGAAAGAGATAGTCAGTGATGGTTTTTCTTTATCATTCATTCCTTACATACATTTCAATTATAATATGACTGGAGGTGCCCCCCTCCCCCCGTAATTTTTAACCAACTTCAAAAATAGACTCAATTTTTTTTTAATGGATGTTCTGTCTTAACTTCTTTGTCTATGAACAGATTTAGATGATTCTTTTTTTTGTTGGATAGGGGATACCGCAAGGGTGAGCCACCAACTTTTAATTTAATGTGCATTGAACTTTGAACTTCGAAGATACACAAGGGAATTTCTCAAAATCATTGAATTTGGTTTTTTTTAATGCTAAAAATTGTCTTATTAATAACATATTGTTGACAATTTATATATATATATCTGATCATTTGATGAATGGCTATATGTTATTATACATCCTGTGTGTGGTATATCTGTGACCTCTTATATACGTCATACGTAGTGGCTGCATCACCAACTTCTCCTTAGAGAAGCAACAGTTAAACTCTTAAAAAGCAACAGTTTCTGCCATTATAAAAGGGCTACAGGCAGAAGCTCTAATAGATACCGGAAGCTCAATTAGCTTTATTAACTTCAATTAGCTTCCTCAAATCAGTTAAGCCAGTTAGTTGGCTTAAAGAAATTTCCTTGCCATCAAACTATTACCATGGCTAGTACAAGTCTTTCATCTAAGTTGAAGGACAAACTATTGCGTCCGCACAGATTGAAAATCATAAATATAAAGATCTTAATTTGTTAATTGTCAAGGATTTATGTGCTGATCTCATAATTGGACATGATATTTTGCAAAAACATTCTTCTTTAGAATTTTCATTTGGAGGACCTAAAGAAACAATGAAAATCTGCAATGTGGCAGCTGCATCGGTGCCTGCTGTCCCATTATTTGCGAGTGTCAGTCCTGACTGTAAACCAATCGCCATAAAATCGCGCCGATATAGTGAAGAGGACAATCAGTTTATACATTCCGAAATAAGAAAAATGTTGACTGCTGGTATTATTGAAGAAAGATCCTCTCCATGGCGAGCCCAGGTACTGATAACAAAGAATATTAATCATAAAAAACGTCTAGTTATAGATTATTCACAAACAATCAACAGGTATATTCAGTTGGATGCCTACCCGCTACCCAACATTGAAGAAATCGTGTCAAAGATATCTCTAAATACTCTATTTTTAGCACTATAGATTTACAAAGTGCCTATCATCAAGTTCCTATAATGTTAGAAGAGAAGAAATATACAGCATTTGAAGCAGCGGGAAACCTCTATTAATTTTGTAGGATTCCATTCGGAGTAACAAACGGAGTGTCAAGTTTCCAACGAACTATCGATTGGCTTATCCGTAACGAACAACTAAAGGGCACACTTGCTTATCTTGATGATATTACCGTGTGTGGAGAAACAAGAGATGAACACGAAAAAAATTTACAAAAATTTATGACAGCAGCGCGAAAGTACGGCCTTTCACTTAACAATGATAAAAGTAAATTCGGTCTTGATACTATCAAAATTCTCGGATATACAATTAAAAATCACACTATAAAACCTGACGCTGATCGGCTTCGTCCCCTTTTAAATCTACCACCACCAAACGATTTAAAGTCATTGCGTAGGGTTATTGGAATGTTTGCTCATTACAGTAAATGGATACCGAATTTTTCTGAGAGAATTCATAATCTTTCAAACACAAAAATATTTCCATTGACAGAAGACTTAGTAAAATCTTTTGAAGAACTGAAATCTGACATTGCAAAATCATCAACATACACTATTTATAACAATATTCCATTTGTTGTTGAAACCGATGCTTCAGAGCATTCAATTGCTGCTACATTAGCACAAAACAATCGTCCTATAGTTTTCTTTTCTCGCAGCTTAAATCATAGCGAGCAAAACCATTCTGCCATTGAAAAAGAGGCGTATGCTATTGTGGAATCACTGAAGAAATGGCGACATTTTCTTATAGGTAGACATTTTAAATTAATTACCGATCAAACGTCGGTTTCATTCATGTTGGACAACAAGAAAACAAGTAAAGTTAAGAATGAGAAAATACAAAGATGGCGTCTTGAACTTGCACCATTTAAATATGACATTGTATACCGTCTCGGTAAACATAATAATGTAGCTGACGCATTATCACGCGTATGTGCAAACATACAAACGCGAGATGAAAGATTAAAATCTTTACACAAATCCTTATGTCATCCGGGAGTAACAAGAATGATTCACTAGCTAAGGTCAAAAAATTTTGCTTATTCTATAGATGAAGTTAGGAACATGACCAATTCATGCCGTCACTGCGCAGAGATCAAACCAAGATTTATTAGACCATCGAATCCTGGACCACACATTATAAAGGCGACTTCACCATTCGAGAGACTAACACCCATACTCTAAGTCGTTTCCTCGAAACTTCCTCAACCTCCACTCAACGGAGGTTACCTTAAGGACCACCTCAAGGAATCCTCGAAATCGGTATTCTTAGTTATACCTCCGTCTTGTCTTGAGTAAATTTAGAGGATCCTCGAATGAGGTCGAGTCGAGGAAAAACGTCATCAAATACGTCACCGAACCATAGATTTCATCATACTCGTTGTTTTTTTTTGTCTATGATCACTCGAAAGTAGAAATTTAGCTGTTATTTATTATCTGTATTTTTATCTGTGTCGCGACGCAACAGTCCTATAATCTGGGTTTACAATTTGATTTACTTGTTAGGGATGACGATTCATTTTGAAAATAATCGATTTATAATTCGTTTTGAATCGAACCATAGTGAATTGTATCACAATTTTTCAAAAACCCCTCATAAGGAAAATAAATATACACCATTATAATTGATGTTTTATAATTTTTAACGATCTAAAGTTGTTTTTTACAACCATACTGAACAATCAGTTATACAAAGATAAAGAAAGCGAATTCATTTCACAGATGTATTATTTTAAACTCTTATCGTTATTCTGCAGCGGTTGGGTAATTTTAATGTTATGTATCATATTATAATTGGTAATTGACACCATAGAGAATGATACAAAAATGATAAAATGAATAATGATAATAAAAATGAACTTTATGTCATGTACTCAAGGATTATTATAATCGTTAATTCGGAACAATTATTATTCGTATCGTAACTTGCAATTTTGGATAACGTGAAGTTATTTACCTTACACACACATTAATGGTCGCATAATGCTTACTTTTGAGTAATTAAGTGAAAATTTGTGATTTATATACATGTACTTGTGTACATTCAAATATTTGTAAATAATTTTATGGTTCATATCAAATCAGAAAAAAACGAATCTCGATTTTCTAGACTGAAAGATAGAATCACTGGGCCGATTCAGTGCTTTGAATCTATTAAAAGAATTGAATATTATAAAGCAAAATATATAAATAAATAATAATCCAAATGATCGATTCTTTGATTAATCGATTTCAGATCGCCATCCCTATCTTGTTAGTTGATGGTATTCGTTGTTCTAAAGTTTTAAGACTTCATATTTTATTTTAATAACAATACATTAGCTTCACAAAATATGTCTGGGAGACAAATATTCAGTGAGTCGGAGAAGCTGTGTCTACAAGAATTAATTATAAAATATAAATTGAATAGCAGCCGGTAATCCGTACGAATTATCGTATAGATAATTTAGAAAACGTTGGAAATCCATTAATAACACTATTGGAAAAACAATTGAAATAAATAAATAAATATAATAATTAGGTCTGATATGAAGCGTGGACGAAAGACTAGAATAAACAATGTCGTATTGAGTCGTTGAGTGTTCCTTAAGGTAGATCGCGATGTACCTTGAGTTTGACAGTTGTTTCCTCGACTCGAGTGAGGATAAATCTCGAATGACGTCAAGTGGAGGAGATTTTTTGCAACTATGAATACCGATTTCCTTGAATGAGGTTGAGTGGAGTCGAGGAAGTTTCGAGGAAACGACTTAGAATATGGGTGTAAGTGTTGATTTTAAGGGACCCTTACCGTCAAACACTAAGAATAAATATATACTAACGGTTATTGATGAATTCTCTCGATTTCCTTTTGCATTTGCGTGTCAAGATATGACATCGAACACCGTTATCAAACATCTTGGTGAATTATTCATGCTCTTTGGCATTCCGGCATATATGCACTCGGATAGAGGCACGTGTTTCCTTTCTAATGAAATAAAAGAATTCCTATATAAAACTGGTATTGCTACAAGTCGAACTACACCGTACAACCCTCCAGGTAATGGACAAGTGGAAAGACTGAATTCTACACTTTGGAGAATTGTACAATTAGCTTTAAAAACTAGAGGCCTATCTACTGAAAATTGGGAGATGGTCCTGCCACATGCATTGCACTCCATACGTTCCTTACTATGTACAGCTACAAACTGCACGCCACATGAGAGAATGTTCAGACATCAAAGAAGGTCGACCAATGGAAATACAATCCCCAGTTGGCTGCTAAACTCAAATCAGGCGCTAATTAAAAGTTTAATCGTGCAAACAAATACCAAGCCCTAGTGGAGGAAGTAGAACTATTACATGTAAATCCAGATTATTCTTATGTACGAATGCCCGACGGTAGAGAATCTACCGTATCTAATAAGCATTTAAATAAATAAATAAATTAGTACCATTAGATGCACACGACGAACCTATTGATAACTTTGTACCTACAAATATGGATTTCTCGAATTTTGAAGAAACTTCTCCGGAAGTGGCTCCAACTGAATCTGATGCGCTCAGTATCACTGAACAGGGCTTAGAAGTTCCAGAAGTAGAAACATCTACAACTGAGCAACAGATAGTGGAATCACAAAGTTACAACTCTTCTAGACCTTTACGAAGGACGTCTAGAGAGCGCCGACCACCCAGTTATCTGAATGACTACGTCACATCGTAGCACGTCGGAAGAATGTGGTATATCTGTGACCTCTTATATCTGGTCTATGGACGTTCCATAGCAACTAGTTTGTTATAATAATTATGTCATATCTACTACAAAATATGTAACATCGATTTGGTTAATAAAAACCTTTTAATGCAAGGTTTTGTCTTTAACACTGTGTATAAAATCTCATTACTATTTGTAAAAGTATTTATTATTAACGATTTTTATGGCTTATCAATTATGGAGTGACGTATAGTTTTATGTGATAACATTTGGTTGGTATATTACTTCCCGTGTACAAAATTTCATAACAATCGGTCAAGCCGTTTTTTAGTTAAATCCGGACATACAGACAAAAATTTGTTTAATGGCTTATTCGTGATCAATGTTTTTTTTTGTATAGGATGCCTATCGGGGAATAAGGAAAAAATTCATGTAGGTACGTACACCTATAGATAGAACTACATATTTATTAATACTAGCGGTCGCCCAATGATCGAATTTTGACCAGCGACTTTTTAATCATAGACTATTTTCTGTTTGACATTTGCAGTATTCATGAACCTAAACAATGATATTATCTACATCACTTGCTGTCACTTTTCATTGAGTGATAATGTCAATATTTTGGGGGTCTGAGTTCAATGGCACTGGTCGGTTTAGGATTCTCAGTATTAATTTATTTTATTTAATATATCAGTAACAGATATTATAGATAAATTTTAGCTTTCTGCACTCCTCCATATAAACTTTAACCATGCCAAATCTAAAGACTTCCGTGGACCCAATACACTTAAAAAGGTGTCCGAAGTTTTCTTCTCACGTATTAATATAATGAAAGATAAGACAAGAAATATGATATCTTGGTACCTATATTAATACAATACATAATACTTTTATAATAATGCAGCGATTTCTGGCTATTTATAAATGCCTTAAGTTTGCGTAAAAAAAGCCAACATGACACAAACATGAATAAAATCACATTCGCATAAGGTTTTCTATAAATAGACCGGCGCGGCGCGGCGCGGCGTCAGCCGTATGCACTGATGTCATTGCGTATTTGTCCGATTTCAATTACAAGGAAACGGGGTAAAATTCTATTATATTTGTACAATGTTTATTCTATTTTATTCAGAGATCATTATTAACCACGTGATTCTAAAATAAATTTACAATACTGCCGCCGTAAGATCCTGTCTAGAAGGATCGATTTTGCCGCAAATCGTCTCGAGCCGAGATAGGTACTAGACTCCTTGGTTGCCCGAAAAATAGAGCTACGAAATTTCGATACAGACATTTTCATATATGAAGTATATAAAAAGACCGGCAATATGGGATATGGACTCTTCTGCATACGGGAATAGAATTTTAAAATGAAGAGCTTGGGCAGAAATGTACTAAGTATTTTCTACTCGCCCTTCGCTTTCGTCTTTTCGAGTGACAGTAAGCTGGCCGTAACTCTACCGTATAGTCCAACTCCTTTTAACTGAATCCATCCTCAAATGTTCACGTGTTAAAACGCTGCTTCTATTCGCAAGTTCGTGTGAGTACGCGCGAAATGATTAGCGGGTAAATCGCTCCTTCTAGGCAGAGTCTAAGGAAAAGAGGCGCATCTAACTAAAAAATAACCCGGAGAAATGTTCTAATCTGTAGGGAGATGCCCATATTGGACTAAATGTTATTCAAGAACAAAAGGTAATTAGGCAAACAAAAAACAACCAGATAGTTTTTTTTCTTGATTCAGAATTAATTGAATTAGCAAAAATCTAAAGTAATATTTAAGTAAGCGCCTCAAAAGCGTCTTTTTTTCTGAATTGATTCACCAATATCACTGTTTATTGTGTATATTAGGTACTTTATCTAACAAAATACAATTTTAAACCTAGCCGAAATAACATAGCTATGAATTTTTTTTAATCATAAAATTGGATAAGTGGTTCACAACTGAAAAGAACATAAACGAACGGACAGACAGAGAAACGTTGAGTTTTAATATACCTATAGATAAATATGTGAACTGTTGTCGAATAAAGTCATGTTATTTCCACCGACAGTGTGACTACACATCAAATAACACTTTAAAAATACTACATCGAGCAATTTGCTCAATGAAGTTAATTGGGAGTCAGTGCAAATCTGCAGGATGTATTTTGAGGTTATAAAATTTCACATCGCACAATAATCTTTAATCCTTCTATATAAAGTTCAGAATTGTCTGTATACACTTGATAGTGTAGATTCATTCGGTAATATATGGCTTACATGACGTACGATTCGATATTAAGAGGCGAAATGATACTTGTTATAGCAATGATCGGGTTATTCCTTCTGGGGGAAGGTTTTGGAAATGAATTCCCGAAGTTTGGGGGTTTAGAATAAAGTTTCATTGCACGTCAACTATTTTTTAGAAGCTTTATTAAAATTGCTTTGTTAGTATAGGTCAAAATCATGCAACTGAATTTTAAAACAGTTATCCGTCTCCCCCAACGTATTGAGCTGAAATTTTCCATACACGTTTAGTTTGGGTGTTAGTCAAATGTACGTGACGGGACTGTACTATGTGACGTCATTTTAAATCCAATATGGCGAGCTCCCAAAGTTGGCGCACCAGTTATTTTTTATGCTCCCCCATGATATGGATATCAAATGAAAAGGTTTGATGGGAAGAATACGAAAATAAAATTAGTACAAGTGAAATATTAAATAAAAGTTTGATTTTAAAAAGAAAAAATAAAAACTATTCTATGTTACTTTTGAGCATTCCTCCGTAGCTTGGCTAATGCTTTCCGTAAAAAAAAATCCAGCGATGTTTATTTGCGAATGACATCCATAGCGGACTCTCAATTAGTTTCCACGTGAAAATTTCCATCACTGACTGAATATTTGCAAAATCGTACATAATTTAAAAAAAATCGGAGATAAGAGTGAAGATTTGAACAGAAACTGAATCAACGGAATACAAGCAACTTTGCTATATAACCTTTGAGGTTTCAATATATTTTAATCAGACTAATAAACTTCCTAAGACTGACCGACAGACAATCCACAGCGTATATTGGTGAACCTACTTACACAGGAGTTTTTTTATATGAGAGTTTGTTTTTAATACTTCATAGGTTTTAGCGTTGGGCCAAAACCTAAGTGACTATGTGGTAACACAAGATGATGCACGCTAAGCTTGCTAGGGGAACTGGTTCTCAAGTATAGCTGCTGGTTACACACCTATAGATGCTTGGCGACAACTTATGATTAATAGCTAGCCAGGATGGCGTTAGAGTTACAATAGTGTTATTAAAAATTCATCCCTTAGGAGTTTTAAAAAATAAGGGGTTAAAAATAGGACGATTATAGAGTTATTGCTGATAGGAAATCCCATCAGGCACACGGCTAGTCTCTACTTATGTACTAATGCAAATTTGTTTATATGTATGTGTGAACGGATTTAACTGACAGATTTCATAAGTATATCATGGTTTATGTCAAGAGTGATAGCGTAAAAATCCGACCAACAGCGGGCATAACCTATATTTACGTCAATGGTGTTCTGACGTGTCCAGTCTGCTCTAGGATATTTAATACTAAAATAGGCTACCTCAGCCATTAGCGCGGTCATAGTAGGGCGTAACAGCTAAGCCTTCAATAACCCTGACTATGCCTACCGGTTTGATATAACTGAGACCGAAATAAACTAGGAATATATATACATTCGATTTAAAAAAACTTCCAGGGAAAGCAGCAAATAAAACCTTTTCAATTTTTTTTTAAACCGACTTCAAAAAAAGTGGGGTTTCTCAATTCGAACGTACATATATTTTTTATGGATGTTAAAGCCATGATTTCTTTGTTTATGAATCGATTTAGATGATTCTTTTTTTTTTGGAAAGGATACCTCAAGGGTGGTCTTATTGTAATTACATTGGCATTGGACCATCGATTCGAAGAAACACCACAAGGAACACTTCAAAATCATTGGAAGTTAGTTTTCTTTTTTACTAAAACTACTAAAACTTACATGATATTATGTTAATCAATTAGAAAAAAATATTATTTAATTTTTACTCATGTTATTTTTAAGTGTGGAATGGTTTATAATTTTTGAAATCTTATTAACATGCATGTCAGTAACCGATGGCAGTGTTACGATAGTATACAAATATTCCATCAATCATGAATACGCAGGGAAACTTCTGAGCCGCTGGAACAAAGTGTTTATTTCCGTGGCTCGATTTACGACCAATTGTCGGATCAATTGGAAAATTACTTTACCTTCAACCAACCTTGGGTATGTGTGTGTAAGCGTTATGAACTTGAAATTTTTACTATGACAATTTATGATCTTATTAAAAGCGAGATATAACTAAAATTTATTTAGCTCCTCTGAATATGTTAAATATTGTATTGAACGAAGACGACACGTAGAGCGTTACTTCTGAGTTTTTTTTTGTTATTACAATAATTAATAATTAAAAAGAAGATAGGTAATCTAGTAAGGATTTCAGAAGCGGTGGTTGAGATCTATGGCTTCATTACTTACATTACGACAAATTAAGAAGTGGTTTAAATGACAAGAAAGATGATATCACGACAGTTGCATTTCAAAAGATTTTTAAAAGAGCATTTATTGCCTATGAGGCAATTGCTAAACATGTCTCAACAATTTGCTATTTGTATTACAATTTTCATAAGCGAAAGCTATACAATGACTCGAATCTAGCCAATGACATTTTATTTAAAGACGCGTCATAAGCCAACATCATTGCACTAAAAACAGTGTAATTAAACTATACGTACAAACTATAAATAATGCTTTCAGTTATATAGTACGCAAAACAGGGTGACTATATTATGTTATTTTTGTTGTTAGAACGAAATGAATGTATATTCTGAGCTGTATTGACGTGCAACCGCGACACTGGACAATTCTCAATTCAAGAGATTCTCCGGCTTGCCTGACTTTAATATTGCCAAAATAGAGTACAGGTAACGTATCTACACTTATAAAAACATCTTAGTTGATTATGTTCATTTGTAACATACAGATGGTCACGTGACCCCGCCCACTTTCCATCATATGGCTGACGTGCGCCGGAGCACGTGCACTTGGCCCGTTACCAATGCAACACACCCCCGACGCGACGCCTAGTGACGTAAGCAGTCGCAAACATGTATAAGCCGTAATTTCCAAAATACGTAACAGACACTAGTATGTCAGTGTCTTGTAATTACACGAGTTCAGTTTATATTTATTTATGTAATGAAAATCTATTTAAACTAGGGTGGAAACATTTTAATTTAACGTCTTAAGAACTCTCACCTAAAATTAACTCGATTTAAAAAAAGTCGCTCAACGTTTTTCTAAAATTTTCCAAAATGGAAATCGTTTTTTTTTTCTTATCTTGCCGTTTATGCACAGACGCTAATAAGAAAAAAAGAATTACTATGTATAAATTTTAGAAAGTTGATAGAATTTTGTTTTGTAGAAAGAAATGCTCTTTGCCATTGTTAGAAAACATAATCAAGCAAATCAACTTAGTTCAGTCTAAACAAACAACTTATAGTTAACCTATATGTAAAGACTGTCAATTCATATACGCGTTATTTCTTTGTGGTGTTAAATGATTGCCTACATCCTTTATATCTACGGGTATTAGATGAACAAGCTGAAAGCGACGGATCTCTTTTTGCCAATCCACTGTTATATTTCAATTCAAATTTTTCTATCATAGTTCACTCACCTTACAGCCACAATTTTGTAACAGAACAGCGATGCAAATTCAGTGGATGGAGAGTGAATTGAACTCAAGGAATTTGCAAAGCAACATTCTATTTTTGCATTTAGATTTATTGGTGACGAACAAGCGAAATAAACTCTCGAATTTTAATTCTCGATTGTCGTCTAAAGACAGTTTAATGGCATCACCGCCTATTAAACGAAGCATGGCCGGATATACTGTAACATAGGAAAACAATTTTCCATTTGATATGAGCAGTAAGAATTTGCAATTAAGAGCTGCAAAAAAAAATAGCTTGTAGGTTTGTTTTACGTAATATATAGAATAATCTTGACTTAAAACCTTCCGGTTTTGTTAGTAGAAGCGTGTACGAAACATAATATAGCAAATAAGAATCGCAAATACATTACACAACTGTTAAATGTTTAATTAAATATATTTAGTATGTATAGGATGAATTGATGGTAAGAATACCATTTAAAATTTACTATATTACTCCATTACTAAAGCGGCTTAGCTTTCTGTGCATCACCATAATTTTGGCTAACTTTTTTAATGGTAATTGCATGTAAATATTAAACACTTTATTAGTTACAGCGTACGTTCCACAAACGAATGTGTTTTTGCAAGAAAGTACTTCTTTGTCACGTGTTTGATAGTAAATAAAAAAAACGTCGTGAAGGAATTCGCAATGTTTCTGGCAAACAATAAAGATAGGCACACCTGGAAACGATAAATGAATCTCTCGTCTTACAACTTCCAACCAATAATATTAATCGAAAAAAGTTAATAAAAGCATGAAAAATTATTTTCGTCGCCAAGGTTTGCACAACTGTTTTTGAATTACAAGGTTATGCAGACGTTCCGCGTTCTATTACTTTAAATATTTCATTTTTCAATTGATCGTTTATTCGTTTAACTTGCTTCTTTTGTAAACTTTATTTTTATTGGTTTTCCTAAATTGTTCAATTACAAAAGAATGCTGCCAAATTGTACCAAATATCGGATTCCAAAATTCTGAATAAATATTTGAAAACGTAAAATCAAATTTATGCGATCATTAACCACTGATTTAGCACGGCTATCTCAACGAAAAACGGATTAAACTTTATTGGCACAAGTAACATATTTAAAATTAGTTTTAAGAGACAAATATTCTATACAACCTGAATTGAGAATACAATTTAAGTTATAACGATACATCTGCTTTAGAAAGCTAAGCGAGCTTTGTCACAGCCTAATTTTGTTTAATCGCTTTATACCTCTAATTCAGGAAATTGGTTTTCATTGAATGTGTCACTAATAAGATTATGACTATATTGTTCGGGGATATCAACCCATTAATGGTTGGCTTAAGTTAGAATTACGGTTTTTTTACACACAAAACAGGTGGACTTCATACCTGTTTCTTATTTTGTGTGTCGCCTTCAAAATGCGCTCTCTATCTATCTATCTATAACTTTATGGCCATACCATAAACTTGGAATCATATTTCTCTAGATTCCAGAGCTCTTTGGATTGAAGGTCGGTAATGCGCTAGTGATAACTATGGTATTATAACAAGCATCCATAGCGTGCGATAGATGCTTTACCACCGGGCGGGCCGTATGCTTGTTTGTCACCTTAGTATTAGTATAAGGAGGGTTGAAAGTAATATAACTAGAGAGTGTTAAGTGCAAAGATGGAAAAATATAGAAGTAGAGAAAGACCGAAGACGATATGGATAGATGGTGTAAGTGATAGTATGTGTACCTATAAAAAGTGTGAATGTGTGAGATCATACTTTATAGACATGAGAAGAATGGAAAAGAAAAATATGTTGTGCCATCTCTATTTAGCGTGGGATAAGAGAAAGAAGAATATATACATACTAGAGATTCAAAATGAACTTTGGTATATATTGTTCGTTTTGAATGAACATTTATCGAAATTCGTGACAATGTTACCTTTAGGCCATTTAAAATTCTATAAACATATTGGCAAAGTTCCTTTGGCATTTCTACAGGAATGTTCAGTGACGTTTTTATGAGTAATATCCGTAAATTTAGGTTCTTTAAAAATGTTACAATTGACGATAGAGTTGATAAATGTAACGCAATATTGACAAAAATCATAATACATATAAAGAGGCATATAACACACGTTGTTTAGACTAATTTCTGACATAAATGTGGACAAACTTGATTGAAAAAATGAACGAAACTTTAGGACAAATGTAAAAACGTCTATAAACCCAAAACAATTTGAGCTTTTTTAAACTGTACAAGTACTCTATTCGCTGATCTTCAGAAAGTCATCGACCTGTTCCGGTGCCAAAGTGTCTGGCCTAATTTTGGCCAAGTTTCCTTCGCGAAAACACATCGTACCACTTTCATATGAGTGCCATGCCAAAATCCCAAGCTTTAATTAGAAAGATCAGGTGATAAAGACGATTTTTTTTTTAAGAAATAGATTCTATATGATGAAACATAAATTTTGAAGGAACAGAAAAACGTATCCTGGCTGCTTACACGAGGAGCGACACCCTAAGATGTTAGATCATTTTATTTTTTAAATCGTTTATAGGCTTTATCATTATGGACAAAATTCGCAAATTTGTATGTCGCACATCGGGTGAGCCTGATGTTACGTTGAAGTGACAATGTAGCCCAAGATGGTGACACGCTAAGCCTAGTGGACAAACTGGCTTTCAAGTGCAATTGCCGGAACACACCTATAGGTGATTGGCGATAGATTTTCAACTTGAGGGTGGTAGCTAGCCAGGCGGGCATTAGAAATTACTCCACCACCATGCCATGGTTTCATCAGGATGTTTTCCATTACCATGCGCTCAGACTCGTTCCAGGAATTCGAACTCACGTTGATCTATGCGGTGTCCATACGTGCTAACACTGAACCATCATTTCTTCTATGTAATTCCGTTTGCCACAGCTTTCCAGCTATTAGGTGGCTAAATATAAGCTGGTTGATGCCTAGACCTGAATGATAAATATGAAAGTATGTTTGTTAGTCAATGGCGCAAAAACGACTAAACGGATTAAGATGATATTTGGCACGCAGATAGCTTATAACCCAGATTATAGGATACCTTTTATCCCGGTACGGACCCAGTTCTAAATCCACGTAGATGGCAAGAGCTATTAAACAAATAACAAACGATTTTTTCGGTAGCGTTCTTGTATTGTACATTATTCAGCATCAGGTGAAGGTTTCGTTTGGCAGAGTATTGGGATCGGGCGTAGCGTTATCAGTGCCATATAAATCAACAACAAGTCAAGGTTGGTAGATTTAGAACGTCGTCTCGTACTACCACTTTCACTCATCGAGGCTAGATTCGCAATACACGCACATGCCTGTTTTAAAGTTAGTATACGCTATATAGTTTTATCTTATAGTATTCTCAGCCAACTGTGCTGAAAATATAAGGTGTTTTTTTAATGTTCCTTTTTTGCATAGATCACTCAGCATTTCTTTTCTTTTTTTGGAAATATAAAATTGAATGAAAAACTACTATCTTATGAATACAAAAATATGCCGGATATTGAAAGCCGAACCTTGCCCAAATGACCATAAGCAGAAGATTATTGACCTCAGTATAACGTGTACCTAGGTACTTTAATAAACCTCACTATATAATATAATTATAAAAGCGGATAAGTTTTTTTGTTTCTATCTTATTATATTAAGTGAGCAATTCTTGTTTAAATATATGTAATTGGTTTTTCTGAAAACGTCTCCAACGATTTCGATGAAACTTTACATTTAGATAATGTTTTACATTCCAAGTTTACCTAGATAGGTGTTTTTCTTTTTTTGTTTATAAGACACCGAGCACAGCTCGGTCGCCCAGATATTATTTGTTTAAACACGCTAATCTCTGGAAATACCAGTCGGATTCGGGAAATTCTTTTCGTATATGATAAACAGATTTACTATACGATTTCAATTGATTTTTGTTATGTAATTCGGAAGTGGAAGTGTTCCCAAACTGCGTTACCTGCGTGCGCTGGCGTAACATTTAATGATATGTAAATACAATGCACTACAAAAATACTGGTCTTTAGTATATCTTTAAAAAAGTCTGCGATAGCATATCCCTATCTCTTATACATAAGCCACAATAAGGTAGTTTGTGACAAAAATTTGTTGAATATTAAAAAGTGATTTATGAGCATTATTTTTAGCCATGGCATTATAATCCTTACGAACAAAAGTTACTTCATCATAAAGACAATTTTATGAAGCTAAATTTTGCCTTTTTTGGTATGTTATTTGGACACATAGTTTAGGAGATAATGAAAAATTAAAATAGTTTGTACTAGCGGGAAGTGAGAGCAGTTATGATAGGTTACACGGGTGCGTTTGCGGCGCGGTGTTTGTCGAATAAAATTAACAAGGGTGAAACACGGTGGGACACAGCTAGTAACATAATTATATTTGCCCTGTAAAATGCCGTGGTTACGCGCTATCATACCATCCCACCTGTATTCCCCGAAGGGTTAGGCAGAGGTGTACTAATGTACACCCACAGTTCGCCGAGTATGTTTTTAAGTCCCATATAATAGGGGGTGAGCTTATTGCCATTAATCGGGCACGAAAACAAATTCCGGGCTGCTACTGAGAAATTCATATTAAAAACCCAATAACACTTTGCTCGACCTGGGATTCGAACCCCGGATCTCGCTCATAGCAGTCGCGCTTACGACCACTAGGCTAACGAGGCTAAGATTTACGAGTTTCAAGGAGCATAGGAATAAATCCGGCGATAACAGTTTTAAATAAAAACATAGGTATTTATAGCAATATTTATACAACAAAACACACATACACATGTATGTATGTATGATACATTACCTCCCATACAAATACACAAATCAGCTCCTTCATAAGTCGTGACGAGGACAGGTCGAAGACCTCGCTCAATAATATGTCAATGAACTTGCATCGTGGATTCATGGTGTAATTAATAACAATTTACAGTATTTTTATAAAATCTATACATACAAAAATATATAAGTTAGTATGGTTATCCATATTTAATGACATCACAAATTCTTTATCGTCGTATGTAACTCGAACTACTTACTGGATATAAATTCGATTTACATCCCTACTTATAAGTAAATTTGAATATTGACTAAGTCTTCTTTAAATGACAATATAAATTGTCTAGTTTATTATAATATTTTATTAATTCTATTTTTATCGTATTAATTTTAATAAATTAACATAAAAGACGCTTCAAAGTTTCAAAATAAACTTTCTTATAATCATAGAAGATAAATTGGTTTTATTTTTAAAACAATCGTACTGGCACGCGAAAAAAGAAAAAGTGGTTTAAAAAGTTATGGAGCCACGCAACTTGTCCTCTAAATCTATAAATTCAATTGATTTGATTTTACTATTATATCTTAGACGTAAACAAATGAAAATAACGTTTATTTATACAAAGTTAAATTATATTTTAACAATTTAAAAAGTCAATGGCTAACTTCGTTAAGATGGATGTGTGGTGTAACTAGAATGGATAAGATCAGGAATGATTTCATTATAGGAAGTCTTAAAATAGCACCAGTCACAGAGAAGTCGAGGGGTTATAGGCTAGCATGGTACGGGCATGTCATGAGTAGGGATGAAAGTTAAAAAACTAAAAGAATGTTAAGTATGAAGGTGGATGGATACAGGAGTAGAGGAAGACCGAAGAAGATAAGAATGATATGCGTATAAAAGGTGTGAATACTGAGATGATATTTGACAGAGTAGAGTGAAAAAAACATGTTGTGCTGACCTTTGTTAAGTAGGATAAGGGGTAAGGAGATGATGATCATGATGGTATGGCTAACTTCATCATGTCGCACTTCCGTGATATGATACAGCTCTCAACTATACCCGCTACTAAACACGCCAGAATAATTATACCTTCAAAAATTACGAATTTATCTATTGTTGTACTGAAATAGTACATCATGTCTTGAGTAAATAAGGGACTACGAACGAGAATATATTCAAAGTCGACGACTGAAGGTTCTAAAGAGTCGATGTTCGTAATTCTCGTGCAGCCCGTGTAACATACAATGTTTTTCATCACATTTGCGAGTAAATATATAAAATAATGTAAAAAAAATGTAAGTGAACTTATTTATTGAAATTTATAGTGTCTGTAGAGTTATTAATATTACTGCAGAATATATGTGTCCTCACCAAATACAAAATATGCGAAATGTTGGCGTTCAGAAACGTAATAGGCGCAAAGACGCATACAGCTAAATGGATTTTCATTTTTTTTTGCATCAATTGGAAAAGCCATTACTCCCTGGCCTTAGCGCAAAAAAGGCTCTCGGGTTTTATTTAAAGGGGTTAAACTCAAGATAGCCTTCATATTGTGACACTGTTTATGAGCAAGCGTGATGAAAAAAAAGTTAAATATTCGTAGGAAAATTTATTGATCACATTCAATGTATTTAAGGAATTAAAACCCTCTTCTTTATAGACTATTTATATTTCCTTTAATGTCCACAATGAACTCATAACATCATTTTGAAAGAAAAAAAAATACGAAGGCCTTTGAACATTGTGTGTTGCCACTGCCAGTGACACAGAGACCGCAGAGACATGATCGCTAACGATGAATTTCAAAGAAAAGCTCGAGGTCACTGAAAGGGAAATGGAGAGGACCATGCTCAGGGTTTCTCTGGGTGATCGAATCAGAAATGTGGAGATTCGCAGAAGAACCAAAGACTGATTAGGATGAAAATTCGAATTGTTCAATTCAGTCCGAATAGCTCGCAAGTTTTAATTATTCGCACACCCCTATTGTCAAAAACACATAGCTAAATACATGTTCCTTAGTTATTGTTCCGAACTCTCCATCTTCCTGTTTCTCTAATCTGTAGTATTATCTATGTCAAAATAAACAGATTTAACCAATGACGTTTTATAAATAGACGCGTTATACTCTCACTAAAAACAATTCGAACACGGTACAAATTTCGTTATCAGCATGTTGAAACAAAAGAGATAGGAAATCACAGCGTAAGTCGGAAACTCTGTTGTCAAAAAAGGACAAAAGTTTCTTCTCCGTCACGCCTGTACCAAGTCGAAAGTGAACTGAATGTAATTGCCCACCATTCACGATTGCATGTAAAGAGCGTCAATGCCGTATCTACTTACAAACTATTATTGGATTTAACCAAATAAATAACTCATTTAGATTAAGAGGAAGGTTCTCCTGATCACATATTTTTAACCGTACCTACTAAGAATGGATTCTTCCTAACCTTATGTGCCTTCTAACTCTTGTCTCCGATAACCCCTTCATTGTAAAATTCATGTCCAAATTAATCATAATTAACAAAAAATTAAATTGTAGATGGCAAGGTCATTTCGTGCATATTTGTAGTCTTGTTCTATAGATAATATATGTAAAATGTAATAAATGTGTAGGTTTATTTAATAGATATGTGTTGTGTTGTCTTTCTGTTTGTTTATGGATAGTCCGGTCTAGATACATTTTACTAAATGCATATGAAAGTATATATGGTAGGTACTAATAACAAACAAGCAGTTTTTAACATTTTTTTCTGTCTATCTGTCTGTTTGTTCTGGGATATCTCTGAAACAGTTGGACCGATTTTGACGGGACTTTCACTGGCAGATAGCTGATGTTATAAAGAGTAATTTAGACTACTTTTATTGTATAAAAAGAATTAGTGTTCCGCGCAATTAAAATAAGAACTGGTTATGGTGAATCAATCCGAGCGCTTAAATGGCTTACGCTGAGTATACCATAAGAGATATATCAAATTAATGTACTTATTACATAATTGTAGATATTAAAAAGACATACAAAAAAAAGTTAGCGAGAACAATATGTCAATTTTTTAAAGACCACCCACAATAAGCATTTTTATATTTAAAATAACCGGGAGCGGGGGTAGCATGATTAGCGCGTGTTTCTATAGTCCAAACGAGCGCAGCCGCGGGAACAGCTAGTTTAATATACAGGACATAGTTTACGATAAATCGCCTTCATTTGCGTGACATTGGCGAAATTGTGTTTATACACACGTTACCATTTTATAAAAACAAGAAGAACTCATTTAGAAAACATTTTTTTCTTCAGACAACATTATCAGTTAATGTACGGTACTTTTCATGGACAACTTGATAAACCATACACATTCATACATAATATAAAAGGAGAGTTTTAATTCGTGCAAAACGGAATCAAGTAGTCATAAATGTGTCGTTTTTTTATTGTCAATGTCATTGGATACTCGTTCTTTAAGCATTACTATGTACTATATTTCTAATCTTCAATCATAGCTCTAAGAAGAAGATGGCTGGCTCCGTTAATAAAATTATGCAGAGTGCTTTTGTAGCAACACAAAATGCATGTTCTCTGTCATTATTCATAATCTAATTCACTTGTAAACAATTCAAAAACTACATCACGCTAAATGCTACTAGTAATACTAGCTGTACCTGCGGCTCCGCTCGAGTTTACTACACAATTATTGTTTATGAAGATAACGTGATATTTTTTTAGATATAGACCAAGTATCTAAGAAGTAAAACAATAAATATTTATCAAAATCTACTCGGTTACTTAATTCTGGGTTAGCAGTTCTGTTAATTATCTATATATTAATACGTGAGGCAAAAGCTTTCGGTACCTTTTTAAGCGTATTGCGTGCACGGAAGACAGATTTCGCATGGTTAAAGTTTATATGGAGAAGGAGTGCAGAAAGCTAAAATTTATCTATATCTGTTACTAATATATTAAATTATATAAATTAATACTGCGAATCCTAATCTGACCAGTGCCAACGAACTTAGACCACCTAAAATATTGACATTGTCACTCAACGAAATGTGACAGCAAGTGATGTAGATAATACTCATTGTTTATGAATACTGTAAATGTCAAACAGAAAATAGTCTATGATCAAAAAGTCGCTGGTCGAATTTCGACCTTAGAGCGACCGCTAGTATATTTAATTAAGTATTTACATAAGAAAATACTTGACAAGATATATTTTATAAAATTGAACAATACTAATTCTGACTAAAATTAACACAAATTTAACGAACCAGGCACAATTGAGTCCTTAAACCTTCGCTAGATTGGTCTCCTAAAGCACTTGACTTAGGGGATGCCGTTAAATATTACAGCATTGTTATTATAACTTAAGAATTATAGTTTATCAAATCGGCAGGATGGTCTCTGTATTCACGTAGGTGGCCATAACAAGTAAATTAGACCAAATTAGTGCTATTTGAGATGCGCCTGGCGTGAACACGCGTGTGCTGCTAAGGATGATTCACACGGTTCCGTAACGTTACGTAAACATAGCCGGCTTTTCGGTAAGAATAATATTTTGATTTGTTACTATCTGTGCCCGCGGCTGCGCTCGCGTGGTCTACAGGATGCCGTCGATAGGGCACATGAGTGAATCGTACTACCCCCACTCCCGGTTATTTTAAAATGCTTATTGTGAGTGATCCTTAAAATATAGATCTAGGATTTAATTATAAGAATACAGTTTCTGGACGTAATGTTTACATGAAAAAAAAAGCGTTTGTGCCTAACGTCAGATTGTAAGGCATTGCGTTGTAATGTGGATGTTGCAGACAGAATTATTATTTATTAAACTGTATTTAAAGAGAGTGATTAAAATGTATCGAGTTAAGAAAGGCGCTTACTTTTAAAATATAACCAAATAGCTAACACTACAATTAAGTAGAACATTAATATGATATATCTCTTATGGTTTACTCAGCGTAAGTCATTTATGAGCCTGAATTGATTCACCATGATAAGTTTTTTTTTTATTTGCGCGGAATCCTAATTATTTTGGTAAAATAAAAGTAGCCTAGGCTACTCATTATAACATCAACTATCTACAAGTGAAAGTCCCGTCAAAATCAGTCCAACCATTTCGGAGATTACCCGGAACAAGCAGACAGACAAAAAATTTAAAAACTGTTTTGTATATGTATCGTATATACTTTCATATTCATTTAGTAAAAAGCCGCAATTTTATTAATTGTATAGAATAAAGCACGGCAAGGCAACGACACCGCACAAGATGGTAAGCACAGTACATTCCAAAAACAATGGTGACCATCGAGGAGAATTCGGCAGTTCATCACCGATGTCCGCTGTCAAGCCGGCATGCGGTAACTGGATATCTATACACTGGATGATCCCGAAACGCAACAAATCAGAAGAGTAATTGTGGTGAGTTTATCACGATGTGCATGACGGTCGCGACCTATTCGGGATCAGACGCCTACCCAACCATCCGGCTTATTTTATATAATATATTAGCTGTTCCTGAAACGAGAAACGCTTAAAGCGTGCCACTGTGGCCGGGTGTTACACCTGGTGAATGGAGGTCGCGATCCAGTCGAATATAATTGCCGTATCCTACAACCCAGTAGATGTATGATATATTTAAATATTTTTTTTAAATAATAAGATTATAATACTGCTCATATATGAAGATTCTAACAGCAAAATGGTTGTGAAGCAGTTAGTTATGCACGCTCTCCGCGAAATTCAGATTCTTAATAACCTTGATCAATTTAATTATAGAAAATACATATACTCAGTATACCTTACAACCATATACAATTTACACCCTAATGGTAATTATATAATTATGTTTCTATAGGACTTTATTCATATACGCTTTATTCTCATTTATAATTAGGAATAAAATAAGTCTATTTCAGACTAGCATTTAAAAAAAAAATGATAACGCGGTAAAGACCATTTAAGATTATAGACCTACATGACATCTTTAGAAGAAAAAAAAACACTATCGAAAAGTCGGATAAAAGTCGTCAAGGTGTGAAAAGTACTCCACGTAATTCGGAACTATTTGTAAAATTAACATATTTAGTGTGTACATTGTAAAATTATCAATAAACAATCAATTTGATTGTCTGTAACTTTAATTTGATCGTTGGTAAATAGGAAAAACGTGTGTTTATCATTTATGATTATGTAATATAAAGTATCGTGCTTTTTAGCGAATTAACACGAATCTAATAATTTCCGCATATTTTCCCCATAAAGTTAAAAAAATCGTTATCGACTAATTTAATACAATAATCTATAAAAATGAAGAACGCTTATAAACCAAAGTATGTTTTTAACTTTTGATAAAACGAGTCTCTCGAAAACACTCATGTATTGTAGTATTGTATTGTAGACAAAAATCGCAGTTTACTCCATTAATTGCGGTACATGGACCACAAACCATGTAAAAAATTACACACACATAGTATAATTTCCAAATATTGATCTCAGTATTCGAAAGTCCCTTGATAAGAAGTAGGTAATTTCAATAAAGAATCTTATTATTAAGTAAATCTGAATTCAAAAACTCCTAAACTAAATCTATTAATACGTGAAGCAAATGGTTTCGGTACCTTTTTAAGCGTATTGCGTGCACGGAAGACTGAGATCTTGCAGTGGATTCGAAAGTCTTGATATGGAGAAGGAGTGCAGATTTCAAGTAAAGAATCTTATCTATTAACTAAATCTGAATTACAAAAACTATCTAAACTAAATCTATAAATTACGTGACAGCAAATCCTAATCCGTACCTGTGCCATTGAAGCGTATAGACCTGCACGCAAGACTGAGATATTGACATGGTTAAAGTTCATATGGAGAAGAGTGACAGAAAGTTAAAATGTTATCTAATACTCATCTGTTACTAATGATATTAAATAAAAATAAATTATTACAGCAACTCCTAACCCGTCCTGTGCCATTGAACTTAGACCTCCCAAAAAGTCACTGGTCGACATTGTCACTCAACGAAAAGTGACAGCAAGTATCGCTAGATAATACTCATTGTTTATGAATACTGTAAATGTCAAACAGAAAATAGTCTAATATGACCAAAAAGTCACTGGTCGAATTTCTACCTTAGGGCGATCGCTAGTACCTAAATATAATAAGATAAATGGAGTTTTTGGAGGGATCGTGATCTGTCATGTTGTTACTTTAATTTATAAATATATGATACTAGAGTCTATATTATGTTTGGCATTTTACGTGCTCAAATGTAGTTAATTATACTCATCTATTACATTAACAATAATAAAATTGAAGTGTCAGTATGTCTGTTTGTTCCGGCCAATCTCCGAAACGGCCCGGCCGGGCCAATTTTTACGAGACTTTCTCTGACAGATATCTGATGCTATAAAGAGTAACTAAGGCTACTTCTGTTTTAGAAAAATAATTGTTTCCAAGCAAGTACAATTTAACACGAGTGAAACCGTGGGACTCAGCTAGTAAAGAATAAATACAAGCATGAACTTTGAGTTACCACAAAAACTCCCTGGACAGATTAAACACAAGACAATTTTTAACAAAAAAGAAAACCAACTTAAATGATTTTGAAGAGTTCCCTTGTATATATTCGAAGTTCAAAGTCCAATACCAATGAAATTAAAAGGTGGTCTGGTCTACCCTATCCAACAAAAAAAGATTTATCCAAATTGGTTCATAAACAAAAAATAGGTCGAATTGAGTAAGATCCCGTCTTTAGAAGTCGGTTAAAAAGAGCCACCATCTTAATAAAGCATTGTTAGAACACTGAAAATTTGAAAAATATCCTATCCACTTGACACTGGCATAACTGCGTATAAGCGCACACGTTAAAATCAAATAAGAATAGGTACGCTAAAATAATAAAAAAGGATTAGAATTAAGTGCTGAAAAGAAACGCGTGAAAAATATTTTTTTTAATATAATGGATGATGATGAATAATGATTATAATTGATGGCATTGTACACCGACAGAAGTTTGCGTGCATTACGCTTTATATTGTGAATGACAGGTATATTGTGATTTTCCACACAAAGCAGATGACGACGCTAGCCGGTTATATCCGGACCGGCTCATATGTGTGAATCGTTTGCGCACATAATCCATATGCCTAAATGTATATGTAAAAATAAACAAAATACTTCACCTACAATCTATATAAACAAGACAATTTTTGACAAAAAAGAGAACCAACTTCAATGATTTTGAAGAGTTCCCTTGGGCATCTTCGAAGTTCAAAATCTAATCCCAATGAAATTAAAAGGTATTCCCTATCCAAAAAAAAAAAACAATCATTTAAATCGGCTAATAAGCAAAGAAATTATGGATGAACAACCATCCATATTAAAAAATATACATTCGAATTGAGTATCCTCTCTCGTCTTTGGTTCATTAATTACGTGAGGTGATTTTGGCGATTTTTCGACACCCTCTTTTTAGTGTAAACTATATTGCATTGGTTTCTTTAAAAAAAAAAACAATTTACTTATTTAGGTATTTTCATTTAAGACAGAACGTAGTGTAGAATCACAGTGAGAAAATCGAACAATAAAATACTTTAAATTCAATCTACGGGGATACATGTGTGGTCTCAAGAGTGACTGCAGAAAAAGATTATAATGGAAATTCAATTGTGTAAAAATAATTTAAAGTTGTATAAGCATTATTTTAATTTGATTAAAATAAAAAGTTAGTATAATGAATTTATATTATTATCATTGATGGCAACTTCATCAAATCGCACTTCCTTAATATGATGCAGTCAATTTTATTCTCTACTAAACGCGTCAAGAAAGTATAACTTCGGAAACATTTGTACCTTTTTTTGCAAAACTAAGGTGGCAAACAAGCATACGTGCCGCCTGATGGTAAGTAGCTACCGTAGCCTATGGACGCCTGCAACAGCATAGGTATGATTAGCGAGTTGCCGGCACCGAACCCACGCACCCTAAAGACGTAAGGAAACCTTACTCGACGCAGGAACACAAAACTAGGTTATTATGCTGCGGCCTTTTGTAGGTCGGAGGCACGCCACCACTCGGACCGCACCAAATAGAGATAAATCTCCAAAGAAATTTATTTGAGCTTATATCTCTTCAAATAAACTTACATAAAATAAAATTACTAAACTGGACAATTAAGTACTAGGTAATTGACATGCGACTAAACTTTGTTACAAAATTACAATATTTCTGTATTCTCCTGTGCTTGGATATTCCACATTATTAAAAAAAAAAACAGGTAGGTATCACAATATTTAACCATTAAATAAAACTATAGGCTAACAACTATTATGTTGCCAACTGTGTAAATTAGAACACAGTTTATGGAGAATAATAGAATTCAAAACAACACTTGAAACGCAAGTGGAATTAATTTTCTAACAAAAACTAAATTGTTTGAAATGAAATCCACACTAATATTATAAATACGAAAGTAGCTCTCCCTGTCTGTCCGGTGAACTAATTTCGATGAATTTTGGTATGGAGATAGAGTGGACCTTAAAGAAGGACATAGACTACCTATTGTCGCGAAAACAAAACTTGAATGAGTGAAATAGGGGAAAGTTTGTCTGAAGAACATATCATTTAAATTCATATTTATGCGTTTGATAATTAATAAAAAGTGTTCCTTGCTTGTGAAAAATCATCCCTCAAAGGGGTACAATACGGTAATCATTGTATTCATACACTTATACTAAACCATTAATGTACTATTATATTTCTCTTAGGTTATTAAACTGCAAAATGGATTTCCCGCATACACGGTTTATTATTAGCGTATTACCCCAATTAAGATAACGGGATAAGTACCTCGGAAAATGGGATTGTAATATTTGTAGGATTTTGAATGTATTCCAAACAAAGGCCCTCTATAAATGTTTTTGGTAAAAATGGGTATGTCATTATGACAGACATTGTTGATGATATTATAAAATAAAATTCTGTTTTAGAACAATTAATTGTGTTCATTGTGTAAGAACCTACAATATTTTTATACGACGCTCTACATTGACGTGACTTTAATTGTACGGATTATTTTAATGAATTAAAAAGTGCCAGCACGGTTTTTTCGGCTCTCAACCGCGAAAGCTTGGCAGCTAGCGCTCAAAGGTGAAGAGGTGGCCGAAACTAGGCTTGGGATATTGCCTTGGTTGCAGTTATATCACGATATTGTTAATTCCCTATCCGCAGTAAATTCATTCTAACTATACTAGAACTATACTATTCTGCCTTCTGGGAAGAAGGAAGAAACATGCGTATATGTATTTAGTAATCTGGCAATTTGCTCTAAAACTAACTAGCCAAATAGAGAAAAAAAGGTCTCTTACAGAACCTTTAAAGAACCTGAGTGGTGTGCATTTTTGAAGTGCAATGTCACTGTATAGCGCGAGCGGCTGCTGTCTCAAGGTTTCCATAACGGAGATACGGATCTAGGCTTGAGTTGCCGCAGAAAAGGATAATCGTGGTAAGTATTCAGAGGCACCTATATTCGTACGTAATTCAACCAACCCTGCTCATACATTTACCAAATACACCAACAGAAACAAAACATTAAGACCGTATTTTGCTCTCTAAAGGTTAATTAGTATTTGGAGGTATATTCTTATCAGATAGCTGAAGATGTGCTCGCAATTGTCAGGTTCTGGCAAGTTATACCAAATAGTACTTTGTTTACTACGTTGTGATAAGAATACAATTTCAATTGTGAAATACCACAATACTCCCTGGCAAGTTCTAACAAGGGGAGCCACCGTTTTGTTAGAATACTAATTTTTTTTTTAGAACTGACTATACTGTTAACCTTAGAGGCCCTGGAGCCTCTGACGGCTTTTACAGCTTCACCGGACTTGAAGAATACTAAAATCATCACAGGACATTTATATAAATCAGTTAATAATGGCAGTAATGGTCTCCAATAAAGTAGACTAGTTGCCAAGATAGGAAAAGGCAGAAGAATAGCTTAAGTAAGTCACTAACAATTTTATTGCACTGCAAATGATATGAGCTGAGTTTTTTAACTACTACATATTATTTTTATGTTTTGAATACACTCTATGTACGTTTTTCAATAAATAAAAAAAGAAACCTAAATTTATTTAATCAATTTTATTGCATATTGTTAGTGATGGCCTTATCAATGTAAAATCCTGTATCGATATTTTCCCGTAATGCCGTATCTTTTGAAAAGATAACAAAAATATTTTTAATCTACACCGAAAACAGTTGACATGCAAAAAGCACGTAGTTCATGGAAAATTCAGAAACTTACCACGTTCGAAATTCGAAACGGTTTTTTTTTTTATATTTAACTTCTACGTCAGTGATAAGGTGAGCGTTAGTGGGGCCCAATTCACGCGGACACGTGCGGACAAGGTTAAATGCTCGACTTATTTATTTTTTATTTGGATTGACAACCGTTTCATTAAAAATACATAAATAATAGTCAATAAGTGATAGGATTAATGAACAACTAATTACAGCCAATCTCAGCATGAATTAAATCAATAAATTAATGATTATAATTAGAATTCAATTTACCTACCTAGAAAATTATTGTATTATTTTGAAAAAACATATTTAAAAAAAACACACCACCCTGCAAATTGCACCCGTGCAAAGTTGGGGGCGGGTCGCTAATTTTAGATAAAATACAAACTTAATATGTCATAATAATAAAGAACCATAATAAATTCTTAAAAATATAACTATTATTAAAGAATTAATAAATAAGATTTAAGATAAAATAAGTTAAACTACATACATAGTTAAAACACAATTAAAATTTTTGGATTAAAAAAAAATTGAGGTCACTTGAGGTGAAATTAAAAATATTTGCTTAATTACCGTTCAAATTCATATTAAACATAAATCTGAAGCGTGAGAACTGTAATTAATGGCTTGCTCATTCGGTCACATTAGAAAAAAAAAAATCTATAATATCCAGTGTAAGTATCCAGTGAACTATTAGTCTATAGAGATTTAAAAAGTCTTTCTGATGATGCACAATTCACACCATAACTTGTGAGAGTACTATAACCAAAAAAATAATTGAGAAATTGAGATGTAAATTAGAACAAAATTAATGTGATTAATTTTTATCCTAAGCCATTTTCATCACATTTTTAAATGTGCATATTACATAAAGAAGTTTAAATATGAATCCAGACGTTGTTATTCTTAGGCCGTGTTCCTATGGAGCGTGCTTGTAATGAATGAAATACTCGCTCGAATGTAGTATGAGAATTTGCGAATAAAGATATCTTGCCGGGAAACAAAAGCTTCTACAATTGTGATGTGTATGGTGGACTACGATTTTCGTCAAAACACTGAACACTATTAGGTGGGAAAGTACACAACGAAATGATTTAGCGCTATTCCGTGAATCTTAAGATATTAAACTACAATCTTATTTATAACACCTATACGTGTTTGTTTGGCATACGAATGCATCTGAAACTTAAGGTAAACCCATTAAAAAACCTATTGTGATGAATGCATCTGTGTACTGTGTAACGAAAGAGATGGATGAAAGAAGATTACATGTGGCAGAGATGCGAATGTTAAGATGGATGTGTGGTGTAACTAGAATGGATTAGATTAGGAATGGGTATATCAAAGTAGGTATAAAAATAGCGCCAATGACATAGAAGTTGAGTAGTTATTACTTAACTTATTAGTCTAACTAATAACTATGTTGTATGGGTATGTAAAGTGGACGGATATAGGTATATGAGTAGAGGCAGCCCGTAAAACCTGAGTTCCGAGCCTGGGGATGGTTGCCCCTTGGGGGTAAAATCGTTATCCTGCGGGGGTAATCAATTTTTACAAGGGAAATATCACAAAATTCCCCTCAAGGAACTTTTTCATTATTATGGAAAAAATGTATCGACAATAATAATGGGTAATAAATACTTCGACTAAATAAATATATACTTGTCACAAAAAAAATCTGTATAAAACTCCAAAATCATATATATGCAATTTATTATGATTAATTAAGACTATTTGTCTTTTCATGTTATTATTATCTATGACAAAAATTTTAGTGGGGGGTAAAATGAGTTTTGCTAACAGGCCATAGTGGTAATAAGATTGAAAAGGTTAGGAACCGATGTAACCGTAGAAGGTATGGATGGAATGTCTGACGAATGATATGTGTACCTAAATTGTGAATACCGCGATGCCTATTAATAGGGGAGAGTAGAAGATGAAAACCTAAGGGTAACAAGAAGAAGAGATTATAAGTGTTGGTAAAATTTGACTTCCATAATTTACCTTTTAAAAATTTAATTTAATATTAGAGACATATCAAGTACAAGCAACAGTGCTTTTGCTGATAGTGCAATTACGCACCGTAGGAACAAGGCTTTATGTCTTACACCGAGGTCAAATTGTTGTCATAAATACCGGGTCAATTGTGCAGACATCCAGACACTTACGTCTAAGGTCAACCTAATTTTGGCAATAACAACCGCTGTTCCACACAGCCGTGAATCTTAGAACCGCGATATCAAACACAATGTAATCGTTGCAATAAATAACGCATAGGTAAGAATTGTTCTAGATCCACACGATACGTCGCGTCTGTTTGTTGAAAAGGTAATATTTATTATTTATTAGTAAAGTCTTTAGTATTTAAAAAAAAAACGAGAATCGTCGTGGGACACCCGGTAGTAACAAAGTTCCTTTCACTAGTAATATACTATGATATATATTATATTATTTATAATATATTATAATGTTATGACCAAATTTCTACGCACTGTTGTATGTACTACTGATTAAGTTTATAATCTTTATTTTTGTAATAATAATATAGGGCCAATAACATATATTTATGAATTTTAACCAAAATCACCAGATCTCATTTCGAGATCCCGCCAAAAACCCCATCACACATCTTGGTCGATTTTACCGGTATTCTTCTTGTTTTGGCGCCGCAAAAAGCACTTGCCAGTGTCAATGTTTTTTTAAGCCTTCGTAAAATTTTCTAATAATTAATTCTAATTAGTGGGGTCTTTTGACAAGATGGTTGCTCTCTTGTCAGTACTATCTAGGAGGTTTTTGTGATATCCCAAAATGCATGTTCGTACTATAAATTTATATTTCACCACACTTATGCACAACAACCAAACAATATTACGTATAATGACACCAATATTACATATTATAGGGTCAAGAAACCTACTTTAATGAATTAAAAATAAAAATCACAACATGTCACTCTTCAAGATCACGTCAAAAACTTCCGATTATACCGGTCATTAATTTTCTATAATTAAAATTGCCACAGATAAAAATAGTGACAATCGAAGCGTCACAGAACGTTTCACTTTCTACGCTGCCAATTAAAGTTCGTGTATTCTTGGACTCTGTATGTATATGTAGAAATTAAGCTTTTGGACGCATTTAAAAATTATTAAACTTTTCTAAGCTCTTGATTCTTTAATATTTCAAAGGACCATTTATAATGTAGTTGTGTATTAATCACAAATCGATACACTACTTTCGTTTTGCATATTTTTAATTCTTAATTTAGCGTTTTGATCATAATCTGGCTTGTCGTTAAATGACATGGCGGTTTAAAATTGTAACTAATTCTAAATAAGCCTAGAATGAACAGTCCCTTAATCACGTATTTCGCTAGAACATAGCGACAGCTAAAAACAGCTAAATATACGCTTCAAATAGTAAATTCCTATTGAATAACACACATAAAGTTCCAAATAAAACGTGAATTTGCTATTTTGAAGCTGACATTTAGCGTTTTCTGCAATCACTTTGCTCTCCAAAAATACGTAATCAGTGAGCGGCTCTCACGTGAAATAGCAGATTTTTGATCCTGAAGGTGGTAGCTAGTAATTAACTAGATAATCTTTTACGTCACCACGATTTCTTCCACGTATTTTTATTAAAGTAAGTTATAATACCAATATTAATAAATAATCTTTATGAATCCTCACTGCCAAAGGGTATATTTTTTGTCCAACCTTATTTAATGGTAGGTAATCACCAAGACGTGTCTTGTTCAAGTCTCGAATAAAAATAAATGCAATGACTCATCATATACACACTTGTATATACACTTAAAGTTGAAGCTTTAGATTCTATACAGTATGAATAAAGGACAGCTATTGCGAAGAAGGTAATATAAATGAAATCGTAAACGCAAATCGGCAAACATAAAACAAAGATTCAAACCATGCCAAAAAAAATCTTCGTATTACGTCATCATAACCATGTGTTTGAAAACTTGATGCTATAGATTCTATACAGTATGAATAAAGATTAGCTATTATGAAGTAGATATTATAATAAAATGGCATGGTAACCGCAAATCGACAAATATCATCAAAGTTTCACAAATCATGCATTTTTTCTTCGTTTTACGTCACAATGATAATTAATATGTTAGGTGATGACGTGTTCTTATGTAATAACAAAAAAGAGGACTTCCTTTCAAGGGCAAATGAATCTGGTTTTTGGTAATGTAAAACATTGTATTATAACTAAATTAAAAATCAAATTTCAAAGTTGACACCTAAAAATTCCCTCTGTAATCGTGTATACAATATACTACTTTATAATTCGTACGTATATCTGCATTCCAATAAAAGTACACAGATAAATATTTTTCATCATTTTTTTATTTAATGGCTACGTGTGTTCTGCCAGTGTCACATGGATAGAATATTTTTCTAGTCTTCAAAGTTCAAACAACACTTTCATAAAATAGTGGCTCTCTTATTTCAATTTTACAGGGATTTTTGTTGCAAATGAAAATATGTTTTCAGTTATTTTCTATAATTAACTCCACTCGTGTACAATAACCACAAATATGACATCATATAAAGTCAGTTTATATAAGCACATGTAACAAATAAAACAAAAACATGACAGATTAATATAATGTTCAAAATCTTAGTTAATGAAGTAATTCATTGTTTTATGTAGAAATAGGTCGAATGCCCAAAAGTAATTTTTTATTATCTGTATAAGTACGTAAATTGTGATCATAGTAACTATTTTTATGATCTGTGCCAATTTTTTATGATAGATGGTGAAAGGTTCAAAATGAGTTTTTGAAGGCCTCTTGTAGTAGTTTTAATTATAATTCTTTGCGTTATTTGAGCCTATATTTTGCAATATTAGTTGGATTTTGCCTAAAATAGTTTAGTTATTATGTACAAGTGAAGTTAATAAAAATAATAAAAATAAACATGAATTTAATTTGCCCCAATAATTATTTGCAGAATCTATTATAGGCGCTACTATTTTGCTAGAACATTATTTGAAGTTTGAAGATTAGAAGAATATTCTATAAGCGTGACACTGGCTAAATGATGTATATACTCACTTTGTCATTAAAAAAGGAGAAGGTTAAAAATTTGAGTAAATAATAACATCGGGAGTCACTTATACAACCAAACCAAACTCCCGTTTAAAGTTCCATCTCATATCATAAATTGTACCTATACATAAATCAGTTGTTATTACAGCAAAATGTCAACCATGACCTATACAATAATTTTTATAACAGAATTAAAACGCTTACTAAGCATAAAACAATTCATACGTGTTAACGGCTGCATTTTCAGCTGTAGCCAGACAAAGATTGAACATAAATTCTTGTAAATCATTCTTCATCATAAAAAAACATTATTCAATTTAGTTTACATGCAAGTAGATCTTGATTTAGCTGCGCACCTCTTCTAGGACACTAAAGATTTAGAGTTGAAAGCAATAAGGATATATTACGCAACGTCGACGCTTATGCGATTGCGTTTATTCACGGCCAATGTCTACTCTAAAACTATTCGTGTTCAAAAATATTATATAAAATAAAATCCATTCAGATTAGGCTGCAATAATACTTTCACAGATTATATTAGATTGCCGCAAAATAATCTTTATCTTCTTTACTTTAAAATATTTCAGACGATACAAAAATTTATTAATGGAACGGTGTATTAAATTAATCCATAGAGAAATAACTAGTAAATTATACAACAGGTAATGAAATTATAACTTTTTAAATGTGAAAAACATATACGTCAAGGTCTACCAGCTGAGTTGTGTTTGCCAAACGATTTATTTGTGGATATTAACGTGTCACGTTTCAAGATCACGGTGAAGATTTTATTATGTTGCAAGACTTACCGTAAACTATGTATATTACACACACAAGACACGGACTCACTTTAATAATGTTAGTATATCGTAGATTCGCTTGGATCGAACGCACGTCTACACTCTTCGATAGTCGAGTATTAACTGAAGTCTGAACAGTGGCAAACTGCAGACCGCAATTGTGATTTGTCGTCATTCTTGCGATGATTACGCACACAAACGGAGAAATTTATTGGATGAATGTAACATTTGGCTATGTGTGCATCCGTCAACAATCTATGAATGACGTGTTTAGATAGATAGCGTTTATCCGTTATTTTGTGTAACCATTTTTTCAGGAGCGAACAGGCTGCGATTTTTGTTTCATATTCTGTATTAATTGGGTAGTAGCGTATTAATGATTATATACCTAAACTCTATTGATCTCTCCATTACACGCCGCTCCAAGATAATGCCGATTTACCAGATTACTAAATGGCCCTTCCTCCCACAAGGCAGGAACACGTATATATGTATAATTAGTTTAATCAAATTTTATGGTTAGGGAATTAGTTAGATCGCGATTTATTTGCATGTACGGCAACAGTCCAAGCTGAGGTTCGGCCACTTTGGCACCCTTGAGCTAGTTGCCCCGCTTTCGCGGCTGAATGCCTTCCGCGCTCGCCCCCAAGCCCGATGAAGCTGTCAAAGCCTCTAATGGCTGCAGAGCCGTTAAGGCTAAAAGTACAATCAGTTAGAAAAAAAGGTAATACCGATTTTGCCTTAAGATTAATCAGACATAAATATAAAATCCATTCTGAATTCGATACAAGCATACAGTTTGCACGTCCAGTACAAAATTTAAAGTTTGTTTAAATGGCATTGTAAAATATAACCAATTAAAAAGAAGTAATTGAGTGGATGCATTGTTAAGGTGCCAAGATATAAAAACAATAATCTGCAATTCTCGTACATTCAACCCAATATTTTTTTTAAATGTTTCTTTTACTCGTTTTGGCGTCTCAGGAAGCACTTGCCAGTGTTAATGTTTTTAATTTAAACCTTCGTAGTATTTTCTAATATTGAAAGTGGGTCCAACAAGACGTTGACTACTTTGTTAGAACTAACTAGAATGTTTTCATGACATCTTAAAATGTTTCAGTTTATACCTATTTATAATTAATGAATTATTCGTTAAAAAATGTTCCTTTGTTAGATTTCTCTATTTTATTATTTTAATCCGCATCGCTTAACAGGTGATTCTGTCACCGCGTTTCTTGCAGTTAATCTAATGGTAAATGAGAGGTTACGATAAACTTGATAATAATAATTAGGTGCAATCTCACACTACACACACGGTAATTCGATTCTAAACGAAGCATAGCGTCTACTCTGGTAACAAATCATCTGATATACATACATACAGACATTAATCTTTAACCCTCAAACACAAATAGCAAATAAACTTATCATTTGAGCCTGGACAAAATAATATGTATCTAAAAATTTTAAAATAAAATCTACACTATGGAGTTAAAAATTCTCATTACAATCAATACATTTTTTTTATTAATTTTGTAACACATTTTATTTTGAAAAATTAATACAATTTTACTCGTCTTCCGTTTCATATTTTATATTATTTTGTTGCAGTACCTACACAATTTATTATTAATTTTTTTTACTTATACTCTTTCTGTTAGAAACTAATCTTTTTTCTTTCTCAGTCTCAACACTTAAAACTACTGAGCAGCGACGAGGCCAGACGTAAATAGAAAATTATCAGAAATGCAAACGATACATTCATGTTTTAATAGACAAGAAAATTTTGAACAAGAAAGAAAACCAACTCAAAAGTTTCTGAAGACCTCCCTGGCGTATCTTCGAAGTTGAAGGTTCAATACCAATGAAACGGGAACACCCTTGCGGTATCCCCTATTCAACAAAAAAGAATCATCCAAGTCGGTTCATAAACAGAGACGTTATAGGTGAACATCCATAAAAAAAAACATTCCAATTGAGTAAACTCGGTCGTTTTTTGCAGTCGGTTAAAAGCACGCACTATGTCACCGTAACACAGCTGTTAGAATGAGACTTCAATATACCTAAGGTTTTCGCACTTTACTAGTATCTAGTAGGAGCTTCAGAAACCAATCGATAATCAAAGAATAAAAGGCCTTTAAGTCTTTATAACTCTTCTCAGACAAGACTTTTCGTTTTTTCTTTTTATTTCGCTTATGTTATTTATTCAACCAGGATTTTAAATAGTACTGGCATGTCATTGAAATAAATTTAACGAAAAATATGTACTTTTTTTCATTTTCCTGACATTGAATTAATTTAAAAGCTGCCAAGAAGTAAAAATAGGTTGCTTATGCGATGAGCATCACCAGTGCATTCACCTGTCGGACTGTTCAAGGCCATCAACAAATAACTGCATTCCTCAAAATCATCATGAGATTAAAACCCTCAAATAAGCGACTTTTTATTTATTTACTAAACAAAAACATAAATGTGAAAAAGGGGCCAAGTTAGGTAGATACGACGTTCGTGGTAATCGTTGTCGCCAATAGAAGAGCAGAGATCTAACAGGTCCCACGTTTCATAGCAGCTTTTTAATTATAGATTTAGGAATTTTCGTTCTGCAAATAATTTACAAAACAATTTGTTATTTTCTTTTAAATTAGATTAATAACTTGGCAAATCTTAATAAATTAATAAACAATAAATTACGATAAGCCAAATGACTAACGGAGGAGAAATTAACGTATGTATTTATTGACAATTAAAACTTGCAAAGTTAGAAATCCCATTGGACACGCGAAGTGCACGAAAGTATGCCACAATGGTGAGGGTATGCGATGGGGGAGGGAAAAAAGGACGCTTTGCACTGACCTGGTTCCGTTCTGCTGCCTATCGGGCAATCTGCTTCAAGTTGTCTCGTACAGCCATTCTTATATATATATCGAGGGAGTACTTCACTGGACTTGAAAAGCTGCACAGCGCAATCTACTGGTAAGCGGATGGTGACGCCGTTAATAATTGAACATTTGAAAAATGTTGCTAGCACCATACACATAGTGGATAAACCCATCTATGATTTTGTTTTGGTTTGTCTCAATCGCTTACAAGCTTCAAAGAATTTAACATAGATTTAAAAAGCCTCATTCGTGGAGAAGTGATACATATATGTAATCGACATCAAAAAACTGTTTATTTCGCCTTTATTATGTTTGATTCTAAATCAGTAATAATTTTTTTTAATTGTAGTTAATCAACTTTATTGTTTACTAACATATTGTATAACTTGTATTCCAGATTTTTCTTTTTTTCTAAACATCTGTGGTCATAAAATTAACAAAGAAATTCTGTAAAGGGAAGTTCCACATTTCAATCTTTTCAAGACAAAAGTATTAATGAAGTAAGATAAAAAACGATTAGCCTAGTGGTTCTCAAGCGCGACTGCTATGATCGAGGTCCTGGGTATCGAACCAGGTCGAGCAAAGTGGCATTGGGCTTTTCTATTAAATTATCAGTGGCTGCTCAGAGTTTGGCTTTGGGCCCGATTAATGGCACTAGGTTCACTCTCTAATCATACACAGCGAACTGTGTTTATACTTTAGTATATCACCTCTGCCTAACCCTTCGGAGATACATGTGTCATGGTATGTTATGTTTTAAGCAATTCGCTTAACTTGTGTTAGCCATGTGAAATCAAAATTATAATAATTACTACGTGCATTAGTTAGTCGGCAACGTGCGCTCTAATTGGTCCACAATTGTCTTATGATTCTTATAAAACGTAACGTGTTTTTGCAATCAAAGCTGTGCAATCAGTCAGTATCAGTCCCTTGTATGTATTATCTTTGTGATAAGCATGTAAGTGTTCCACTGCTGAGCAAATAGACTTCATCAGGACGCCAACCCAGCACGTGTTGACGATATGACGATTTCAAACACCGAGAAATCCACAATTCATTTTCATACTACAAAACATTTCCCCAGCGTTCAAATCTTCTCAGGATGCTTTCCTTCACTGTCAGCCGATAGTGTCACAAAATTGAAAAGTATTTTTTTTTTGTTCGTCGAATTAGCCTAGCGGTATGAATAGCAGACTTGTACGCATTGTTGTATGTACACTACGAGTGGTCGGTATTTCGAGTCCCGCTGTTTTAGGATCTTTAAAAACGATATTATAAAAGAAAATTTTCCAAGCCCGGTGTATCTGTCAAAGCCTCTAATAGCTCCAGAGCCTTTAAGGCTAACAGTATAGTCAGTTCGAATTAAAAAAAAAATGTAATTAATATACGTGAATTCTGAAAAATTGGTAAAATGAAAATTGGTATGTCCGGATGTTTGTTACTCAATCACGCAGAAACGGATGAACGAATTTGTATGAAATTTGTCACACGGATAGTTTATAACCGGGATTAACACATAGGATATTTTTTATCCCGTTTAAATTGTTATACCTTAAAATACTCTCTATTCTTGTTGATAACAATCTACAGCGAACAAGCTCATAACATACAAAACATCGTTCAATTAGTTTGCCGTTAACAAATCAAATGGATTCAGAAGAAATTGATATCAATTGAAATTAATGATCGTACATCAAAATTACTACGTAATAATACGACTTCAATAGGGTTTAAATATAGAAATATTAACACACTGTTTTATTACGATGTCGGTTAGTATATTATGTTGGGAAGCCAACTTTGGAATTCAGATTTGCGGCAAAAAAGTTCTCTATGACCTATCTTTGTCGTACCGTGAAGCTGTGGAACCTTCTCCCGGCCAGTGTTTTCCCTCCTTAAGACATCGGGTCCTTTAAGCGTAACGGGTAGAGATATTTGTGCAGGACGCTATGACAGTAGCGACCGCTGATGGATTTAGATCTCTCGGTGGTCACCGTTGTGTTTGGATTGTACTGTGCTTACCATCAGGGACAGGACCGTCAATATGCCGAGCTACTATACAAAACACACATACATATATATTGATATATTTATGTAAATGAAAATATGATTTCTCTTACCAGAACTTAAAACTACAGAAACCTCATAATTGAATATTTTTTGTTCGGAATGATTAATTTATTTAATTGAAAATATCGCGTCGTAACTAGGGTTGCCACCTTTTTTAGAGTATATTATAGTATATAAAGTACACATTTGTTTTTAATCATTATTAATCAACTGCCCAAAAAAAGAGTGTAATGTTTACAGAATTCGTGTATGTGAGTTTCTTTATTCCACCAAAACTTTTAAATGTCTGAACAAATTTGAAAAAAAACCTTCAGTTTTGTTGAATACATGTAAAACTCAGACGAAAAGATTCTGTGGTCTGTGAGACGTGATGCAAAATATCACTGACAAAATGAAATTAAATTTCAATGACAATTTGCCCTTCTGTTTAATATAACAAAATTATATAAAATAAGAGTGACAGGTGAATTAGAAATGAAAATATAGTATTTTTCGTACTATATTATTTTTCTATAATTTATAGTACAATTGACTAAAATATAGTACGGGTTACAACCCTAGTCGTAACTACGATCTTTTATTTAAATCTAGACGTACGTAATAAATATATTTTGAGGTGCTTGTCCGTGCGGTGGAACATATTTGTAAAAAAATACATACTTAAAATATTTAGCAAAGAAGGCATTGAAATCACTTTTGGATTTTTTCTCTGTTTAAGTTCGATGGAGTTTCAAAGCAATAGAGAGTGTGAAAGATAAAAACTTTCACGCGAGCAGACACAAGCATTTTTTGTTTTACGAATACATTTTTTGTTTTAAGAATTGAAGTGTCTGTTTGTAATGTCTAAATAACAGCTTTTTACTAAATACACAGGACATTATATACGATACCTGTAACAAAAAACCCATTTTTAAAATTTTTTGTCTGTCTGTCTGTTTGTTCCGGGTAATCTCTGAAACGGTTGGACCGATTTTGAAGGTACTTTCACTGGCAGATAGCTAACATTATAACGAGTAACTTAGTCTACTTTTTTGTCCGCGTGAACGAAGCCGCGGGCACAGCTAGTCGTATAGTAAAAGTGTATTAAGGCCTATTTACACGAACAGAATTTCTCGACACGAAGATACGATTATCGAAAGCCCTTCCCTTCCACGTAGGCGATAATTGCCTCGCTACTGAATATTGATCGTCTTTGTGTAAACAGAATTTGTAAGCAAAAATAATATTTCGAGATTTTCTGCTAGACGCTACTATGAAAAACACGGAGAAAGATGAATTTAAAAATTAATAGCCAGAAGAATCACTTGGAGCATCTTTGATACTTTGTGTCTTTTTACAGACATTTGCAGTCATTATGCCAGAAGTCTGTATAAAATTCCCCATAATATCTACTCAGTAATTTCATATGCAATGTATAAATACTAAACCTAGTCAACAGAGTCAACAGCATTAGTATTATGAAGTATTAAACCGCAATAAACTATATCCATGCCTCACACATTCTAGGAAACTCAGGCAATCACAAACACAAATGTAAACTCGACGGCCATGACAACAAGCGAGCCTCTGGAATGACGCGCGCTGATTGGCGGAACGCAACGCGCCTCCGTGACGTCATCGACTCCAGCGCATACATTTCATCGAAAAATTACTAACCGCACACAGCAAAAGCGATAACGTTATTATTAGTAGGGATTATGTTGAAACGCAATTATTTGTGATTATACAAAAAAATCACGATGATGCGCTTAAAAAATTTAAATATAGTTTATACATTGGTTCTATGTATAATAATAAATACCTACTTACATATTATGATCAATAAAATTAATAATGTTTGTAATATCAAAATAACAATTTCTTATATAAATGCATATCAAATTATATACGGTACTTAATATTACAAAACACCAATTTTTAAAAAATAATTTGTCTCTCTGTCCGTTTGTTGGTTGGATCGTTTTTGACGGGTCTTTCACAGGCAGATACCTAGTTGATGATATAAGGAGTAACTTAGGCTACCTTTATTTAAGAAAAATAATAAAAATCTAGTCATAATGAATCAATTCGGGCGCTTAAATGTCTTACGTTGAGTAAACCATAAGAGATATAGCAAATTAATGTAGGTACTACATAATTATAGACATGAGTTTTACGTAAGGACCAATTAGGTATCAAAGGGGTGAAGCAAAAAAAAAACAAATTAAATCAAAATCTATCCAATAGTTTGAACGTGTTGCGTGCACAACGGCAAACCTCAATCATTATATTTAGATATTATAGACTTAGATGATTCGCTGTCACTATAAACTATTATTATCTGATAACTAGATAAAAAGGCGCCAATTCCTCCGTATTTTTTTTTATCAAATCCCAAAAAAAAACGTAAGATCCTTATCTCTTAATTGGGGCCGGTTAAATAGTAAATAATAATAATATTTGATGAATAATTTTGAATAAATCGCTTCCTCGTACATAATGCTATATCTATCTATATACGTTGGAAAGTGGTTGACCTTTACCGCTCCAACGCAAACTGAGCAAACAACCTGACAGACGTGGGTTTGCTTTACGAAACGAGCTAACCAACAACATTGAGCAAGACTGATTATTCTGTCACTCTATTTATAAAACACAATGTTTCCAAGGAGACATTGTGTCTTTAAATTTAAGAAGTAGTTACTATGTAACCTTGAATTTATACATGTTTCTGTTAACTCACAAAAAATACATTTTGACAACTACATTCTATGGATACTCCTACACGGAAATCAATCTACTATATACAATTAATAAAATTGAAGTGTCTGTTGGTATTGTCAAAATAACAGTTGTTTACTAAATGCATATGAAAGTATAAACGATACATATAACAAAAACCCCATTTTTTAAATTTTTGTCTGTCTGTCTGTTTGTTCCGGGTAATCACCGAAACGGTTGGACCGATTTTGACAGAACTCGCACTAGCAGATAGCTGGTGTCATAAGGAGTAACTTGGGCTAGTTCTATTTTAGAAAAAGAATTAGGTTCCGTGCAAATAAAAATCAATTCTGAAAAACGACGATTTGGAGCGCTTCAATGGATTACGCCGAGTAAACAATAAGAGATATATCAAGTTAATGTAGTAGGTAGATAATTTAAGATCTTAAAAGGACCTACAAAAGTACGCGAAAGTATAAGTATGTATAACTTCTAAGGATCACCCACAAGTATAATTGTCTTTAAAATAACCGGGATCGAGGGTGTACTGATTCGCGCGTGTGCACGACTGACGACATTCATTCATAAACATTAATTGACTATTTGCACTGGGTAAAGCTAACACTAAACTATTCGCCATGGATACAATTGAAATGTAATAATTAGTTTTATTTGAAAAACCAAGTTATCAGTGAAATCTTATTTACCGCCTTTGATTTAATACCACTCACTTGTTAGTTTAATTGTTTAGATATTTTTTTTCAAACCGACTATACTGTTAGCCTTAAGGACCCTGGAGCTATTAGAGGCTTTGATAGCTTCACTGAGCTTAGGGCTTAGCTCAAGCACTCAGCCGCGGAAGCGTGGCAACAATTTCAAGGGTGCCAAAGTGATCGAACCTCGGCTTGGATTGTTGACGTACACGCAAATAAGTCGCCATCTAACGAATTACCTATCCGTAAGATTCGATCTAACTATTTATATAGCGAAATATTCGAACGAGTCTACGTACTTATTATAAATAAGTAATTCTTATTTCATCATATCCTCAACAAACTTTATTCTAATCATCTCAATCGATAATAAAAGATAAAGTATCAAATAATTCCATCGTAGTTGCAAAAAGTGGCCGATGTCACGTTCAATCAACGCTATCTGAATGACAAGGAATATTTGATAAAAACCATGGTAAATATCCGCTGAACGCTGTTGCATAAAACACGTTCCATTAACAACTAAAACAACTTTGACAAGTTAGATTTCGTCAAAGACGAGCACACTCTTAATACCTACTAGAATACCAACTACTAGAAATGACCTTTCGAAATATCGAATCGGGATTTCGAACACAGTTAATCCATACAGATCTATGGACATAACACACACATACAGTAGTTTTCCGTTCGTAGTTTTCTCCGATTCGAAATTCCGCATGGCAGCCTGTGCATCCGGAATCTCGCACGGAAAAATACTGTTTCAAATACATCTCTTTCATAGATTTTGTACGAGTCGCCTCAAATACAATCTCGATTCCGTAGTTTAAATTTTCAGGGCTTTTTGGGGCAGAATAAAGCAACTTTTTTGAACGTTTGAAACAAATCGAAGATCGGAGAAAAAATTTCTAGCTATTTAAAAACAGCCATTTTTTGGATTGGAACTTTACAAAATCGGAGCAATTAAGCAAAAGCTGGGTAGGTGGATCCATTAAAATATACCTCGACAAAAGATATTAGCTGCTGGTCGACTCTCAACTACAAATACGGTACATATAATAGTGTTTTATAAATAGGTAAAATTTAACCAAAACAGTTGTTTAGTTGGAACTTATTAGCTAAGCCCGATATAAGTTTAGACCTAATATCTATTTTTTATATAAAAGTAAAAGTCTTACTGAGAAAAATGCCGCTGGGCAGGAGTCTTTAAGTTTTAAGGAAGCTGAGATACAAATTGTATTTGATAATTAATGAAAAATCGGCTTTTTTAAAAATTCAAAAAATTCTCTAGCGGCCGGATTTGCACATATCGGGCTCAAATTTTCAAGATTCTCTTTTTTAGGTGTACTTTCGAGGAAAAAATCACCATCAAAATCGCCGACCCTAGTCCGCACACTTTTGTCGAGAATTAATGGATCTGTCCTAAAGTATTTTTCAAGCCGTCATGATAGCGACGCGGCCGTCGATGAATTTGTAGATCTGCTCATGGTCGTCGTTGTTTTTGGATTTTACTGGTCTTACCATAAGACAAAGTATCGTAAATATGCCATGACACGATATATATATTTAAAAAAAAAACAAATCAAACCAAGAACATAAGTTTCGGAGCAAACGTAAACACCTGAAAGGTGAAAAATAATAAACAGTACTTAAAAATAATAAACGCAAAAACAAAACAATAAACATAATATTTTCAATTTAGATAGGTAGAGTTTTTTTTTTAAAGACGCGTGACGAAGAGAAAGCATTCCTTGACAAGTCCGATTTGTATGACGTGACTAGCCGCACGTTGGTTTATTGAATGACTACATAACTCGTGACTAGCGGTCCTTTTTTGGCCTCATAATAATATAACCCCCCATGGATTAGTGAAAGATTCCTCTGTTCATTACTTATAACTATCAATTTTCTCGTTCAAAAAATGTATTACATAATTCATTTTCTTTATATAGGTACTTTATCTATACCAATATAAAAGAAAAATCTGTTTTTTTTTGCTCGTCTTTTTTTTTAAATAAGTAGTTAGAACTACTACTACTACTACTACTACTGGACCGATTTTAAAAATTCTTTCACCAATATAAAGCTACAGTTTTAATAATAATAATATTTTTATTTATTTCAGATTTACATCCAATATTGTTAGTTAACTTGGCCTATGTTAGTAAGGACAAAAACACATTTTACAAATATTTACACACACAAGCAAAATCAGTAATTTGCATAGGTACACACGCTTTTAATTAATTCAGTCCAATGGTGAAGGAATAAACTATCCGGTCTATTCGATAATATCTTTAGGATACCATTAGAGCTACCACATAGGCGATTCATTATGGAGCATGCTTTTTTACGAATAATCGCGTAAAAATCTTCAACACGCGCCTCAGCAAACATCCCTGATGCGCTACAGTACCGAGGCAGCCCCAATAATGCTCTGAACACATTATAGTACTGTATACGCAGAGCATTGTAGGCAAGCTGAGTATATGTGGTCCAGAGGTTGCTGGTATAGAAGCACTGACAGTAGGCTTTGAATAGCAATATTTTTACGCTTGGTGTACAATGGGCAAACCTGCGAACCAGCACATTACCCTTCACCGACAACGCCCATTATACAACATTATACAATGACATAAGCGAGTAACATAGGTTATATTAGAATTTGAAAAAGTAATTTATTCCTCATATAAATGACGATAGTTTTACACAAAGTATAAAAAAATACTTACACGGATGCGTTGGCGATGTTTGTCGTATAAAATTAACACGGGTGATACCGTGGGGTACAGCTATAGATAATATATTTCCAACTACTGTATCCATTTGAAATCTAAAACAAGTCTAAAGCGACTGTTCCAATAACGATTAAGTAATAATACTGATATTTATCGTAATAATATTAGCCTGTAAGTGTCGTACAGCTGGGCAAATGCCTCTTTCCCAAGAGAAGGCAAGGGCCTCTTTCCCAAGAGAAGGCAAATGCCTCTTTCCCAAGAGAAAGTACAGGTTTACCTACTCATCACGCCAGCCCACAACGTATTGGCTTTTTTAAACACCGAGAAATCCACAGTTCTTTATTTTTCCCACATAGAGTGGTACTACAAGGACTTTCTGAATCATTCAGGTTTCCTCACGATGTTTTCCTTCACCGCCAGCCGATAATGTTGCCAATTTGAGTTAATAAATGTATGCATCGAATTGGTATTCCGCCGGTTTAAACCACTCAACCACCGCGAGAAATAAGACTGAACCTTATTATGAAATGATGTTTATGGATGACAATTTACACCATGAAGTGACTTTTCAACACCAATTCTTAAGCCAATATTCAACTATTCTATTGTGCATTTTCTTGGTGATGGCTATACTTATAATGTTGCCTTTAACTTTTAAAAATTCTGTTATCAATGGGTTTATCAATTTAGAGTATAGAATGCAGTGTGTATCTATACAAAAATATGGGGACACAATTTCACACACGGCCATTTAATTCCAAACTATGCAAAGCTATTATGATAACTAAGCAGCTGTGATATACATACTCGTATAGATATCTAACACCTAGATACACAACTAGCTATAAAATTATGCTCATCACGAAAGTCAGTCATGTGCGGAAATCGAACCCTCGACACTTCGGCTTAATAGTAGCTATTTATCCTAAAACTCTCGAACATGGAGACAACCCCTTCAAAACTTATAAAAATTAACATAGTACATGTGAGAAAAAAAAGGTAACAAAATAAATCAAAAAGAAAGCCCTTTTATTAAATTATGTTTGGGTGCTCTGTTTTTGTTTTCATGTATGACAGTACTATCTTTTCATTTCATTAAGCAGTATTATTAATTACGAATAATAACATAAGTGTTATGTTATGATGTAAATTATCAACATCATAAAGTGCAGATGTCGTCCAAAGATCGATTAGAACAAAGTACACACCGGCATTTTCCTTTGCACAGTGAACCTCGTAAACATCGTGATTAATGAGTTTTAAACATCAAATATTTGATAAAATACCTTTTGCATTTGATTGCATAAAATGGTAAAAATTCTCCCACCTTTTTACTGAATACGGTATTTTACTATGTGTGACAAAAAAAAAATCTATCAAAAACAAATTTTTAACAAAAAAGAAAACCAACTTAAATGATTTTTAAGAGTTCCCTTGCGTATCTTCGAAGTTGAAGGTCCAATGCCAATGAAATTAAAATGGGACCAACCTTGAGGTATCCCCTATCCAAAAAAAAATCATCCATATCGGTTCATAAGGAAAGAAGTTATAGTTGAACAACCATTAAAAAAAAATCGAATTGAGTAACCTCCCGTCTTTTGTTGAAGTCAGTTATAAATGCATAAATAATGTATTAATTGTCGTAAGCTAATGCCATTTTAATTCACATCTTTTTTACATTTCATATAAAATATTCTAAATTTTTGTCTCTACAAAATTAAATACGCGAAACGGTAGCCGCCATAATGGATTTCCACGTGACGTCATTATATAGCAAACGTCATATACATTGGGTACATGTCTAGCATATTCTTTGTAAAGTGTATACATTTGACCGGAGGTTAAATACGTATTTATCATGTGTAAAATCTATCGTATTAGAGAAAAAAAAAACTATCTTCTAAAATACACCATTATCTAAAAGTATGCAAATTCTCCCAGCGTGAAAAGGCATCCGCTAATTGGATTTTTTATTTATTTACCACTCATAGTAATATTTTCACGCCAGGGTGGGCCTTAGCTGTGTAGCCTTTCTATAATCTTTAACGCTAACGAAACCGATAAAATGTATGAATTTGACATAATATGTCAATTCAATACTTTTTTTTCGTTTTCGTTATTAGATTTAACGACTATAGAAAGGCTACTTGGCTAGGCCCCATGAATGGTGAAACCATTGTAGTATTTAACCGGCGCGGTATAAACCAGTTTATAATTATACAACGCATCCATGGTTTATATTTTCGAGTAATAATGTTTATGAAAGTAATGAAACTTGGAATAGAAGTTGATTGTTTCGTGGAATATACATAGGCTGCACTAAAAGTATCGGGAATGGAATATTTCCACTGTTCCTGTCATATTAAAATCTTTTTAATAGAAAACTCCTTGGTTTTAAAAATCGAATACGATTTATTTATTTAAAAAAAGATTCTCGGTCTTGTCACAAGGTTTTGTAAAACTTGTTTAGTCGTTGAGAAAATGGAATTGACTCGAGAAAATTCAAGAGCGATGATTTATTATGACTTTCGAAGTGGTTTAACACAAAAACAGTGTGTTGACCGGATGATTTCTGCATTTGGTGATGAAGCCCCATCCAAAACCACAATTTATCGCTGGTTTGCTGAATTTCAACGTGGACGTGTCAAGCTCAGTGATGATCCTCGTCAAGGTCGTCCAAAAACTGCAGTCACCCAAGAAAACATTGATGCTGTGCGTAAGCTGATTGAGGAAGATCGACATGTGACATACCGCGAAATTCAGGCAACTTTAGACATGGGCATGAGTCAAATACAAATAATCTTGCATGAACAATTAGGTGTAAAAAAGTTGTTTTCCCGATGGATACCGCATTCGCTCTGTGAAGAGCAAAAAGCGGCTCGCGTTACTTGGTGCGTCAGAACTCTCGAAAGATTCCACGCAGGATCCTCAAATGCTGTATACAACATCGTATCAGGTGACGAATCCTGGATATACGCGTACGAACCCGAAACAAAAAACTAGTCACGAGTTTGGGTGTTCGAAAATGAGTTAAAGCCAACAAAAATTATTCGTTCACGGAGTGTTGCAAAAAAAAATGGTGGCCACGTTTGTCTCCAAAACCGGCCATGTTACGACTATTCCTCTTGAGGGACAAAGAACGGTTAATGCTGAATGGTATGCTAGCATTTGTTTGCCACAGGTCGTTTCTGAACTCCGTAAAGAGAACGGCAACCGCCGCATCATCCTCCATCACGACAATGCGGGTTCTCACACCGCGCACAGAACAAAAGAGTTTTTAGAGCAAGAAAACATAGAATTATTACACCATCCGCCGTAAAGCCCCGACCTAAGCCCTAATGATTTCTATACTTTCCATAAAATAAAGAATAAATTGCGTGGACAGAGATTTTCATCACCTGAAGAAGCTGTGGACGCCTACAAAACGGCCATTTTGGAGACCCCAACTTCCGAATGGAATGGTTGCTTCAATGATTGGTTCCATCGTATGGAAAAATGTGTCAAATTTCGCGGAGAATACTTCGAAAAGCAATAAATACATTTTTAAATAGTAATGTTGTGTCACTTCCTTGATTCCCGAAATTTTCAGTGTCGCCCTCGTAACATGGATACTTTTTTATCACCCAGTAAAGCAAGCAGGTAACAGCTATTTAATAAACAACATTGAAAATTTCCTTAGGTATTTGCTGAGCCGCACAGTTTCACCCGTGTTAAATTAATTTTATTTATTTATTTTATAATTATTAGAAAGGCTTACAGACTATTATATAAGTAAAAAAAACAGTAATAAAATAGCTAATTAAAACTCTCCACCTTTGAATACATAAATAAATAAACGCCTGATTAGTAAATATATCAATATAATAAAATAAAGTTAGTGACGTGTCGCTATGTTCTGCAGTATTCTTGAGCTAATAAACGTTTTACCGTGTGTAGAATAGTTCTATGTTCAAGTCAGAAGGCAATGCATTGTAGCTTCAAGAATTACGTAAAAGCATTTTGCCTATAATTAGTGCAGGCAAATGGGGTTTGTAGCAGTGCCGCTGTCTGAAACTTCGAATTCGAACTTTAAATTCGATGAACGCTTCACGGCCTCCGCCATCGCTCCCGTGTAGCCTATCGCAGTTCTCACTTCCCGTACTTGCCTACAGTTTGCTAGATTGCTTGACGTTCATAGTTACTGTTCCACTACTTATGAGTAGTAGCGTGACATTATACAGCCGATAACCACCCTCAATAAATCTAAATAAAATTAAAGTGTTTATTTGTAACGTCAATTTAACAGCTTTTTTACTAAATGCATATGAATGTATACATATACGATAACTATGACAAAAAAACTTATTTTGAAATTTTTTGTCTGTGTGTTTGTTACGGATAATCTCCGAAACAGTTGGACCGATTTTGACGGAACTTTCACTGGCAGATAGGTGATGTTATAAGGAGTAACTTAGGTTACTTTTATTTTATTTTTAAATTAGGGTTCCGCACAATATAAAAAAATACTGGTTATGGTGAATCATTTCGGGCGCTTAAATGGCTTACGTTGAGAGTAAACTATAAGCGATATATCAAATTAATGTACTAGATAATTGTAGAAATTAAAGAAAAGTACAAAAAACTTAGCGAGAGTATATATCTTCTATATTCTAACACCTACAATAAGCATTTTTGTCTTAAATAACCGGGAGCGGGGGTGCGAGATTCGTGCGTGTACCCGATCGATGGCATTCTGTAGTCCCCGTGAGCGAAGCAGCGGGCAAGGCTAGTATGATATACAATGCTAAAAGAATGTTTAAAATCTGAATGATATTTAAAGAGATTAGCGCGTTCAATCAAACAAAATAACATACTTAATGAATATTATGTTTATTATGTAGTAATGGCTATATATATATATTTGACATATAGATAGAATAATTAGTGTTAGCCTTGTTGCGAAGTCGCGACGCACACATTATTAGACGGTGCTCGAATCATCTTCATTCAGACGTCATGGACAAAAAATATGATAATGATACGCCAAACTGTTTCCTTTTAAAAAGTATTATTGATTATGAATGCAACGTTTCAGTCAGTGTTGGCTTTAAGGTGGGAAAACTTTTTGGTTTTGGAGTATTGAAGTTTATTAAATTTGATAAAATATGCTACCGATAAAGAGACGCCGTTTAAAATATGCTTAGGAGCGCCATGAGTGCTAATATCCGCACTGATTTCAGTAAGACAATAGTTTCAAACTAAAACAGTCGATGTCACGTACCGTATTTTTTTTCGATCTGACTATGCTATTAGCCATAAGGGCCCTGAAGCCTCAGAGAGAAGAAAACTTATTAAATGTCAACACCGCAATCAGGAAAAAATCGAATTATTTATGTTTTAACTACAAGATGAAGAGAACCTAACTATTTGGAAATGTCTAGAATCCACTCGAAGCATCGAGTATGAAGTCGTGGTTCGAAAAAGTATTTAATTTACTTACACATTCACAAGCTTATCGCTCTCATTGCGATAAATAATTGTCTAAAAATAAATCACTTCCCCTTTTAAACGATGACGTAAAGTTCTATTATAGTGATTTCGACCCTTCTTTTATTTTTGTATTTAGACGAGCCGTGTTCCGAGCGCTGCGGTGAAACTGTTAAAGCCTGCTTCATTACCCATAAGGCTAACAGTGGAATCAGTTCGAAAAAAAGAGCCAGAACAGTTCTGCTGTGGACAACGAAGTGGAAACAACAAACGATAAAAAGGAAGAAGTCTCGAAGAAGACCGTAGAGAGATACTATAAGTACGACCACAGTACAGTGAAGATCAGTAAAGTGTTTGTTTGAATTTTGTTTCACTCTGAGTACGAATAAATTATATTATTTATTTTAAAATCTAACGGCATTTTCACTATCCACGGGTATGACAATATGTATTTCGTAAAATTTTAAGTAGTTATTATATTAGTGCGAATAATACTAATATTCTGTGATAATAACGCCTAATAACTCTACGTAATCAGTACTACAGCCAAACCATTTGAACTGATTTTTTTCATATTCCAGAATAATTTAGTGAAAACAGACTCATTGGCTTTATATGTGTTTTTCAAAGAAATTGCAGTTTTTGTAAGCGTTTTATAATAATTATACCTACCTGCTACTATTTGCAATATCCGATTTCATTGTCCTACATTAATATTTGCATAGTTGCATAGGTACCTTATTCACGTTTGTGTTAGTTATGATTTTTTGATTAAAATACATAACTTTTATATTTTATGAAGTAGCAAACAGCCATGTAGTTCATCTGATGTTAAATGGTCACTGAAGCCTATATTTTTTTACTCTTTATTAGCTTCTCGTAGACTTTCGAATTGGGCCTTTATCAGTATAAAAAGTATCCTATGTGTTAATCCAGATTATAAACTAGATGTGTGTCAAATTTAATCTAAATCCGTTCAGCCGTTTTTACTTGATTGAGTAACAAATATCCACAGGTAAAAACTTTCACATTTATAGGTAACAATATATATTATAGTAGTAACTAAGTGGGATTGGTTTAGAGTTATGGCTATAATCTCATCTGATGTTAAGTGACTTAAGTGACGATGTGGTAAGTACAAGGCTAAACCTAGCGAGGGAACTAGCTCTCAAGTCGAACTGACAGAACACACATCTAGGTGCTTGACAATAGAGTTTCCACTTTACGGTAGTAGCTAACTAGGTGGACAATAGAAAACATCCTACTCCTCTGCTATGGAGAGTTCCAACAGCTACATTCGAGAGCCAGTCTTCCTAGACTTAGCGTGTTGTCATTTTGGGCCAAATTAATGACGTTTTAAATATAGACGCGTTAAACTTTGAACTCAGTACAAATTCTTTTATCAGCATGTAGAAACAAAAGAGACAGGAAATCACAGCGTAAGACGGAAACTCTGTTGTCAAAAAAGGGCAAAAGTTTCTTGTCGCTCACGCCGGTATCAAGTCGAAAATGAACTGAAAGCAAATGCCCACCAATTTCGGTTGCTTATTGATTGCATGTAAAGAGCGTCAATGTCGTAACTACTTATAAAATATCATTGAAACAAATCGACATTTAACATTGTAGACATACACCCAAAACTAATAAATAAAAAAAAGCCAATAATCTAACCTGTTACATACTCCAATATCCATTACATTAAAAAAACAGCGTAATTAAATTGTACATACAAACTATAAATAATGCTTCCAGTTATATAGTACGCAAAAAAGAGAAAGAATACAAAAGACATTATATGTTATTGTTGTTATTAGACCAAATAAATATATATTTTTATTTGTAATGATGTGCAACCGCGACACTGGATAATACGTGACTAGGAGAATGTCAGGCAATTACCTGACTTTCATATTGCCAAAATAGAGCGCGGCTAACGTATCTACAGATATAAAAACATCTTAGGAACAGGAAAACAATATTATGACCTTCACCAAAACACGATATAACCTGTTCTGTTTAAAGATCAAAGGATTATAATAATTAAAGGTGACATTTAATTTGCGGAACATTTAGCCCCTGTAAATCAAGTTTAAATTCATTTTCTAAAACAAAGTCGTTTATAGTTAAGTAGTGGTTTGGGAACAACTTAACATAACAATATCCGCCCGATCATGACATATACTTGCCCCGCGTTCGCACATATGTCAAAAACTAATTTAAAACGGTTACAAACTATTCAGAATAGGTTTCTCTACCGTCTTACCGGTGCCCCTCCATACATACGAACGCAAGATCTCCATAGAGATATGGATCTTCCGTCGATTCACTCTTATCTCAGATTCCTGTCTCGATCTTACTTCGATACCGCATCGAATCACGCCAACCCGTTAATTTAAGCAGCCGCTACTTATGTCCCTACTCCTACCGCCTCACGGAGATATCGCCGACCGCGAAACATTTTTACCGAGCCCGACGATAAGGTTGACAAAGCTAACGCGTACTACTCCACCTTCTCTCCAAAAAGAACGTGCCACCGCCCACGCCCGTTAACCACCGTTCTCTCCGCAGAGGACGGGCGGTCAATATCGATCCCGCACACCCGCCACGTCCTCGCTCTCTAGCGGCAACTCAAGCCTAGGTCCGTTCCTCGGTGTGAAGCCCTTGGGTCTGGCAGCCGCCCACGCGATTTAAGTGACACTATGCTACGTGCAACACTTAGCTACCCACATGCAAAGATCACACACATATGTTACATACGTGCACACCTCACAGGTACATAGGTTCTGTAAGGAACCTTTTCTTTTTCTTTTTTTGCGTTAGTTAGTGTAGAAAAACCTTTCCGATCACTAAATACACATACGCATGTTTCTCTCCTTCCTCCCAGGAGGAGAGGAACATGAATATGAGTATATGTTAGTTAGCTCGAATTTACGAATAGGAAATTAGTCAGATCGTAACTTATTTGCAATCGCGACGACAGCCCAAGCCGAGGTCCCGCCACTTTGGCACCCTTGTGCCCGAGTTGTTCACAACTTTCGCGGCTGAGTGCTCTAAGCGCTCGCCCCAAGTCCGGTGAAGCTGTAAAAGCCGTCAGAGGCTCCAGGGCCCGTAAGGCTAACACTAGTCAGTTCTAAAAAAAAAATATCATAAGAAAATCGGTTGGAGTGTATACCTAAAAATTAAAAAATTCTCTACTTAAGTCTTATTTTTGTCCTTTGTATATAGACGTCTAGATAGATTCCTAGTCCGGCGTTTCAAAAGAGGTTTTTCATTACCATGAAAAATAAACACATCGCTTTAAACCGCTGTAAGTACATTTAGCTCACTATAGAATATAGACGTTTTTTTTCTCGCAATTATTAAAAAAAATCAAGATTTTGGAGGTTTACCAGTCTGAAGATAAATATGAAAACAATCCTTCCAAATTAAATTGTTTATTTTTGTATTATTACCGCGTGCATCGCGTGTGCCGACCGAGACTGGACTGTCGGTGCACACAATGCACAAGTACAACATTAAACATTAATGATGACGCTACAAGATCAAAATAATCTTTATTCAATTTAGGCCCTAAGAAGGTACTTATGAACGTCATAACACTACTGCCAGTTCGGAAAATATCCCAGACATCGAGAAGAACCGGTAAGAAACACGATCGCGTTTATCTTTTTTTTTTTTGCGTTTTATGTAATTAATCATTGCAAAAACTATTTCCTAATAAAGGGATATGAAAATTACATTCCAAAAGTAAGTATTGTGATTTCATACATTTAAGTCACTTATATTCATATTAAAAAAATATATTTTTTTCGTAAAAGTGAAGACGTCATTTCTTGTCAGTGTTGCTATTATAAACGCATTGAAATTCCCTGTGGCGGTTGTTAAAATTATAACAATATATTATAATTTTTCCTAGAAATAGCCATATATTTTTGTATCTTATTATGGTCAAATAAAGTTATTATTGTTATACATACTGTATAGGTTGAAATTACGTCGAAAAATGAACTTTTTGAGTAGTAGTTAGCTATATCGACAGGTGGTGATAGGAACTCCACACTGCCTTAACGTAAAACCATTGAGTTTGTGTCCGTTAAGTTCGTCTCGTTAAGTAGTTGGTTGGCAATACCTGATCAGGCCCTTATGATGGGTAAAAGGAACTGGTCACAAGAACTGAATACCTTACCGCAAGAACATTGAGTTTGTACTCGTTAGGTTCGTGTCGATGAGTAGTTGGTTGGCAGTACCTGTTCAAGGTCTCATGATGGAGCCAAGCACTCACTGGTTACAGGAACTCCTCAATGCCTTAAGGCAAGAACATTGAGTATGTACTCCTTAGGTTCGTCTCGATGAGTAGTTGGCTGACAGTAGCTGAATAGAAATATATTTTTTTGGAAATCTATATCAGTTTAATTATATTTTTTTTTAGACTTCCCGGAGATCCAGTACTTGTTAATCATTTCGTCGAGTCACTATAGTTCGTCTCGGTAGCCAAAATTGCGGACAACAGATGAATACGCGTTTGATCGTAGCCTGGAACATACGATACTAAGAAATATAATTTCCTGTAGGCTACAATATCCCGCTAATTGCTAATGTATTACTAGATAGTCTCAATAACTGTTCTTTTTTAATGCTAGAGACATTCACAGAGTATGAGGGAAGTGTAGAATTAGCTGCAGCTAACTTGTGAGTAGCACTTAAGACATTCACAGAGCAAAAGACATGGTTAATTCACTGATATTTAATTTCAATAAAACTACATGTCTATGACTGTTTTTTAATTGCCTATTGGGTTTTTTTACGAAATATCATGCGGACGGGGTCTCGGGCATATCTAGAAGATAATATAAAACCGATAAATCTCTATGCACAAATTTCCGCACTTTTAAAGTTAAATGTTTTCACTGGGTATCCCCTATACAGCAAACAAAAAGAGCTGACGCGCGTGTGCAACGATGCCTTTACGTACACTAGGCTAGCGAAGCCGTGTCACTAAAATGTCATCGGTCTCAAGACAACACGGTATTTAGACGTTTATATAATCAAAGTTTTTGTCGTACCGTGGAGCCGTGAAACTATCCTCCGGTCAAAAGCGTTCCCTCCTTATTACGACATTGGATCCTTTAAACGTAACGTCAACAGTTATGCAGGCCGGCATGATAGCGGCGACCGTTGATAGCTTTCGATCTCTCGATGGTCGCCGTTGTTTAGATTGTTCTGTGCTTACCATTAGGGACAGAACCGTCAATTTGCCGAGCTACTAATGAAAAAAAAAACAGTTTATATATGTATTAAGTCCATAAAAAATTATAGTAAGTGGTTGTTTTATGTACCTAAGTATTCTTTAGGTATAGCCTTTAGCCATAATCTCAGTAGGTACGTACCTAAAGATGGGACTCCAAACGTCTGAGACTCCAAAAGTCTAGTGAAAGGGCTACCTCTCAAGTGCAGCTGCCGGAACGCACCATTAAGGTGCTCGGCGAGAGATTTTCAACCTGAGCACGGTAGCTAGCCCCAGGCGGGTATTAAAAAATGTCCTAACACAATGTTGCATCACGATGACTTCCTTCACCGAAACGTCAGACTCAATTGCAGGGATTCGAACTCAGTGTACGTCCCACAGATATCTGTACACACTATCACTGCGCTGTAAATGTTTCATTGGTGCATAAACAATTCAATTTGTAACATAGATACTATTGACATTTTAAAATCATATCATTCAATTGTTATTAGGGCATCAATCATCATAGTATTTAAAAAAAAAAAATATGCAAAACGGTACCAGCCAGATGTAAAAAATGCACGAGAATGCGCGTGCGCACGTGACATGAGTCGGGTTGCGCTGACCAATCGCAGCTCGCCGCGGTGGAGGCGCGGCGCTTACGAACGGCTGACGCAACCTGTATTCACTTTACGACACTTTACCATGATTGTGTTAAATTGTATTCGTGGAAGTTTGTTTTTGCCTGGTTCTAAATACGTTGCCGCGCTGGTATTTCAGAGGTCAAATAGGGGTCTAAGAACGTGATTTCGCTCTCTCTTGATTACTTATTTATTCCGGTTGGGATCAAGGTCCAAGGATCTTTCAACATATTAACATAACCTTAGAAACTTTTTGCGTTCTTGGGATCATAAGTCTTATCAGATTTTATATTTAATTAACAAAGGACATAATGCTTATCGAGAATATTCATATAAACCTACTTCTTTTCGAATAGTATTAACCTATTAAAAATATAAGTTTTCCCTGAAAATTTGCTTCATACAAAATATTTTACAAGTTTTCCTGAACCCCCATTTCTTGCTAAGACAAGCAATGACGGCTCAGAGATAGCGTTTACGGACACCGCGTCGATCGATACCAGTTCGAATCCCTTCCATGATCCTGAGCTTTTGGTGAAGGAAAGCATCGTGATTAAACCATTGCACGGTGGTAGGGCATTTTTTAATGTCCGCCTGGCTAGCTACCACCCTCAAGTTGAAAATGTATCGAAAAGCACCTATAAGTATTCCGGCAGCTGCACTTGAGAGCCAGACCTTCAAGATTTAGCATGTTACCATCTTGGTCCACAACAACGCTTAGCATCATAAATATGAGGTAGTGTCCAAACGCTAAAATCTATAAACAATTAAAAAGAAAACTATTCCATATTCCTATTTCCAGCTTTTCAACCCATTGTTTTTCATTTTCCAACAGGGAGCCGAAAACGCGTCTCAGCAGTTTACGTACGAACACTAGCATTGTAAAATAGAGTCTACCTTAAAATAAATAAAAATTTTAACATAAAAAAAATTGGGGTGTGGCTATGTCCCGGCCGTGTGTTGTGTACGTAACGGGTAATATTTTCTATAACAAATATAAAATACAATGTGTCTTCATAATAGACGATCGTACACAATCTATACCTACACAGTCCGGCGTCAATACAGAAGCGATTTCATGATCCACTTACATATTTTCAACCGCCCCAGCTGCAGATATACTGGCGTCTACCGCTCGGCCCCATTCATTCTTTTACGTTCCAGGCACTACTTCACTCGGCCATAATATGGTGTTTTATTGGTATCATTCAAAGAAGCCCTTTCCATCCGTATACGATCTCTGTATTTTGGATCTTTGACGCGTATAGGCAGACATTACAGATTTTTTTTATTTTAACACCACATATAATCATTGTAACTATTTTACATTAACGTTTTATATATGCAGTCGATAGATTTTGACGAGACCTGACGATTGCAGTGCAGGGGCACTGCGCGCGATGCGTCACAGTCCTCAATTAGCGTAACGAATTCTTTGATCCTTTAGCTATCCAGTGGTGTAATTAAATTTTGGGTGGAGATAACAGTTATGTAGCAGCAACACCAAACTGTATTCCCCGATTTAGTTATCATTCGTTTTTTGAATTGCCTCCTACTATGAACACTCCTTAGATGCTTGGGAGAAAAACCATGATATCTTCATAAAGAATAATTTTGTAGTCAACGCGAGCGGAGCCGCGGGCACAGTAAGTCAATATAGAGTTGTTCAAGCTACACCTTTATATATGTAATAGCAAACATTAATTTTTGGCAAGTGGTATTGCTCTTGAATTTTTATAGGAACCTTAATCCTTAACCTTCTGCCCTTTCCAAAAGTCAATAACGCGACCACAGCGCTAACTTTGCCGTTTTTTTTATACTTTCCAGGTTCATAACGAACAAACCTATAAAATAATTACACGATTCCATCATCCAAATAGTGAGTTACGGTCTTGAATATCTTGAGATAATAAATCAATTGAATAGATAAATGGATTTTCAGTAGAGATGTGCCGACTAGTCGGTAAAGCCGACTATCCGGTCACTATCGTAGTCGACGACTATTCGGCAAAAAGCGCCGACTATCCGGCTTCTTACTTTGTAAGTATTTCTCAACAAAATGTATGTAGGGGGAATTATATTAAATATAAACCTTGATTGTTTATTAATATTGAAATTTTATAATCAGTCTTACACATTTTGAAATGTAAAGCAAAGCAACCTTTCCTTTGGTAATCAGTTTCTAAAATTACTTGCTTGATTCTCGATTGCTTTCCTCACATATTTGCCGTTGTCTTGTACAATGGCGTGAATTTTAATCGTATCTATATCACACAAAGTTGGAATTTCTTCTTTTCTTCTTGAAGTTTCAGGGAAATGTTTCATTTGCAATACTGCGTGATAATATTTGAAACTATCGTCAAACCAGTGAGCTGTAAAACTCAAAGAACTTTCTTTGTTATTTACGTTTGTCCACATGTCAGTAGTGACTGAATTTGCAGCTGCACTTATCACTCCTCTTCGTATTTCAGATATAGTCTCTTCGTAAAGTTGAGGAATAATGTTCTCTGTGAAATACTTTCTGCCCGGTATGTTATATTTTGGTTTAACTTTTCTCATCAAGTTTCTAAAGCTAGTATTTTCAATAATTGAACACGGCTGGTTTTCAAGTGCAATCATTTCACCTATCGCAATATTGATGTCTCTTGATCTTGAGTCTTCACGTGACCATTGTACAGCAAAACTATCTTCAATATTTCGTTGGATTTTCTGACATAAATTGACCTCTGATCACATTGAAGTTGACTGATTAGACACTGTTATAGGTAGTTATGCTTAGATTTGCGATTGGGAGGAATCGTCTGTGGTCGAACATTTCATCGCAGAACCTAACTGAGGTATCAGGGTTGGATGTTGGTATTTAATATGGTTACTTGTAGTATTTGCCAATTTTCCCTGCCCACCACGAGAAATTATCTTTTGAAATTGGTGACCCTTGACTTTACTGTAATCATTATCCAATTGTTCAAAAAAAATCCACACACGACACTTTATTTTTGACATGATTAAATTTGAATTGAACTCTTTCACTTTAATGAAAACTAACAGTATTATTTTTACAAAAAAAAAATTTTTTTACACAACAACACCTCTCTGATTCGTACAAAATCAAGAAACAATGCGAAGTAAACAAAACAGGTTCTGACACTCTCGCAGGCGGCAGTTGCAACTTGCGCGCGAATCAGCTATAAACGAAGCGTCACGGATATCCCCGAAAGCGTAATCGGCTTCTTTACAACCAACTAATCGGTTAGTCGGCCGAAGTCATAATCGGCACCACTCTAATTTTCAGTTTTTCCAAAATTGTTCAATTTTCCAAGTACATTTTCAAATTTTTATATCCCTAAAAATCCTATTCAGACTTAACAGTCCAATTAATCCCTTCAATGAAAAAAATAAACAAAAAAACATTTAAAAAAGAATGTTCTGCACCTACCAATCAACAGCATTTCATTTTTATTTAATTACTAGCTGTGCCCGCGGCTTTGCTCGCGTAGACTACAGAATGCTGTCGACCTGACACACGCGCCAATCTTGCTATCACTGCTTCCCGTTATTTTAAAGGCAAAAATGCTTATTGTCGGTGTTCTTTAAAAAATTGACATAGACTCTCCCGGACTTTTTTGTAGCTCTTCTTAATGTCTACATTAGTTTGACATATCCTATGGTTTACTAGGCGTAAATGATTTAAGCGCTCGAACTTATTTATCGTTTACCGTTACCGTTTATTTATTTGCATGGAACCTTAATTCTTTATCTAAAATAAAAATAACCTAAGTTATTCCTTATACAATCAGCTATCTGCTAGTGAAAGTCCCTTCAAAATCGGTTCAAATGTTTTGGAGATTACCCGAAACAAACAGACAGAATGATAGACAGACATTTTAAAAATAGATTTTTGTTATAGGTGTTGTATATACTTTCATATGCATTCAGTAAAAGCTGTTATTTTGTCATTATAAACAGACATTCATTTTTATCAATTGTATAGATGTATAGATACAGATATTATTTAATACTTTACACCTATGTAATAGGTCCTTGTTGCCTTATAAATAAGTATATTATTATTAATCTAATATAATGATTTTGGTGTAATATATTTATTTGGTTCTAAGATTTGCCAATTAACAACATATATTGCCACTGCTAGGTTAGTCGACTTGGTTTACTTCCAGAGCTTAATGTCTTATGGTAATTTGCTGTAGGATTCAGCAGCTAAAGTAGATACCATATTTATATTAAAGTGGGCAATTTGAGGAATTTACAACCTGAGACCTTGTGAATAACTAAAGAAGAAATTAGAGGAATTTAATACTTTTACTCTGCCCTCCCAATACATCCTTGATGACTTAAAGTACATTCTTAAAAACTTAGTAATGCTAGTATTTGTTAAAGATCACCACAATGATAATTAATACTGGACATAAAAATTAATTTGTCATACAGTGTACTTAGCAGGACCAATAAAAGTTTTGTAGGTAATAGTGTCGGGTTCTATAATAAGATCCCGAAGCACATTACTAATTTGCCAAACATTCAGTTCAAGAATAATGTCAAGCAGGTTTTACTGTCAAAAGGTTATTATAGGGTAGATCATTATGTGAATTATGGTGATTTCTGGAAGTGACTTCTTCTCTGTGCATCCAATAAATTATGATTATTATATTATATTACCTTCCTTCTCAGTGCATCCAAAAAATTATGATTATTATATTATATTACCTAACTAGCTGTGTTTGTTCGCTTCGCTTAAATGGACTACAGAATGCCAGCGCAAATCTTGTTACCACACTCCCGGCTATTTAAAAGACAAAAATGCTTATTGTGGGTGTTCCTTAGAAGATAGATATATACTTTCCCTCTCCCAGACTTTTTGTAGGTATTTTTAATGCCTGTAATTATGTAGTACATTAATTTGCTATATCTCTTATGGTTTACTCAGGATAAGTCATTTAAGCACTCAAATTGATTCACCATGACCAAATTTTTTATTTGTGCGGAACACTAATTCTTTTTCTAAAATTAAAGTAGCCTAAGTTACTCCCTGTAAAATCAGCTATCTACCAGTGAAAGTCACATCGAAATCGGTCCAACCATTTCGGAGATTACTTACAACAAACAGACAGAGAGACAAAAATTTAAAAAATGGGCTTTTTGTTATAGGTATTGTATATACTTTCATATACATTTAGTAAAAAACTGTTATTTTGACATTACAAACAGACACTTCAATTTTATTAATTGTATAGATTATTTTGTACAGTTGGAAAAAAAGATAAACCCAATTGAAAAGAATTTTGTGAATTTGACTTGATTACATGTGCATCGACAGTAATTTCATAAAAGCGTCATTTATATTCAGTTCTTGTTTCTTATATTTTATGTAAATTACCTTTACAGGTTTTATCCTAAATTAGGAAAACAAAATATACTATATAAGCTTAGTAATACGTACTTACCTAGTAGGTAATACCTACATAAATCGAATAAGATTTGAAACACTGTGCGCCGTGATATTTCGCAATTCAAAACTTAGTGCAATGCGACACAATTTTTTCTATGAATAGATATGTATATGTTCACTTTATTTATGGCGCAAGTTTGTAGGGAATTTTTTTACACAAAAAATCACTTGTTTAGAAGGACAAGATGAAACCAATTAAATTTTTATAGATTTTTATCTCGTCAACAGAAATCACTTTTTTTTTTGACAAACAGCTGAGTTGGGCTGACCGGCTGACAGTAACCATAGACAAATAACCAAACATTAACTGCTGAAAACCACAGATTACTATAAATTACTTTGTACCCATCTTATTGATCTGTGATTTAACACAATGTATTGTACTTTGTGGTGGGATCTGGATGTGTCATGTTTTATTTTTATTTGGCCCTATATTATGTAATTTTGGTGGCATTTTACATGATGTATTTTGATTATCAGTGCACAAGTGAAGTGGATTATAAAATATAATAACTAGAAACATGCATTTTCTGCTGCTACAAAAACTCCCTGGACAGTTTAACAAGGGATTCTTCTGTTATAGCTAAGATTGAAGATTATTAGAATAATTACAAAAATACACATTCAGTTCATGTGACATTGGCAAAATTGTGGACGATTGCAATTGTCATAAAATACGATAAATTGTCTACAAGGATGCTACCTACCTACCAACTATCATGAGCTTTATAGTCACATAATATTATAAGCCATGGAAAATGGAAATCATTACCATTATAATATATGTAATAGCATAACAGTTTTTTTTTAAATATCTGGGCCTCAGTCTCATTTATTCATACTGCTTTAAATTACAACGTGCTTAATTATTTTTCATACCACTTGAAAATTAGCACATACTATTTCATTAGTACCTTTTTCTCATACCCAAATTATTTTACAACCCATAATATGCAAAATAGCAATTAAAGATATATACTATCAAATGAAAAAATAAGTTACACAGGTCTTAATTAAATCATGATAAATTATACTCTTTACTTTACCTTCTGTTCCGTACCTACAATTTTTTGTAAATATCTATTGAATGTCACATAACCTAACCAATCAATAACGTAATACCCCGCTTAGCGTGACCCCGTTACGCGCGGTGTCACTATAACGCGAATTTCAAATTTCGCGCTAAAATGCCTCTCATTACGCGAAAAAGTGCGTATAAACATACTGTAGTTATTAACTTCTCTATGGTCGCGGGATCCCCGCTTTCTCTGAATATTCTCTTTGAAGAATTGGGAATTCCCTGTCCTTCGATTTTATTCTATGGGGATTTCCTCGTTCGTTTCGTGTGTTCATTTGATCCGTAATGTTAGTTCGGTCGGCTGGCAGTTTTGTTTTAACATTTATAGGAGATACATACATAATTTAACCCTACGTTAAAAATGCCGCCTGTAAATAAAAAAGAGCGTCAAAGCGTCACTTTGGAATTGAAGATGAAAGTGTTAAGAAGAATGGAAAATGGAGGCAAAGCAACAATTGTTGGGAGAGATATTGGACTCTCAGAATTGACTGTGAGAACGATTTATAAAAATCGGGAAAAAATTAAAATCTCCAGCGAAAGTTGAACACCTATAAGTGCAACAAAACTTTCTCGTTCGAGATCATCTATCTTAGGTAGAATGGAGAAATTACTGTCAGTCTGGATCGAAGATTTGAATAAGAAGAACACACCACTAAGTCAAGATCTCATATGCACAAAAGCAAAATCTTTGTATGAGATGCTGAAAACAAAAGAAGGAGAAGGGAGTGCCACTCCGACTTTTGCTGCCAGCAGAAGCTGGTTCCATCGGTTCAAGCAGCGTTTTAATCTTCACAATATCCAGATAACAGGCGAGGCGGCCAGTGCGGACATTCAAGCTGCAGCTAAGTTTCTAGACAAGTTTCAAGAGTTCGTTAGACGAGAGAAAATTCCTGCTTGTCTCATCTTCAATGTTGATGAGACCGCACTTTACTGGAAAAAAATGCCATCTCAAACATTCATTTCTAAGGAAGAACGTCAAGCCAGTGGTTTCAAAGCTGCGAAAGATCGACTAACACTTCTGCTGGGTGTTAATGCCACTGGTGATTTCAAACTGAAACCTTTACTAGTGTACCATTCAGAAACACCCCGTGCAATGCGAGGCACAGACAAGACAAGTCTACCAGTTGTGTGACGATCAAACAGAAAGGCGTGGGTTACACGGGAAATTTTTCAAGAATGGTATTCTAATAGTGTTTGCCCATCAGTCAAATCATACTGTGACAGAAATGGGCATGAACCTAAAGTTATATTACTCTTAGACAATGCCCCAGGACATCCAACCTCACTTGATACGCCCAGAGACTTAAAGTGTACGTAAAGTTCCTTCCACCAAACACTACGTCAATATTACAACCTATGGACCAGGGAGCAATAGCAAACTTCAAAGCTTATTACCATCGCCGCACTTTTAGCCAACTAATTCATGAAACTGACGGGGAAGGAAGACAGTCTATGCGAGAGTGGTGGAAGTCATACAACATTATGAAGTCTATTCACAACATAGAAGAGGCTTGGAAGGAAGTTAAAATGAATTGTGTGAATGGGGTGTGGCGTAATCTTTGGCCAGATGTAGTGGAAGCACCTAGTAGAATTGTCATGATGCAGAGACAAGTGCTTGAAGACATTGCTGCAATGATTGAGGGGTCTGAACTTGAAGATGTCACGGTAGAAGATCTCGTAGAACTTGTAGCAACGCACGACGATCCTATCAGCAATGAAGATCTGATCGAGTTACAGAATAATCCTATCTACGATGAGGAAGAACAAGTAGAAGAGAAAGTTTTATCTTCAGGGGAAATACAAAATGCACTTTCAAAAATTTATTCAGGTTTGGACATATTGCAGAGTATAGACAATAATGATGACCGTGTCTTGACCGTGTGTCAAACAATTAAAAACAGTGTTGGGTGTTATGAACGTTTTTTACAAGAACGTAAACAAAACGCTACCCAAAAGACAATAGATGTATTTTTCCGTTAAAAATAAGAGTATGTATTGCATAAAGTGTTCTTGGAATTAAAGTGATTGATTAAAATGATTTGTATTTTTTTGTATTAAATTTTGACTATGTTTAATCATAAACCTCGATATACGCGAATTTCAGTTAACGCGATTTTTTTCGGAACGTATCCCTCGCGTAAAGCGGGGTATTACTGTACACAGTATAAAAGAAAGTCGCTGTCCGCGTAGGTCTGTTTTGTCTCTTACTTCTTCTAAACCACGCAACGGAAATTTATCCGGTTTTCACTCTCATTTAGAAAATTTACTAAGGAATTCTTGTATGTACAATTCATTCCAATTAAGTTCTTGGATAGTAGATAAAACCCAATGTTTTGTAATAAAGTCGTCAATATATCAATTTTCGGCCGCTTACCTTCATGGGTTAAGCTGACTAGACCCTTGATATACATCTAAGTAAATTATGTACTAAAGAATTATAGTCCTTCAAAAATACTTGAGAATAGTTCGCGATGGTATTTATGTCTATCTCATAAGGTTGACTCACAGTAACCATTTTAATTTTCAACACATTTCAATATAACAACTAAAAAAATTAGGTTAGGTATTTGCGAAGTTATTTTTACCAATTCAGTAATATTAGTCCATAACCTAATATATATCTTAGTAAACTTGGACCTTAATTTAATGTTTATTAAATATGTCCTTTACATTATATCGGGTCGCTAGTTTTAAATAAATGACTCTGTAAAATCGTACAACGTGTAAAAAAAACAAACATTATTTAACAAATATATTGTCTATTTGTATTTTAGGTATTTATATTATGCAACATTTTTTTTAGTCTTTTTCTTGTATGCTCATTACTTATTTCTATGCTACTTTAAATAATACTAATATATAATAAATATATAACTTTAAACACATATAACAATATTATACATACGGTAAAAATATACATAGGTCTATATAAATGTAAACTTCGATATATATTCAGTACTATAACAAGCCGAAATTTATATGAATACTAAGTATATACGATAATTAATATTCACACATTTACCGTTTTAGATGCCTGGTTAGTTCATTTTTATCCATTACCCTATATTTATGCATTGCAAATTGCTGGTACTTTAAACTGTTTTACTTTAGGCACTCCAGTGACTACAGGGCTCTGACCTTGCTTGATTTGATCCCTGTACGAGCGGAACTGCTGGTCAAGTTTGGGTCGGCAGGTCACTTGAGTGGCTTGAATCCTGTATTCCATAACAGTGCAATGCGACTGGCAAACAGGCAGCTGCGTAGTGGTGATACAGATCTCGCCATGATTCTCATAGTACTGGACTTGATGCTTCACCACGCAGGGCCCCCTTTGTTTATCATAACTCCTCGATCTATAAGCGGTTTCGGATCCCCAGTCTTCTTCCGGCGATGAGGCAGCCGTCTTATCCTGCTGCCATTCCGGATCAGAGCGAAGTACAGTCGTGTACTTGTTCTTAGGTTGGTACGCTTCTTGTTTGGCTTTAGTCTTCAGTTCCTGGGTCTTTGGATCACTGTATTCGTCATACAGGGCGTAGGAAGCGGCGTAATATTCGGGATTATCAACCAGACCCTCAGGAGTAAGGTAATCGTCACGAGGTTCGCCGGTTATACTACCGCAGATGCCGCGTGCACTCTGACGGTTTGCACTGGCCAAAACAATCAGCCTCTGTCCATCATACATTGCCCTGAGTTTGTACTCCTCAATGTTCAGCATTAGAACACCGTCTTGTTGAGTATAATACTCCAGGAAGGGTTTCTGCTCAACGTCGTTCCAGTAAATAGTGAACTCGCCTTCAGACACCTTCTTCGAGTTGGTCTTGACGTTAACTTGAGGCTGCTTGCTGCCTTCGGGTGCTGGTTGAATTTCAACTTCAAAGTCCTTGCCAGTCTCTGATCTAAAAATAATACCATATTGTTTTAAACAGTAAATTCAACCAAAAAAAGATTGTGTGGTTTTATGAAACCACGGTAAAAGTGAAACTTTTTTTGATATTATAGACATTTAACTAAAAATTTTTGGAATAATATTCCACTAAGGGTATAAAAATCGCTTTATCAATCTTAATTTTACACTTGGCGAACCATAGGCGCCGCCATATTGGCCTTGGCTGCTCTAGTGAGCGCCTTTCACTTTATCCCTACTCCGCGGTCGACCGTCACGCGACATGCAACACACAGACCAAAAAGTTTGAGACGATCTAATAAAAGTTTCACTTAAAAAAAACATGTCTAGAGCATTGCCTCCGTACGATGGTAATGTACGAGTTATCCATACTAGTATAATAAAGCGGTAAAATGTTATTGTTTGTTTGTTTAAACACGCTTATCTTGGGAACTACCAGTTGATTTCGAAAAAATCCAGACTCTCGATGAATAATATAGGCTATCTAACATTAGACTACAACTTTCAGATAGCCTTAAAATATTGATATATGTTACTAAAGTCGGCAGTCGAGGCCCTCCCGAACTGCTTTAACTGTGTAATTGTTAATGATACGGAAATACAACGCTCTACAAAATATCTATAGTATATCTAAAAAAAAACATCGATAGTATATGTCTATTTCTTATACATAAGTTACAATATGGTATATCGTGACAAAGATTTGTTGAAAATTAAAAAGTGATTTTATTTCAAAATAAATAAACATTATTTTAAAATATGGCATATTAATTCTTACGAACAAAAGTTACTTCATCATAAAGATAAATTTTGCTATTTAGAGTAAGCTATTTGGACACATAGTTTAAGAGTTATTGAAAAATTAATATCGATACCTCATTCGATACCACTTCAAAGGTTCGATTCTAGTGAGTGCTCCAATGAAAGTAGCTTTTTAGTGATGACAAGGATGAGTTTGCGCAAATGATTTTAAAGTGAAACTTTTATTAGTTCGTCTCAAACTTTTTGGTCTGTGTGTTACATGTCGCGTGACGGCCGGCCGCGGAGTAGGAATAGCGGCGCCTATAGTTCGCAGCAACTGACCGTGTAGTGTATAGACTATTACTCATTTGTGAATTTTTAGTTAAATGTCTATAATGTGAAAAAAAGTTTCACTTTTACCGTGGTTTCATAAAACCACACAATCTTTTTTTTTTAGCTGCGTTTGACGTATATGTGAGAAAAATTGCGGCGATGACCTTTCTTTTAGCTATATTCTTGTACAAGGCAAGGGCGATATCGTGATGCCAATTGATTCGATTCGATACCACTGTTTTCATTCGATACCGGTACGAAGTATCGAATGAAAAGGTTCGATACCATATGAGTACTCAGTAGGATGGAATCGTCCCTAAGTCTATCTGTCTGTTTGATTATTTTTCACAACTAATCATGTAACCCATTGCAATGTTTGGCATAAAGATAGCCTAGTACGTAGAGAATGAAATATTACGAAAAACATAGTAGACACAGTAAAAGATAGTAATAGGATAAATATAATACTCACTTGTAGGAAATGTAGACCTCCTGGTAGTTGGGCTTAGGTTTCCTTGCAAGGATTACCACTTCGTGTCCGATGCCATGTTCTTGTGGTTCGTCGTACATTACCACATGCCAGGAACTGGTCAGAATGTAATCGTAGCTGCGGTTGCTGAAGGTCCTTATCTTGCTACCGTCAACGGAGCAGTATGCTGTAAGTATGGTCTATTATAGAATAATTTCTTTGGAGATTTCTCTCTACTGGGGGCAGTCCGACTGTGGAATACCTTCAACCCTACAGAAGATCGTATCCAAATAACCTTGTGTTGTGTTCCTGCGTTGAGTAGGATATCTAGAACCCTTTGGGGTAGGGGAGTTTAAATATGACAACACGCTACTGATACCTATGATACAACATGTGTCCATAGGTTACGGTAGCCGCTTACCATTAGGCGGGTCGTATGTCGTATGCTTGTTTACCACCTTTGTTGTATAAAAAAGGGCATAAATACAAAAAGTAAAGGTATAGAAATAGAACATCCTTTTTTAAATTATTCAATAAATGCGCGACCGAGCCGCGCTCGGTGTCTCATAAACATCAAAAAACACCTATCTAGGTAAACTTGGAATGTAAAATATTATCTAAATGAAATGTTTCATCGAAATCGTTGGAGCTGTTTCCGAGAAACCAATATATATTAGAAGAAGAATTGCTCACTTAATAATATAGTTTTCGTGTTCGGCCACAATAATCTCATCTGATGTTATCTAAGCCTAGTGAGGAAACTGAATCACAAGTGCCGCTGCCGGAACACATCTACACGCGCTTGGCGACAGACTTTCAACTAGAGTCTAGCTACTAGACGATGGTAGCTAGCCAGGCGGGTGTTAGAAAATCTCCTACCACCATGCTATGGTTTTATCACGATCATCAAAATTAAAACTGCGCCATAAGCAACCCCGAAACAGAGATTAATTTTAAATATCATCTACCTTGTTTTGTCACATCGTATTATAACCAAAAGACATAGATTAATTATTTGTTGTGAAGCCGTTGCTTCCCCGACGGGAAACTAATCATTAATCTCTGCAACTTTTTTTTTCAAATGAAATGAACTAATTCTGTTTTTACATATTGATTCAAAAAGCACTATTTAAATTTGTAATTACTTTTAGATTCCGTAATTCATTATTTTAAATTAAAATTAATTCCGCTTTGTCCTAGGTGAACGCTATACAATAGTCTAAAGAAAGCGTGGTTTCAGAACCACACTTGAATGGATGTGATTGATGGTTTCGAACGCTCGATCTAGAATGTTCTATTTAAAGTCAGTGACCAGGATTGTTTTACATACAAATATAGTGCAGTTTTTGTGTTTCTAAAATGAAGCAAGGATATTTAATATCCACGAGAACCAAAATCAAATTAGAGCACGTACGTTCTATTTTATAGTTTCATACATAGATCACTTCCACGTTACACCCTGCTGAGTAACGAGCGAAAAAATTGTCCTACTGCATCGCGACCACCATACGTGTGGTGAAAAGTCCGTCATAGTGACTTGCTTTTACGTGTCATGTTTCGGGATCAGCCTGTGCATATCCAGTTAAATTTATGTAGGCTGACATGATAACGGTGACCGTCGATGGATTACGTTCCCTCGGTTGTCGCCGTTATGTTTGTACTGTGCTGTGCTTACCATCAGGAACAGTAGCGTTAATATGCCGTACTACAAAAAAATTATTAAAATTACACTTTTTTAGTTTTCTTTGAATTTGTACATCACCGGTCTAGTAAAATGATGATTTCATAGGCTTATCTATGATACGCAAAAACCTACAAACTGGAAAATATAAAAATGTACAATACTTACGCTGGTATTGATAACTTGTGTAAAAGTTGGCGACACGCTCCTGTGGTTGGAACGGCTGATAGATAGCCAATGCATAAGGTGTCGATCTTAGTAGCGGTAGATTTTGCATACGTACATAGCCGTACTTTGACATCATCGAAGCGTCAAAAGTCCTGTCGAGGTATGAAGCCGTCAACTCGATTTCCACTTTGCCTTCGGGTAAACTCTTCGCTGGGTTCACTTCAGCGTACCAAAAACCGAAATACTTTGCAAGCATGTATGCATTGTAGGTGTAGTTTTTGTATCCATTGCTGATATCCTTATAATTGAATGTAAACTTGAAGTGGTCGGGGGCGTGAGCTTTGATGATCATTTTGTGACAAGTATCCGTGTACTGGTTGTTGCGTGCAATATCTTCCACGCATTGCTTCGCCAGGGGATATTTCTGGAGTTCCTCAGTGTATTTCTTACTGCGTTCAGCCTCAGCATATAAATGAATGTTACCATTGTGATTGAACTTTATGTCCGCTTCGAAAGTCGTCTTCAAATCGTTATCAAGGACTTGCAGGAAGTTGAGAGCATTTGTCTTTGGAAATTTCGCGTTTGCTACAACATTGAATTGACTCTTGCCATGTTGAGCTGAATTTTTACCAGCGAAGAATGCGTACTGTACTTTAGGGTCAACTGGGCTTTGACTTACTGCGGCTGTGAGTAAGTAATCAGCCTTATGGCTACCTTCAAAGGTAGCGCTGAAGTCGACGACCTTAGCATTGGCGGTGTTGATGCCTGCAGAAACGCGTTTCGCCATCGCCTGACGACGGGCTTCACTGTTTGGGCTCAAGTCTTCTTGTTCAACGGCTGGTCCCCATTCACCTCCCTCTTTCTGATTGTAGTATTCATCTGAAATGTATAATATTAACTTACATAAGATTTTCATATTATGTTTATTTGTATGAATATATGAGCAATATAGAACTGGTAGTTATTACTTGTAAGAGTTAATAGTTGCAAAAAAAAGAATACTTATACATATCCACATACAACATTTACTTAATATATGGAGAGTACGAGGAAGTAGTCAAAAGCAAGTGCCGCAAATAAAGTCAATGAAGCAAGCGTTTCGAAATTTACAACATTAAGTGACGTTATGAAGACGTTACTTGTTAAACGCTGATGCGGAAGACCTTAAAGGCGACGGTAGTATCTATTTAACTATTGTCGGCTAGATACAAATAAAGAAATGCCAAGACAGATTGACAGTTGAGACAAGTCAGACCGTTCGTAAATTACTAAGCTAAATCTGAATTAAAAACATGATAGTAGAAAACATGTGGGACCGACCATATTTAGGTGGGACAAGAGTTTGAAAAAGAATACTTAACATCTTTGAAAACATATGCTAAGTAAAAAATGGAGCTTTTTGAGATTTTTGATAGATTTTTCCAGGTTGTTAGTTATCTCCTTATTAGAGTCTAAGTGGAGGACAAACTAGAGGACAAACTCAGATCTGACTTAGGTTTTTATATATAAATAAATTTGGAATAAACTTACCGTAAACAGCTGTAAAAGTAACAGCCTTATTCTGAGATTGTTTGCCCAGATATCTGATGTTGAAGTGAGTCAAAGCAATATCTTCCTGTGAAACGAATGCAGCAACATTTGTCATAAAGTCCGGCGATTTGAAAATGGTTCCGATGTTCCTGTAATCTGTTGAATATGAATATCCCTGGTAATGGAAGATAGTGCCTGTGGCTTGTCCAAACTTGTTATCAAAAGACAAAGTCTTCTTCTGGCGTTCAATCACTTTAGTATTAGGATCCAGCGAAATAGGTAGAAGGGAATCCTTCTTGTGAATGGTACTATATGGCCACACACTATAGTGGATAACGGTGATATCCTGTTCTGGGTGCAGAGGCTCTGCCTTTATCTTGAACTCTTTAGGTTTCACCTGTATGTCAAGTTTAATAGGAACATTAAACTGCAGTTTGGAAACAACACCAACACTGACATGTTGGTTGCTAATTGTGTCCATGAAGCCAACATCACCATCAATGTTCCTTGCATAAGTAAATTGTACTTCTTTAGCTATTTGTGCTGAATATTGGGGTTGTTCCTTTGACGGTCGGGTAAATTCTCCCTTTGCTCTTCCCTGAATGTGTATAAGGGTGGGTTCTTTGTATTTATAGATGAATGGCACTCCCATAGCTACAGGGAACATGACCGATACTTGAGCTTGATTAAAGGTCTTAGTGTAGTGTTGTTCCACGCCTTTTTCGAGCTTCTTGAAGTACTCACTGATATCATGCGGCAGTTGTCTCAGATCTTCTTCACTGAATGTAAAGTACCTCTGTTGATTAGCAAGGTTAACGTAGAAGAAGGCTTCAAGAGAATCTCTTTGAACGCGTTTCATGTTAAGCAATTCTGAGATTTTGTTAGAGGAATATTTGTGCTCGCTTTTAGACCTTTGTTGATAGAACATACTTTCTTCTAGGGCCTCAATGAAATGTTTGTAACTTGAAACTGATGCTTGAATCTGTAATTGTAATGGCATGAAATAGTGTTATTATATTTTGTTTCGCTCACGTGGACTACAGAATGCCCACGTGAATCTTGCTCCCCCACTCCCGGCTATTTTAAAGACAAAAATGCTTATTGTGGGTGTTCCTTAAAAGATAGATGTATACTCTCCCGGACTTTTATGTAGGTCTTTTTAATGCCTATGATTATGTAGTACATTAATTTGCTATATCACTTATGGTTTACTCAGCATAAGCCATTTAAGCGGCCGGATGAATTCACCATGACCACTTTTTTTTTAAGTGGAACCCTAATTCTTTTTCTAAAATGAAAGTAGCCTAAGTTTTATTTATTTATTTATTCCAACATGAGACTATAATTAGTTTCATGTGGGGTCCAAATTACTGCGTTACATTCTAATTGACTACTAACTAAAGCATTATATAAGGTGATAATCGCTTTTATATTTGTGAAACCACGAACCGTGCTAAGTATGAAACCTAAATTCCTATATGCTTTTTTACACCTATTAATGATGTAATCACGAAACGTTAGCTCTATGATCATTTTAACTCTTAAATCCCTGACTTCTGTAACTCTAACCATATGCATCCCTTCAACCTTATAGTTATAAAGGATGGGAGAGCGTGCGCGAGAGAAAGTGATTGTCACACATTTTGATATGTTGAACTGTAAAAGATTCTCCTTACTCCATGATACAACTCTGTCTATGTCCATCTGCAATCTCTCACAGTCACCCACATTATTTACAGTGAGAGACAGCTTAAGATCATCAGCAAACAATATACACTTTGCATCTTTCACAACCGTCGGTAGATCGTTTATTATTATTATGAATTCCAGAGGTCCCGCGTATTCTACTTATTGTTGCCTGTCTCTCATGTAACTTATGAAAAAATTAAGTAAATGTGGGGTAAACCCAAATCCTGCTAACTTTTTAAGCAACACATCGTTATCGACTAAGTCGAATTTTTTAAAGTCGAAGTAAGCATCATCAGCTTGCCCACCACTGTCAACTATCGGTACTAAATATGTCATGTGGCTAAGGAGATTATTCCCTATATCATCAGCTATCTATCAATGAAAGTCCCGTCAAAATCGGTCCAACCGTTTCGGAGATTACCCGGAACAAACTGACAGACAGACAGATTTTTTTTAAAAAAATGGGTGTTTCGTTTTAGGTTTCGTATATACTTTCATATGCATTTAGTAAAAAGCTGTTATTTTGACATTACAAACAGACACTTCAATTTTATTAATTATATATAGATATGTATAGATTATAAACTACTTTATTCACCTTATTCCATCCGGTGTTCTTGGTCTTCACTGAGTATTTCAAGTATTTAGGAGCCAGACTATCATCACTGCCGATGTGAGATAGTGAATTAAATATTTCGAGCTCATCTTCCATGTCGTAGCCATCGCTGAACAACTTGAAGGAATACTGGTAGCCATAATTTTCCTTTTGTAACATCCATTTAGCCATTTGAGCAGAACGGGAACTGAATTACAAAATATCATAACAAGTATTTTTTTAAAATGTGTATTTATTGCAGGTATACTAAAAATTATACACTAAATATATAACTTACAGATCCCAGCTGTGGGGACTTCTCAAATTAGCAGCAGACTCGATTCCAGACTTAAGAGCAGCGCGCACTTGAACACTAGGATCGTTCGTAGGTCATTTCAGCCATTGCCTGCATCATCGCTACAGTAGGATGTGAATTAAAGATGTTATGAATAGCAGCAACTCTGACTTCATAGGGCTCTGCGGTATTTCTCAAGATGCTGAAAAGAACAGCACGCGCTTGTCTATTCCTCTGGCTGGTGAGAGCATATAGATTGGAAATTATTTGGACACGGAGGTAAGTCGAAACTTTAATTTGGCCTTCTAAGTACGGAGCGAAAACCCTCAAGATTTCAGGATGTCCCAAATTACCAATAGATTTCACATAAACCTGCGCTTTGACACTGTCTTGACTCTGGATAGCGTTTTTTAGTTCCTCAGCAAGAGGAGGTAAGATCTGTTCAAGAACAAAATTGTCGTATTTTCGGGCAAGTCGTCCGTACATGTGGGTTGGGTAGAAGTTGTGGGCTGTATCATTATTTACCTGACCCATATTAATAAACTTGGTTGCAGCAATGAGAGCTGTGGTGTTAAGGTATAACTGATCTTTCACTTCAGGGCTTCTCGCAAGCTTGAAGAATTGTATCATGACTTCCTTTGTAGGATAGCGCAGTGTTAAAGGCATACTGGCTACGACCTGAGCAGCTTCTTCACCTTGGATCTTCTTGGAATTAATCCAGTTTTTAATTTGTTGGAATGCAGGTAAAGTACCAGCTTGGGTTACAGCGTCGCGATAGACCATCCACATGTCTGCTTTAATGTTGTTATTTGAGGACTTAGCAGCTTCAATAGTACGGCTAGTCTGGGTTAATTGCTCAGTTGTCATGGCAGCAATTAAACGTACGAGGACGTTAAATTTAGAAAGAAAATCGGACTTGGGCATATTGTTGGGGTTTTGTAATTGCTGAGCCATGTCTTGCAGAAGTTTTTGTGCATTTACTGAATTTTGTTTCTTATCAGTGTGAGTTTGAGGGCTCATATGCAATGCAGCGTACGCAGGATCATTCAAGCTGGGCATCTCGTCATTGATGTAGGCAGATGAAGAGTCCGAACTAGAACTGGAAGAAGATGAAGAACTCGACCTGTCATACCTGTGTTTCTTTTGTTGGTTAATATAATACTGAACAGCGCCAACCTTTGAAACTTTCATAGAATGACGCAATCTCTGCTTGGGTTCTTCATTTATGTAACTGTGATCGTATGACTCCGAAGACGATGAAGATGAGCTATCATGGGTAGCGATCTGTTTCGTTGACATAGAGTACAAAAGATTCTTGATAAGCCGGTTATTTTCATTTGTCTCCCATTCAGGTTGGCTGTCTTGTTCTACTGATTCTAATTCGATATGAACATGACTGTAAACCTCAGCTTTTTGTTTGCCGAACAAATGAGGGTTAACTTGGACAGTACTGGTGGTTTCTGCTTTATAGATCGGGCCTTGTTTACCAACTAGGATACGAGATACAGCTGCACGCCTTATAAATTGATCTTCCTCAGGATTGTGGGCAGTGCCAGTCCATTCAGCGCCTTCGGGAATTCCGAAATGATAAGCAACACGGTGATGACAATGTCCGTAATTCTTGCTTTTAGTGATCTCAATTGGATCCTCTTCAGAAACGAATTTTGGAAGTTCTCTGCGCCATTCAGATGCTACTGGTGACACGGTGTAAAGGGTTTCACAGTCACCTGTGACGTCAGTTTCCATCTTCCTAAATAGGCCTTGTTTTTGCTCTTGGTCATATCTGTTTTGAGAGCCTTGGATGTTACGGTGCGTGGAAAGGTCTAACTGTAAAGTACTAATAAGACCTTTAAGTAAGTTTTCGTGTGGCAAGGACATTGATGATGGTAAGCTGAGGGTGTTAATTCGACCTCCTTCAAAGGAGATTTCGAAAGGATTGTCCAATTTCTGAACTGGTTGATAGTTAAGGTTATAAGGTAGATCCCTCTCATAAGGAAGTTGCTCGTGTATTTGGGCATGTTGTGGGTTCTCTAGCCTAGCTTGGAGGCGGCCTGGGGTCTTGACACGAATAATGAAGTATGCCTTGAAAGCGCTGCCACTGTTCGTACCTTCTTCGAGGCGGGCTAAGGTATGTGACTTTACATCATAGCGGTATACCTTTCCGACTTGCCAGGGCGATAGATTATACTCCGGATTATTGTCACCATGGAGCGATGACACGGCGGCTGTAACGAATTTATTTTGTTAAAATTCTCTGTTTTGTATAATAATATGATAACCATAAAGAAGTTATGTTTGTAAATATGATTGAAGGAAAGTAGCCTTTACTTTACATTACTGCTCTGATAAAAAAAAAAATCACTGATAGAAATACACTTTTGGACTAAAGTTTATAGGCTATTTTTATTGTTATTAGTTTATATTTTGTACCTAACAAACTGTATCCCATAATGTCGCACATGCTACACTTATTGGGCCAACTATCCATCGCGCCAACGCCGGGAGGTGCTTCTATCCAAGACGTCTGAATATCTGATAGAAGATTATTTGAGCACTGTCTAACAACGCGACAAAGCTACGAAATTTGACTACGTCATTGTTTGTTTCGCCTGGTTATAATAATATCGTTGTTGCCACTTTTCGTACATGCCTAAAGCTTTTCAGATTGACGTTCATGGTTAGTGGTCCTAAGCGCGACTGATATGCTTGAGGTCCTAGGTACGATTCCCAAGTCGAGCAAAGTGGTATTGCGTTTTTTAGTTTTTTTTAGTTATAGTACATCGTGGAGTTTTAGTGATTAGGAGTCTCACATAACTACATAAACCACGACGAGTTTCTCCACGTTAAAAAAAAAAAATTATGTTGTGTTTATGGTTACTACTCCTCTTCTTAGAGGCGAATCATGACCAAGATTAGAATTTTTCAAATGTAACTGGTAGTTTGAAGCAATTTAGGAAACAATGATAGCTCAGTCGTAGCATTTACGGAAACTGCGGACATCGCGTCGATCGACTTGAGTTCGAATCCCTGTGATGAACCTGAGCTTCGGTGAAGAAAAACCTTGTATCGTGATGAAATCAATGCATGGTGGTAAGGCCTTTTCTATTGCCCGCCTGGCTAGCTACCACCCTCAAGTTAAGAATCTGCAGCGGAAGTTCCGGCAGCTGCACTTGAGAGCCAGTCCGCTCACTAGGCTTAGCGTCTTTCCGTCGTCACTTAACATCAGGTGAAATTGTAGTCAAAAGCTAAAACCTATTAAGAATTGAAAAAAAAGAGATCCCTCCACTTATACACAAATTTACAAAATTCGTATTCGTTTTAAAAATATTATTATAAATTATGTAAATCTCGTGTTTGTATAAGCTTAGCATCATTTATTAACTAACAACAATATAACATATATTTGAAACTGAACAATCTCGTTATAATTTTCTTTAATTATATAATATACAACATGTAAATAGCTTGTATTAAAAAAAATGCGATTAATTTTGTCGTTATGACAAAATATACTTATCTAGAATTTTATAATATACAGAACGCGACAGCGGTTGTAAACAAACTGAGTCGTCGTGTTTATTTTAAATATAGTATAACAATAATATAAATGAGCTATATCATTTTACTAGCGATCGCCCTAAGGTCCAAATTCGACCAGCAACGATCATAGACTATTTTCTGTTTGACATTTACAGTATTCATAAACAATGAGTAATAACAACATCACTTGCTGTCACTTTTCATTGAATGACAATGTCAATATTTTGGGTGGGTCTAAGTTCAATGGCACTGGTTGGTTTAGGATTCGCAGTATTAATTTATTTTATTGAATATATTAGTAACAGATATTATAGATAAAATTTGGCTTTCTGCACTCCTTCTCCATATAAACTTTAACCATGCCAAATTTCACAGTCTTCCGTGCACGCAATAGGCTAAAAATGGTACCGAAAGCTATTGCTGCACGTGTTAATATATAGAATACTAGCTGTGCTCCGCGGTTTCACTCGCATATAATTTAGAAGAACTCACTGATTGATGATTTATAAATACTTCAGTATAGAAACTATTTTATCGGGTGGACAGATGGTCACATCGCGGCATCGCACGGCTCGTTCGCGCCACTACTAACTACTATAGACAGACCCCCGAGCCAAGTGGCGAAGAATTATTTTAATTTTGCATTATCTCTCAAACCATACGTCCAAATAACATTCTCGAAGAGACGAAAGTTTATCTTCATTAAAATGGCTTTATGATGAAGAAGCTTTTGTTCGTAAGAATTAATAAGCCATGCTTAAAAATAATGCTCATAAACTAATTTTTAAACTTAAAAAAAAAATATTGCAAAATACCTTATTGTGGCTTGTGTATAAGAGATAGATATAAGTAAACTATCGCCGACTTTAGATATACTAATGGCCAATATTTTTGCAGAATGTTGTATTTACGTATAATTAACCATTAAGTCACCGCACGAGGATAAATATAGATCGCGAGGGCTTTGACTTCCGACTTTCGTAACAAAAATCAATATTTCAAGACTATCTGAGTATTCTTTGTGAGTTTGGTTATCATATAAAAAAATAATTCTTCGAATCCGACTGCTAGTTCCAGAGATTAGCGTGTTTAAACAAGTTTACTTAGGGGTAGAATTTCGGAAAATCCTTTCCTATCGGATGCCTACGTCATACAAAGAACACACCCTCCAAGTTTCAGGTCTCTACGATCAGCGGCTTAGGCTGTTCGTTGATCCGTCGGTCAGTCATTCAGGACAAAGCATTTTATGGGTAAGTATAGATACAGAATGGATTTTTGAGATTGGGCAGTAATTTAACTTTTTGAGACATTTTGATCAATATTCGCAGTTTTTTTCCAGTGTTAATGTCAGCAAGTGAATGGGCAATTTACACAAAAACTTTTTTTCATGCCAATCGTTCCTGTTTCTTATAAGGATCATTAAACTCTATGGGACCAACTAAGATTTGAGTACCTATTAAAAATGTCAGAAATCGCAAAAAACCTTTCCCATACATTTCAGAAAAACGACAATTTTTGGGTGCATAAATAGTTTACTCTGAGTCAACCCCACTATCTTCTAAGGATCATCCACAATAAGCATTTTTGTCTTTAAAATAATCGGGAGCGCGTGTGTCCAATCGACGGCATTCTCTAGTCCACGCGAGCGCAGCCGCGGGCACAGCTGGTAGGTAATAAAATAGGTAGGTAAAAAAATTGTATTATCTATATTAATAAATCTTTTAATTCTGTCTGTATACGCATTTTTTTCGAAAGGACAGTGATCACGAATAGACATTTGGATAATAAAACTTTCTGTCTGTAACTCCGGATTTAACTGAAAAACATCTTGACCGATTTATATGGAATTTTGAGCATGAGAAGATTATTTATGTCATTGTTCAATTGATAATCTATAAGAATTGTCAATAAATAACACTTTAAGAAATCGTAAAATAAAAATAATTCTCAATCGATTTTGATGAATATTTTGACATGGGAAACATATTATGTCATTGACTATAAGAATTGTCAATAATATGAGTAGGTAAGAGGAAAATAATTACTCCGTAATTAACGCATGCACAGCCACGAGATAATGCCAGTTTTAAATAAATTCTATTGGAATTAACAACATGCTAAAACAAAAAATCCATGATATTTGTATACATGGAAGAAGATATATTTTAAAATTTTTATGTTAATGAGTGAAACGCTCAGCTCTACGCAAATAAATAAATCTTACCTATAACCACCGCTAGAACCAACAACTTCATCACGGAGCCTTCAGGAGCGCTTCTGTTTTCTGGTCGCTCGGAGAATATGATTTCTGGTGGTCTAGAAAGCAGCCCAGGCTTTTATAGCCGCGTACACGTGTCAAGCTTAGGTCAAAGTGTGACCCTAGATTGCCTGAGTACTTCGACTGATAGAGACAATGTAGGTAAAATTTATGTGTCTTTATCATCAGCCCTTAAGACGAGAATGCATTGATAAATTACACATTTGTGTCTTTAGTTATATAAAATTTCCTGAAACAACTCCCACAGTTGTCAAAAAATTTAAGTATGGAGTTAGACAGGGTGGATTAACTTCGCCTAAACTTTTTAATTTCTATATTAATGGCCTGATTGAGAAGCTCAGCAGCACAGTAGTCGGTTGTTAGTTATGTAGGTGACATGGTGCTATTGTGTCCATCAATCAGTGCAATCCGAAAGTTGTTAATTACTTGTGAGGAGTATGCGGCGGCTCACGTCCTCAAGTACAATGCAAGTAAGAGTGAGCTCTTGATATTTGAGGTGCGTAGTAAACACATTGGCGAGATACCAGCAATAACTCTCAACGGGTGTCTCCTTAAACGTGTTTTTGCTTTTAAGTACTTGGGGTATTAGGTTACCGCAGATCTGTCTGACAATATGGATAATATGTTGGATCGCAGGTTTGCACCGATATCCTTGACCAGTGAAAATTTATCTTTTTAAAACTTACTGCCAGACGCTGTATACATGCAACCTGTGGGTCAACTATTCGTGGAATGCCTTCAGAGTGTTGTTGGGTTTGGCTCGGCACTGTAGTGCATCATAGATATTTGTCGATAATGTCACGGATGGTTTTTACGCAATTCGTATTTGTGCGTAAACGAATTGCATCTGTGATGACCGTTTTAGGACCAGTATCAACAGCATCCTGCACGTAATCGCAAATAGAGTCGATTGTCCGGTATTGTAGCACTGGGTTCGCGTTCATGATGTAAGAGTTATTTAACAGGACAACTTTTTATTTTTATTAATTAAGGACTCTTACAATTATTATGTAACATTTACATGGATATACTATTGTCTGAATAAATAAGTTATTATTAGTATTATATTATTTACATGACAATATATATCTAAAAGCAAACGAACTTCAATGATTTTGAGGAATTTCATGATGAGTTATCTTTGAATTCGAAGGTTCAATGTCAATAATATTAAAATGGGACCATCCTTGAGGTATCCCCTTTCCAACGAAAATTAATCATTCAAATCGGTTCATAAACAAAGAAGTTACGGCTGAACATCCATAAAAAATATATCTACATTCGAATTGAGTAACCTCCTCCTTTTTTGAAGTCGGTAAAAAAAGATTTTCTAAGAGGAATTAGTTTGAAAGATAAAATAGGTTCCAAAGTTGCCAAGATTGCAAGTTGCTAGATTTGATGGAAGGTTTGGCTGAAAAACAGCGTCGTCTGGTGATTTTCCTCACGGGCGAAAAGAAAGCTGATGTGAAATCTTTTTGTCACATCCTTTAATTTTTTCATGATTTTGTTTTTAATATTTTATGTTTTAATAGTTTTTTTTTTGTTTATAATTTTTATTTGTGTATCTTGTGATAAATAAATTTTTTTATTTTCTTTCTTTCAAAATTATTTATTTATATTTAATGTTCAATTTTTACATAGTAGAATTTTTTGCTTTTTTAAATTTACTGTTTTTATTTTACACTTTTTGGTTAGAATTTCAATAAGTATTCTAAAAAATTACTGATCTTCCAAACTACACGCTTTTATAGGTTTTTCTCAATATGGTGTCTGGTAGTCACCATGTTGAATTTTGATTACTGTCCTGTCTTTAGTGACACTCACAAGTTTGAGACAATTCGATTGATCTAAGAATCTTTAAAATCGGCTCACTCGTTTGGTCTCTAGAGCGCCACAAAGGAACAAACACACCCATAACACAAACGCATTACCCTACCTTGCGTCTCACAGTCGCATATAACAAAAAAAAAAACTGGACTACATGATCGTTGTTAGTCACCGCCGTGAGAATTCATGGTAAAGTACTTTTCGGGAATTCCCTCGATCGACTCAAAAAACGATCTGTGACCAATTGCTTGAGCACCCCTGGTCTAGAAGACTCAGTAAAAGAAAAGTAAAATTAAATTAAGTGAACACTCACCTTAAACATTAATAGGTAGTACATTTTGATTAGGTATAAAGTTCTAATTAAGTTACAATTTAGTAAGATGTTGCAAGTTCAGAAGCTAAGTATATTAACCTATTTTAGTAACATTTTGACATAATTTCTCTTGCTACTCGTAAATGATACATTGATGTTTTTTTTTCTGATTTACTTGACGAGTGCTGTAGAAATTGACATTTACGATTTACGATTCCGCAATCGATGTTTGAGTAATGAAAAAATTTGTAAAAGTAATTACCTACTTGTCATGTTGGTAATGAAAGTTTAATATCACAATCCAAGGGAGTAGTCAGGTTGGGCGAAAGAGGGTAGCTAAGCTCCGAGCTGGGCGTAAGTAAGCTAAGTGCTGGCTTGACTCACACACAACTGCACTGTAAAAAGTGTCCACCCTTATTGACATTAAAAAGAGGATTTTGAAGACTATGATCGTCTTGGATTTGGCTTTGCTGTGTTTTGACCAGATTTGTACGCACTGTTGCATGTACAGTACGAGTGTACTTATAGTGTGGGTCCCGCTGATTTGAGGGTTTTTGTGTAGGGGGGGGGGGGGCTTCCTCTCGCAATCCTGTGACCACCAGGCATACAAGACTGTAACTCTCTCTTGGCTCTCGATGGATTGCCTGTTTCTCAGTAGTGGCAACTTTTTTTTCCAATTATCTTATTCTTTAGCCATAAGGGGACTGAAGCCTCAGACAGCTTTTTGCAGCTTCATTGGACTTGGTAGGTTTGATTCTTCTTATGACAGTGTTGTTATACATAGTTCTTAATAACTCTGGTCCCGTGGATGGCATATGGGGTGACCTTGAAAGTAATAAAATCGACTATAACGTACCGACACAAAGTCGTGTTAAAATGCGTGCACCCCACGAAACCGTAGGACGCTGACGCGCAGTGTTGCCAATTTAAAAAAAAATTGGGTTCCCAACAGACTGGTTAAATCTTGCTACAAAGTATTTTAAAAAGGTAATAAAATTACAAGTCAGGGATTAAAGATATGAAGAAAAAAAGCATTGGAGAACTTAATTTATGTTTATTGTCTTACACCTAAAAAATATAAAATTAACGACAGTTAACTGTCATAAATCTATTTTTAAAAGATACTTAAACATCTTCAAATAAACGAAATGAGCAAAAAAAGAGATCTCAATAATGGAATAACATTTTAGTGTTAACATAAAAAGAGATTCTTTGGAAAGCAAGCTTTTGTACAATCTATATTAAAATCCTTATTTTATAATAATAATAGTATAAAATGTATACAAACATTTTTCTTTAATGAGCACTTACATTATTTTAAAAAAAATCCGCTATATCTATAATTATATTAATACGTGAAGTAAATGCTTTCGGCACCTTTTTAAGCGTATTGCGTGCACGGAAGACTGTTAGATTTGGCATGGTTAAAGTATATATGGAGAAGGAGTGCAGAAAGCTAAAATTTATTAATTAGATCTGTTACTAATATATTAAATAATATAAATTAATACTGCGAATCCTAACCCGACCAGTACCATTGAACTTAGACCCCCCAAAATATTTACATTGTCACTCAACGAAAAGTGACAGCAAGTGATGTAGATAGTACTCATTGTTTAGGTTCATCAATACTGCATGCAAATGTCAAACAGAAAATAGTCTATGCTCAAAAAATCGCTGGTCGAATTTCGAGCTTAGGGCATTCGCTAGTTCATTTTAATTTTATTTACATTATCGCAAGCTCTATAGCAAGAGTAGCCAAATAGTCGTTCGTAAAGGTCGAGCGATCGAGAGAGCTTTATAAGTCGATCGTTGGAATTTCCAAAAAGTAAAAGTTTTAAAGCGCCTATAAATATTCAAACCACGTAGCCAACATTAGTTATTACTTTAAATAGATAATTGCCGATATATACATCTCGAAATTATAGCATCTGACTTCAAATTTCATGAACATTGTGTCTTTGCCATTATAGAAAAAAAAAACAAGTATTAGGTTGGATTTGCTAGCTAAATAATTTATGGTAGATTGCCAGCGCTATATAAGTTTGAGAATCCCTGCTGTTATGGAGGGTAGAAGTAAAGAAAACTATCATATATGGAGGACAAATTGAAAAAGTCTCCAGCAAATTACAATTCAAAAACCCACCAAAATGGTGCTAGCGTAGCAAGAGAGAATAATACTTTTCATGGTTTTATAGTTTTACTGTTGCAAAAAAGCATGAATGGGAAGAGATTGTGGAATGAAAAGGAGTTTAAAAGCTAAAAAAAAAATAAGTGACGTTATCTTTAAAAAAATTCATGCATGGAGATTGTACTTCTTGTATCTAAGCTCCATACCTACTATATAGTTATATAAAACATATATAGAATTCAAAATATGCCTAAAGATTTTTAACCGACTTAAAAATAGGAGGAGGTTGTCAATTCGAATGTATATTTTCATAGATGATGGAATAACTTCTTTATTTATGAACTGATGATTTGAATGACTCTTTTTTTCGTTGCAAAGGTGATTTTTAATTTCATTGGCACTGGGCCTTCGACTTCGAAGTTACACCTGGGAACACTTCAAAATCATTGAAATTGATTTTTTTTTTGTTGATTTGTAATCTTATGACATACACATATGAAACTAAAATGAATAATGATTTTAGTAAACGTAGATTGTACAATTTAATAATTATAATTAGCGCCTTAATAAATTACATTATTATAAAGTTCTCACAGCATCCAAAATATTTTTTTTTTATTCGATAATTTACTAAAGGAAATTATTTCATATTTAAAAATGATTTATTAAATTTTTAACAAACTGACTTACATCACTGATTGTTTTTTTTTGGTTTTGCAACGATATTTTTTGAAATTTAAATCAGTTTTAATTTCATTTCAGTGTGGGCTTAAGAGAGATAAAATTAGCTATTGTTATAAATATATTTTAATAAGCATTAGCACTTCATGCTGGTTGGGTATTCGATAAAATTTTCAACAAATCAATCCATTCAAAAAATTACTCAAACTTGAACCCTAGTTTCAAGGAAGGGTTAAACAGAACTTTTCCTGCTGAACTGTATATCAAGTACCTAACAAATTCATGCCCTGTGCAGGTAGAGGCTTTCTAAGGTACCTATAAGGTTTTCGGTCGGATGTAAGGTGTCAAGACCTTGGAGTATAAATCCTAAAAAAATTTACTGATGAAAGTAAACAAAAACTACAACTGAAATTTATTCTCGTGTTGGTCAGCCCTAGGGTTGCCAACATTTTTTTTGTATCAAATATAATATATTTGAAGCTATTACCTAAATAAATATAGTAGATGGAATAAAATATAGTTAGGTATCAAATAAATATTGTAATTTATAAAAAAATTTTTTACTGCTTGATAAATAAATAGATAATGACAGATAATAAAATTGACAATGGCATACCATGTCTCGTTCAGAAAGAGATAAAGGCTGCGGAAGAAAAATATTGTAGTTTCGCTTACTATAATTTTTTTAGAAATATAGTATTAAGATATTTAATATAGTAATATATTATATTATATAGTAGGGTTGGTAACCCTAGTCAGCCCAGTCTGAAAGTATCTTGGATACAAGGAACTGTGGCAACCACTTGAATCTGAAAAGGAACTAAATCAATACGAAATTAGTTCAGATATATAACAGAAATGTAACTTTTATATTAACTACTACTATTTTTATAGAATATCGTATAAAATCGCAAAAGTATCAAGATATATTGAGCCGCGTACATAGGCCTCTTTGGTGTCTTGGTCAACTTTTTCAATTAACAATATCTATGATAAAATTATTAACGAAAAAGTTTCAATTATAAAACTTACTAAAAAAAATATATTATAGTTACAATAAAAAAATAATATAAATTGAGCAAAAATAGGTGTTGGAAAGTTTTCTTAGGAATCTAGAAAAATACTTAATTTAATTATTATTAAAGTAACAATAAGATTATTATCATAATACTAATACGTAATACTATAGATTGTGGGTGTAATTTATATTGGTCTTAGTTTTCAAATATAATAAATACAATCAAAGACGCGAATACAATCATCTCTAAATTAGTAGCGCCCTCTACTGAAAAGCGGAGATATTTAAAATAGGCAGTACGAAAATCTCAAATTTTTTGGCTCATAATCAATAATGTTTAGTCAACCTATATTGGTGGTGTTTCAAAATTGCTAGACTCTTCTTCTTCTTCCTAACTTGGCAAGTAAGTCCTCTTTAATGAAGACCATTACTGCAATTATCAAGTTAATGAAGTGTCGTGTCTTATGACGACTTCGTTATCCTAACAAGATGGTGGCTCCCTTGTTACAACTTTTTAGGGAGTTTTTGTGGGATCCCAGATTGCACGCTGATAGTTTATATTTATAATCCACGTCACTTATGCTTAAAAACCAAACTATATCACGCAAAACGCCACCAATATTATATAATATAGATTCAAAAACCAAAGTAAATGAATTAAAAATAAAATCCACAACATATTACTTCAAGATCCCGCCAAAAACTCTCAACTACTAGACTTATTGCATTTATTTATTAATATTGAATTAATTAAAAATTAATGTATTACTACATCGAACTTTTCAAATGCAATTTGTGAATTTTAATTTTCATTCAAAGAAAAATACACAGGCTATAAATTAATAATAAATAACGTACATTGCTATTATCAACTTTTAACGTTCATAATATTATTGGTCTTTCAGTAATTATGTCTATTTTGAGCATAAGAATTGCATTGTCTTAAATAAAATTATTACTGTATTAATATACTGTAAACAAATGAATTTATGTATAAAACATAAATCAATATTATTTGTCTTTCAGTAATTAAATCTATTTTTAGCATAAGAATCGCATTGTCTTAAATAAAATTATTACTGTATTAATATACTGCAAACAAATGAATTTATGTATAAAACATAAATCATAGTTTGAACAATAAACTACTTATATCATAAAATATAAATATACTAGCTGTGCTCGCGGCCCCAATCGTGTGGACTACAGAATGCCGTGGTCTGTTGAGCGCACGCGCGATTTATGCTGCCGCCACTTCACATAAGGCAATCGCTTGCCGGTTATTTTAAAGACAAATATAATTATTATGGGTAAAATTTAGAAAACACATATATGCTATTGATAACTTTTTTGTAGGTTTTTTAAGATCTACAATAATGTAGTACATTAATTTGAAATATTATAGTTTACTCAGCGTGAGCAATTGCAGCACTACAAAGGGTCTTTTTCCGAAATGATTCACCAATAACATCACTGTTTATTTCGCATGTTACTTTGTCTTACAAAATATATCCTTTAACGTGACCAGATAACATACCTATGAATATGATGAGAGACAGACAGAGAGGCGTTGTATTTTATAATACGTGTATAGATGTAAACTTATTTTGAAGTTATATTTATTTATGGGCGTTATAAACACGCGTAACAAAGTCTACACTATGAAGTTGTTTGCAAAACTTCGTCTTGTATTAAAGTGAATATAGTCACACTCGATTTTATGCGTAACATTTACATCCAGTGTGAATATTCAAATAAGTATAACTTCCAACACGTGTACAATACCTTACACGCATCCATATTTTTGTGCCTATATTACATATAGTTTTATTTATTGACAATTACTTCTATTAAATTGTAGGTACACTATAGCCAAATGCAGATACGATATACATATTTGAAATGTGTTTAACACAGTTTTAAAAACGACCAGTGCTAGAATGAGCGATTATACCTACCTACGACGATTACGCTGTTAATTTTTGGGAAGACATAATCTTAAGAAAATTGTGGAATTTCACATTTTTCGAAACACTGGCAATACTTGTGCCATATTCAATGGTTATTGCCTCCTTCTTGTTCATTTTAATTTTTCGAACTTGCAACGTGTTTATAACACAACGTATCCGATAAAAGTATCTTAAAACCGAAATATTATAAGTAGGTACCTATATTAAGTAAAAATTGAGCCAATTTCCATTTTCAGTCTTTGGATTGAGCTTGGAATTGCTTACGTCATATAAATTAAATCTATTTGTACAATGGAATAATTAAATAATACTTAATTTAATCTTAGATTTTTTATCTTAGATCCTGGGTGGGCGTACTCGTGCTATCCCATATACTGGTTACATTCTTAAGTTAGTTAAGTTTATCTATTTTACTTATTAAAATATTGTAAGAAAAAAAATATTTTTATTTATCTTTGTTTTTGGATAAATAAATTTAGTACAGCTCTCTAATAAGCCGAATGTAAAACAACTGTATGCACCATCATTGAGTATTTTGTAATCAAAACACATTATCTACTAAGGCGCCAACGGCATTTTAGTATTTAATCGTATAGTAGGTACTTTAAGCTAAGGATAAGCAAATGTGTTTTGGTATTCGAATGTATTAAAAGTACTTACGTACATACTTGTATTTTACAAATCTACTTAGCGAAATTCACTTTTTTATATTTAGCATGAAGATCAAAATTTACCAAACTTATTTAGGTTTACAGACTATGTAAAATGGCTATTTTAAATAAGATCTTTCAAAAATGCTCCAAAGAAGATATATATCATTTCTGACTTCTGCTATCTGCTATCACCTTATTAGAAATACCTCTTTAAGACAAAATGCTAGTGTTAAAAAAACAGGCACTTCACAGTCTCTGCAATCTGGGAACTGTCAATTTATCTCTTATACACCTAAGTGTGGTTAATTTTGCCGGCGACGTCGGCACCATTTGCTCATGGTCTCTTCTTTTCATCGGTCGCGATGGAGGCAAACAGGTCCTTGGCACATTCGTTATATGAGGGTGGGACTTTACGTGCTTCCTGAGAGAGGAGGGATCCGTATACCTCTTCCCGCAACCGATAGCACCACAAGCGTAGGGTCTCTGTAAAAAAGAAACAAATATTATTACAATCCAATAACGTTAATAACCATCACCATCATGTCACCCAAAATGTTCAGTGCTGGGACATAGGCCTCCTCTAATGATCGACACAAAGACCGGTCCTTGGTTGCTTGCATTCAGTGGATTCCTGCAACCTTCACTAGGTTTTCAGTCTACCTTGTGGCGGGTCTGTCCACGCTGCATCTTCTGGTAAGTGGTCACCACTCGAGAACTCTATAGCCCCATCAGTTGTCCTTTCAACAAGCGATGTGTCCCGCCACTGCCACTTAAGGCTAGCAATTCTGAGAGCTTGAGAGATTTCGACTTTAGTTCTTCTGTGATTCTTCTCATTTCAAAGAAGTTAGAGAAGGTGAAGAGAGAGAAGGTGGGTGCTTAAAATAGTAATTGTTTATAATTTAAAGCACCCAAAAAATCTGTATGAAATACAGATCCGCCTATTGCTTAGAAATACCTGAATAAAAAAGTTACTTACGGCATTAAAGTGTGTTCTCTGATGCTTGGCCCTATCTGAAGAATTGGAGAATGCTTTCCTGCAGTGTGGCGCAGGGCAGGCGTACGGTCGCTCACCTGTGTGAGATCTGACGTGAATCTTCAAATTTTCCAAACGCGAAAATGCTTTACCGCATCCTGGATGCTGTAAAATTATTACAATAAAAGACTTTGGTCGAATTGTAAGCCAGAGTTTGTGATTATAAAGATAATTTTACAAAATATTACCTAAAAGGAAGGATAAAATCAATATCTAATACATAAGGATGATTACAGACGATCTGCATTCGGGCAATGACCCTAGGTTTGAATCTCTAACTTAAATGAAGGAAATTTGATTTATATCAATCCAATAACCCAAACTACGTGAAGCGACTTTAGGGAGTTTTTGGCAGGATTTTTTTAAATTACAAACTTTCGTTACTCGGCTTTATGTTCTGCAATATTAATGGTATTTTGCGGTACATAGTTTAATTAATGTGCATAGTTGAAATAATGACAAGAGACCTAAATTTTGACATGCCAAAAATCTTCCCAGATAGTTTTGTTAGAACGCTGAAGATTTAACAAGACAATTTAAAAAAAGGAAACTAATTTCAATGACTTTGAAAAGTCCCCTGGTGTATCGTCGAAGTTAAAGGTCCAATGCCAATAAAATTAAAATAGGACCACTCCTGAGGTATTCCATCTCCAACAAAAAAATCATCAACGAAATCGGTTCATAATCAAAGAAGTTAGGGCTGAACAACCACACAAAATACATTCGAATTGATAACATTTTTTTTTAAGTTAGTTAAAAAACAGTGCATCATAAGACCTTTAGAACTTACATTACAAAAGGAAACGCGTGAAAGATGATCATCTAAATTTAATCATACTTTAAATTGAAACACTAATAAAGAAAAACAAAAAATGTAAATAATTATTTGAAAGAAAGATAGAAACATTATTTATTGTCACAAGATATACGTTGTGTTTACAATAGAAAAGCATGGAAAAAAACCTAATTAAACATAAAATATTAAAAACAAAAGTAAGAAAAATAAACGATGTGACAAAAAGATTTGGCATTAGGCTTTTTGTGGCCCTTGAGGAAAATTACCAGACGACGCTGTTTTACAGCCAAATTTATTTATACAAATATTCAAATAAGTAGTTATTTATAAAATAAAATATCAATAGTTGATATTTTTATGAATTTATTTACAAAAGAATTTAAATATAACTTTATAGTATTGTTAAATTCAATTAACCTCATTTAACACTAAGATACATGTAAAGAAGGTAGTGTGTGCAGTAGAGGGACAAACGTTGAGTATAAATGTTGAGAAGGCGCGCTGAGTCTCAAAGAGCTGAACAGACGCAATTCTGGTCGAATGACACGTAGCGACGTCCCATCAGAATGCTTTTTCAAACGTGTCATTAAATGTGTGACGTAAAAAACGACTGTATAATGCTATGGTTTACTTACATGACATCTATTAGGCTTATGCCCTGAATGAACCCGCATATGAATTAGAAGTTTGTAGCGAGCGTTGAATGGGCGGCGAGCGCGTGCGCAGTCTCTCCATAGGCAGCTAAACTCATCACCTAGGAATTAAAAGGAAAAGTCTTATTTTTTTTTGCTTCAATGTTTTTGAGGAGTTCCCTGGTGTATCTTCGATGTCAAAGGTCTAAGGTCCAATGAATTTAAAATGGAACCACCCTTAAAGTATCCCCTTTCTAAAGAAAAAAGAATCATCTAAATCGGTTCATAAACAAAGAATGCCTGAACATCCATAAAATATACATTAGTTTTGAGAACCTCCTTTTTTGATGTCGGTTCAAAATATGTGGAGTATTGTATTGAATAGCATGTTAAAGGTAAAGGTTCGGGTTACGACTGAGACCAGAGACCGCGACACGCGACCAAAACAAAAAACAGAGATATGTGTTACCTTCTCTGAAGGTGTATTAGGGCCCGAGAACGAAGCCGCTAAACGGAGTCAGAAACCACTATTCAGGAGTTTTCGCGGAATTTTGATTTGTCATGTCGTCGTTTTACTACTGTTGGCGACAGAACAGTCATTTTCGTGTTTCATGTTAGGATATTATGTGATATTACTGTGTTTGCGTGTTATATACTATGTGTTACGATAAAATAGATTAATACAGACAATATTATAGAGAAATGTTAGCAACTACGCTACATTACAAGTTGCATGTTATATATTAGGATGTATATAAACTATTATGAATTGTGTGTCACATATGTGAAAATATAACTAATACAAAATAGATTAATGCATAGAGTAAGCCAATAGAGTAAGGATATCAAATATTATAGAGATTTTACGAATGGAAAACAGTGAGCCGCCCGTAAATTACATTGTTTTTGGCTTGTATACGGAATATATACTTGATGTGTATTATAAGTGAATATGTAATAGATAGGTAATACAAAGAGGAACATTTTGATATATGACATGTGCACATAAGATATATAATGACAGAAATATAGAGAGATTAACAGGGCAACCAAATCGAAAACTGAAATTAAAACAAAGTTAAAACACGAAATAAAACGGGGCTCTCTTTACGGTAATTCCTCGAACTACTTAAGCTCGAAGAGGGGCCGTATTGGGCACGGTGCAATTCAACGAGTCTACAAGTACAAGTAACAAGTAACAACGAAAAGAAAGCTTTGGTCGTCCTGCGAACAGTCAACAATCAAGATATCGACTTTCATTGAAGACCCGGCACCTCAAGCGGTCGTGCATTATTGCACCCCCCGGACCCCCTCACTACTAACATCACGCCACCCACTGGCATCCGTACGGTGTCTACGAGACGGGCATCCGGCGCAACAAAACGCCCGTCCAAACCGGGGAAACGTCACACACACCAACCTCACGCAGAGGGGAAGTGACGCGTACCCAACAACTACCATACATAATGTGGGGTGGGAATTAAACTGATAAAAGTGACTGATCCGAACGACACTAAGTAAAACAAACCCAAACATATATAGGATTTTCCTTGTATTTATCACACTTGACATTGGCAAAATTGTCTACATAGGCAGAATGCCAAAACTAAAAGAAAAAAAAAAAGGATTTTCAAAACTATAACAGTCGTAGAATTGTTCCGTCTGGGTTATAACCAGCTTTCTACGCACTATGATATGTACAGTGCAAGTAGTCGATGGTTCGAATTCCAGTGATTTAGTATTTTTATAGTTTGTTTTTTTTTGTATTTTGTTTATAAAGTTATGAAAATAAATATTACTTCGTTACTACCGGTGTCCCAAGACATCTGTCGAGTAAATTCATAAACTTGCGTTATTTCGCCCTGTATTTTGTTTATTGTGCTCAAGTGAAGTGAATTATCGTACTAATATAATAAATGTGAAAATGTGTATGTTTGGATGTTTGTTACTCAATCACGCAAAAACGGCAAAACGGATTTGAATGAAATTTAACAGACAGATAGTATATGACCTGGAATAACACATAGGATACTTTTTATCTCGGTAAAAGTTACAGCTTAACAAGTATTATCCTACAAATATAATAAATGTGAAAGTTTGTATGTTTGTTACTTAACCACGTAAAAACTACTGAACGGTTTTGGATGAAATTTAGCATACAAATAGTCTATAACCTGGAATAACACATAGGGTACTTTTTATCCTGGTAAAAACATAATCTAACCACTATTATCCTACAAATACAATACCCATCTATGATTTTTTTTTGCTTTGTTGTGTTTGAAATCAGCTGGTGCATATGCAATAATATAGCGGAGTGGTAGGGATCGCGTCCACCATACACATATTGACAACCCCATATGATTTTTTTTTGTTTGTCGGGTTCCGAGATCAGTCTGTGTATATCCAGTAATACGCAGACGAAGTACACGGGTACCAGCTAGTTATAAATAACAACTATACCATTTCCATTTCTTTATTTTCTCGATGACAGCTCCTGTGAAAACTTGAACGAGCGTCTTTTTTACATTATGTATGCATTATTTTATAAAAATATGACGTTTATACACGTACAAGGTTATACCAGAGTCGGAGAAACTGATAGGGATGGAGCTATAACAGACCCGGTATTTTTTTACAAATGTAAGAAACTAAACTACTGCCGGATACTTTTGTACAAATTTATTAACTAATATTATATTTCATTACAAGATGTTACACGTATTAATTCTTGATTGATAATGCCAACTTCTTCAAAATTTTCGAAGCTATTATAAAATAAGTAGGTACTCGACAATGAAACGAAATAATTATAATGACAGGTAATCTTTATTTATTTTTTAATCAAAATCTGATGAATCGTCACTGTCACGATATAATGCGATCAACTATCAAATTAGAACTGTCATCGAGAAAATAAAGAAATGGAAATAGTATAGAAGCATGTATTATAAGTTGCTCCAAGAACTCCCTGCACAGTTTGAACTAGAGAGCCACCATTTTGTTAAAGCATTGTTTGAACTCTGAATATTAGAAAAATATTCTATCCACATGGTATTGGCATAATTGTGTATAAGCTCACGTTGTCATTTAAAAAGGAGAAGCTTACCTTTATAAGTATTTACATGAGCCCTTTCAATGTGCTCCACCAATGTGCTTTGATTTGGGTATCTTTCGTAACATTGTTCCCAGAGGCAAACTCTCTCGCCTAAAATATAAACAAGAGCTATATTTTTAATCACGCTCGTACATGATAAGTAATAACATAGTAAGATTTTAGAATATGGTAATGAATTTGCTTGCTATAAAATTATACAATGATATAATAAACTTTGAGTATTACTATTAAAATAAACATTATAACCGGTCGTCGCTTTAACTTTTTTAAATGCCTCCTCAGGAGGAACGTTGAAAAAAGATTATTTTACTCTAACTTTACGACTTACTAGCTTGATGAAAATAGATTAGTTTTTAGTACCTTGATTACCGTCTTTGTCGACTTTTCTTTGATTTTGACTTTTATTTTCCGTATTAACATCATTATCTCCTTCTAAAGTCAGTCCGAAGTCATCTAAATTAACAAATAAATCTTCTTCGTCAAACGTTTCAGAGTTTTCATCGTAATAAATCGAACTTTGTACATCGCTTTCGATAGATTCAGAAAGTGATATTTTCCTCTCGTGTCTATTAAAATTGAACTCCGTACAACTAGTCGGTGTATCTGGGAGTATATAATTCTTCTCGCTGTCTAAATTGTATAAAATATTATTCGGATAGCTGTAATGTTCGATACTACTTATAGGTCCATTATTATTTGTTGAACTACAATCATTTATATCAAAATCCTGTAGATTGTTGTCTTCAATGTTATAGTTGCAATAGCGTTTTGAAAACGCTGTTTCTATAGATGGCAGTAGATTTGTTTCATTTGTGACAGAAGGTTCGTTAAACTCCGGTGTCAAACGACACGACTCACTGTCTTCTCTACAAAGCTCGTCTATTAAAGATTCGTCGTCAATGTAGTCCGTATTATTTTCGTAAAGCTTTGTTTGCTCTACATTATAATCTTTACCTGATTGTTCATCAAAATCGATACTGTCCAGATCTAACAGAACATCTTTTATATTTTGGTCATTAATGTTTGTATCAATTACATCATCGATCATTTCAAAATCACCAGTATTCGAAGCTGTATTGCTATTCCAATTATTCAATACTTCGAAATCGAAGCTTTCCTCAATACCGTATTTAAAATTATCGTTTTTCTTATTTTTATTACTATTCTCCAACTCTAAGTTGAATTGTGACATATAGAACGCGTGTAAATCAGTCACATTGTCGTTTTTGTCTTGGAACAACTCGTCCTCGTCATAACAAGGTATGATATCATATTGAGCCATTATACTAAGTTCATTTACCTACAAAAGTTCAGTAATCTCTATGTTGAGGTGCTTGTAATTGACATGTGGTGTTTACTGTAATGTTTCGCGCATATGGTTTTGCTATTATTATAAAAATAAACTTTCTCTGCGTAGCGTCACGCGTGGTGAAGGAGCGGCATCTGCGAATTATAAATTATTAATAGGTTTTTTTCTTCACTTATTATTAAAACTTATAGACACGTGTTACTGTTACTAACATATAAAGTTGTTACGAAGTAGCTTTTTTTTCTTTTGTTAATCACAGTGACGGAATTAACAGCCTTTTGATGGTGACCGTGCTTATTTATTTTTAGAAAAAAAATTATTATGTTTTTGGATATTAATTTAGCTGTGGATTCTTTGCACTTTTTTATGTTAAACAAATAACAACTTAGTAAAAATTTTAGTAAATGTCACCGTGGAAGCTTCGTTAAATGCACGTTAGTTAATTAGCTTCTCCAGCATCGATGTATACGTAGTTATATTGGTTTTTATATGAAATATAATTGACCTTAACAAACAAGTTAGCAAAATTGCAAAAAAATTCAGAAAGACATATTGAGTGGTTTAAGTTAGTAAGAAATATTCTCGAAAATATTAGCCTAATTTCAAAGTTATAAAAACCCAGCAAAGAACTAAGCTTTCCTGAAATTTTCAACCCTAGGTAAGAAGTTTACCTTCAGTATTTTCCTACAAACTCCACTAATACGTTTTCTATATTACAAAGTTGATTCGATTAATTATAATTTATATAATGTCTACAAAAAGGAGAACTAAGATATGCGGCAAGATGACTTCGACATCTGTTTGAAAAATAGGCAGGATGTTGTGACACGATTCATAGATGATCAAAGTATACATACCTACATAGAAACGCAAGAAAAATATAATTTAATATAATACAAATTAATTCTCACAAGCTGGGCCGGCATACGTTGTTCTGCCCTTCCAATAATTTATAAACTCGACCACAGCGCCACCTAACCTGTTTATATCCCTAATAACTTTTCCATGACCATAAATAAAACGAAAAAGAAATACGATCTTGAGTTCATAGAAAAATCTGATAAAGAAAATGACGCGTTGAGTTTTTCCGAATTTTGAAATATTCCGGGAACATTTTCCAATTATTTTTTTTTGCCTTAACAACTTAATTGGGACGACTATCACAAATATTTTTAAACAAAATATAACCAAAACTGTACAGTCATACCCAACAATATAGCCGTTCTGGGTAATATGGAAGTTTATTAAATAATATATTAACTAGATTCGTCTTTATTAGCCATAAAGATAAACGATACGAAACGACAATAACGATATAGCATACGATATTAATACCCTTAAAATTAAATTTCTGACTAACGTGTTCTACAAATTTATGCTCACATGTAGGTTACTGTTGAGATTATATCGACAGAAAATATTTAAAAGTCCGAAAGTATTTTCTTTAACTTTGTATTTTTTATTGAAGTAGTAGTCGATGAGTAAATAATTTCTACATAGGAAACATTTAAGAAACTATAAAAAGTAAGTTTCTTAAATACCTAATCTATTATATCAAAGATATAAATGAGCGAGGTTTACCGCTGTACGCCCATCACACACTACTGGATAAATTTTCATTTTTTTTACACCTTACATTTTTGGTCCTTATCTAAAAAAATATCACGATATCTTTTAAGAAACTGCTATTTTTATAAGTACCACGCTTTCAGCGATATGTTTTCTTAACATTGTGTTAATATAACAAATACCGCAGACGAAGTCGCGGGTATCAACTAGTCAATGGAATACCTATTATTTTTATTTATTATTAATAATATATTAATTTCAATATTAGAGTAAGTAAATTATGTTACTTTTAATTAATTGATAACAATAACTTATACTTGCATAAATTATAATAAATAAAATAAATATCCGTCAAATAGCTTAATGATGAATTTAAATATTATCAACTTCATGATTATTTTTGCATCATGATTCATAATTTAAATGTAACCTACTTTTTTTTTGTGATGTAGTGGAATATCCACTAAATATTTTCGAATTTTAAGGTAATTTACGACAATACAGGAGAAATATATTTCTTTTTTAAATTTACCATGATAATTATAAGCAAGTAAGTAATTAGTCTTAGAGATAATAACGATGTAAAACGAGTTTTTTTGTATTTGCTAAGCCTAGTTGTATTTAGTTTTAATTAAAGTTACGATGTTTTTTTAACATACATATTATAAAACAAAGTTATAAATAATATAAATGAAAAATAGTTGTTAGTAGAAAATAATTAAAAAACATTAACTTTTATTTAATAGAAAAAATAAATATCTAAATGACAAGATATCACAATATATTTGGCACGTAATTTAATTTAGTAAGATATTAAAAAAAAACCATAAAATACCATATTACGAAGGAGTAGTTGAAGATAAACCCACTTGCGTCAATTCAAGAAAAAAAATATACAGGTAAGCATAAAAAATTATACTACTTATATTTTAAAAAAAAATTAACACACCTGAACAACCGAATCACTTTAAAAAAAGGTCACATATCTTGTCACTGCGATGGCGCGAAACGTTGTCATAGTGACGCGTAACCAAATTTCAGGTTTTACACGCGGGAACACCACCTAACTACTCCAGTATTAAACAGGGAATGACACGACTAAACAGGAGAGCTTACGGGATAGCAAAAAAAATTGTTCAACTGAAACCATAAAACGTGGATTTAATTGCAATGGAAGGGGCAAGACGAACTTAAGAAATTGAGCAGCGGAATACTTCGTTTAAATTATAATATTTTTCATGTGAAACATCTAATGCGGCGGGTCAGACCGACTGTTGGCGTGGCGACGCGTCGCCATACGCTTAAATAAGCAATCATAATTTTCTTTTTTATTTTTGATTTTGCTTTGCTTTGATTATGCCATATTTATTTCCTTCCATAAACGGTTCATTTAAGCATATTATCTGTAGAAAATAATTTCGATGTTTTACACTCATTTTATTTATTAACGTATAATATAATACAGTTAAAAAACTTACAAATCTTTATTAATACATATTATAAAGCTAAAGATATGGCTTGTTTTTTTCGTTTATGTATTTATTTGAATTCCTTAATCTCTCAAACAATCAGTCAGATTTGTTTTTTTCTTCTTTTTGTAGCCTCTTTATTGGAGAAGGTATAACATAATGCTACGACCTTTAGTAGCGGGCAGTAACCATGAATGTCAAGCAATACGATAATTTTACGGTAACCTCCATCTCGGCACGACTAATAAATTTTTTTACGCCTTATCTTTGCCACACTATGAAACTGTCTCCCGGCCAGAAGACTACCAGGTTCTTTGTTCTGCTACAATACAAAAAAATCTGGGCAGTTGTAGGCAAGTATGGAAAGTGGGAACAATAAACATAAGCATTACATGGTATATAATGCAAACTAATTTATACAAAAGGATAAAATAATTTATTTATTTAATAAAAAATTTAACATTGACTGACGAACAATGCATAGCTTAAATTGACCAGTCCAAAAGCATGAAGCATTTCCATAGGGAAATCGACAGAGGTATGGCACAGAGATCTCTTAGCGCAAGGAAACTGCTTTGCGGTAAAAATAGGTGTATCTCTCATATAAATTATTAAAAGGAAACAAAAAACCCGATTGCAGCGAAAAAAAAAACAATTGACTTAAAAAATATTTTGTTCCGTTTTTGCTCTTTATTTGATATTTAGATGTTGTACTTAAATATTACATAGTCTATGTCACTCTCACAAATAAGGCGAATATAACGACATGCCCTATGCTAAAACCCATCAAGCCGTTTAGGCTAAAGAGCGTGCCAAAGAAATACATACATACATAATACATTATGCTCGAAAAACTTAACCCTCTGTTTTCACATTCTGGTAGAAATGAATGAATAATTCTATAAGATATTTCTATTTCAAATTACCGAATGAAACCACATCTAGAGATTTTCTTTCTACGTTGGTCACATGTGCTTTTCGTATAACCAAATTTAATTGTATATTCAAAACGTTTTGTAAACTATATCGACTAATACTTAACAGCTTAACCATAAGATCGAAAATCGTTTGCGAGTTACGTTTCACTACAAGCATTTGCGTCCCAGTACTGAACATGTCTTTTGGCGCCAACAAACGTATTGATTCGTTTATCACAATTAATTAAGTTTTAATCATCTTTTTTTAAAAATTCAAACCGCCTTTATAAGGTCTTGATCATTTAAACAGATAAGTAATTATACAACTTATGTGTAAGTAAATTCGAATCTTGCTACCCTTAAAGCACATTTTTTATCGTACTACGGGAAGGTGAAGGCTCTGTCCCTGATGGTAATCATAGTACAATACAAAACTAACGGCCACCACCGAGAGATCTCAATCCATCGGCTACGGTTTTTTATCTGACCTTACTGTTAGCTTGAGGGGCCGTATCCAAAAACAGAGCCGCTGATGGCTTTTACTGCTTTACCAGACCTGGGGTCGAGCGCTTAAAGCACTCAGCAGCAAAAGCGTGGGCAACAAGCGCGCGAGGGTGCCAAAGTGGCCGGACCTCGGCTTAGGGTGTTGCCGCGATTGCAATGATGTCGCGATCTGACTAATTCCCTATCCGTAAAATTCGAGTTAAACCAACATATACATATATACATGTCCCCGTCCCTGCCTCCTGGGAGGAAGGAAGGAACATGTGTATATGTATTTAGTGATCTGAAATATGATCTACATTACTGGCGTAAAAAGAAAAAAAAGTCTCCTTACAGAACCTATGTACCTGTGTGATGTGCACGTATGTATGAACATATTGTGTGTAATGATGTATGTGGGTAGCTAAGTGATTGCAAGTGCAGCGTTGAGTGTCACCTGTGTCGCGCAGGCGGCTGCCAGACTCAAGGTTTTCACACCGAGAAACGGACTTAAGCTCGGCGACTGTCGCTGTAGGCGCATGGACAGTAACTGTAGTAGCTCGTGAAAATCTTAATGGAAAAATAGTGCTCACTATCCACTAAATTGTTAGAAATGATATATTATAGTACATAGGTATAATGTTTCAAAGTTTCATGCGATAGATTCTAAAGTAAAGTTTGTAAAATATTGTTGTAACGTTGTATTAATTTACTATCTTAGAAATGTGTCGTAACACGGCTAAATACAGATTCCTGCCAACCCGCTTATAGGCGTATTTATTAAAACGGTATAAAAGATCAGGGTATTTTTACAAATTACAGTTAGAAAATTTTATCTGTAAACTGAAAATATAATTAAATACTACCTACCCTGTTCCGCGTGCTGGTGTGTGACTCAAAACTAAATTATTTCAGTTTGGAAAATGCTCTTCTCTATTCAAGCTCAAGGATAATTAGTTTGTTAGAGAGATACAATACATGACGTGGAAAAAGCTCTTTACTTTTTTTCAATAAAAATAGCTTACTGTAATAGGCTGATCTCCTTCCTAACTTAGCAACTAGACTTCTTTAATGCAGTACGATTACTGCCATTATTAAGTGATTATAGTGTGTCCTATCTTATGACGATGTCAGTATCCTAACAAGATGGTGGCTCCCTTGTTAGAACTTTCTAGGGAGTTTTTGTGGGATCCCAGAATGCATGCACTTAGTTTATATTTATAATTCAGTTTAGTTATGCACAAAAACCAAACTATATCACGCAAAATGCCACCAATATTACATAACGTAGGGTCAAAAACCTAAGTAAAAAAATTAAAAACAAAAACCACAACATGTAATTTCGAGATCCCGCCAAAAACTTTAATAGACTGTAATTTTGTAACAGGTTTATTATTTGACCTATTATATCTCACCCCTACTGGCTGTATACCGGATGATTTTAGAGCGCGACTCATTATTAAAATCATTAAAAAAAAGTAGATCAAGGTGTGAATTTTTGGACAAGAAATTTTCATAAAATTTTTCATTTCAAATTATACATACCACCCCACATGTCACTGTGATTTAATTTAATATTTAATAGATTTAAAAAAAAATGTTTTTACGATTTTATACTTGCAGCAAAGAAAATTACATTAGAAATTAATGAATGCTATAATATTATTCTTTCTTTATCACGGCAAAGATCGTTGGGAAAATTTAAAGAAAATGCTTTAGTGTTGTTGTGCCGTTGAACTTTTGATTAGTTTTTAATTTGTGAAATAACTTGTTTTATAATTGTTATGTGCTTTACTTTAATTTTTAATTTAATTTAACTTAATTTAATTTTGTTACCTACCTGTTTTTCATATGTATAATATTGATTTTATAGTTAGTTGTTTACTTGTCAATAATCGCACAATTATTATTTTTATAGGTTTTTTTTTTTATTGTCCCGGCTGTTTCCCCCTAACACAAATCGGGGTTCTTATTCAACAATAATTTATATATATTTCCATTTTTTATTCTTTTTCCCCGATTGGTTTATTACTACAATTTTTCATTCTTAACATTTCTTACTTGCTACAATTTATACCTAAAAACTTCCTTTCGGACTCATATATTGTTACAATATTTGGTGGTTTCTATCCTACAATACAGTCATCAAACAAATTTATCAGCCACAATTCCGGCATCATTAAATGTTTTGACTAGCACAAGTTAATAAAATTTGTAATAAAATAGAGTATAATTAAAATGTGAGTAAAAGTGTAAAATAAAACAAAACAAATGAAAATAGTTTTAAAACATATCTTGACTAGCATTCATTAACTTATAATAAAATTGTTCACTCAAGTTTTCTCTCTTTTACTTATTCCTAACGCCAGCTCTTTTTGCCACTTCCTCTATAAATTCCAGAAAATCGTTTTTGGACTCCTTACCTGCCTTACCTAAAATTGGTCGATTCTCCAAATTCACCTTTTTTACATTTGTTTTTTCATTTACCGTCTACTATATTATAACGCATGCTGTGGCAGCCTTCATAAGTCAATGCACTTAAAATTGTACCTTTATTAATTATATATTAAATGCATTAGTGTATTGGCTACTGGACGTCCTAATTTAAATAGATAAATAAATAAAATAAAGAGAACTACCACCAAAATTTGTTACTACGTTACCAAAAATTCTTATTATACTACGAAGGTGGCAAACAAGTATGCGGCCCCCCTGATTGTAAGCAACCACTGCAACCTATAGGCACTTGTAATATGTATCAATAGCACCTTGTCAACCTTAAACCTTCCTACCCTAAGGAGCTCTGGAAACCCTAATTACCGCAGGAAGACAACACGAGGTCATTTGGTTGTGGTCTTGTGTAGAGTGAAGGGTTACAATTGGTCGGGCCGCCACAAGTAGAGAGAAAACTGAAAAAAAAAATTCTCTGCGTCTTATCTCTCTCATTCAACAAGACGAACAATTGATAGTTGTCCAAAATTACATTAGATGAACATACTAACTTGATATGTTTTTGCAATCCGTTACTGAAATTAGTGACGTCACATTTGACATTCGTCTACTTGGCTTAGTCACATTGTACGCATATCGCTACTAGAGGGAGAATTAGGTAAACAACAAAATCAGATTTTCGACATTTTTTTGGAGATTTTTCTACACTTACGGCAGCCCGATTGGTGGAATACATCCACCGTACAGAAGATCGCAGACAAATAACCTTGTGTTGTGTTCCTGTGGTGAGTAGAGTTGCCAGAGCTTCTTGAGGTAGCGGGGTTCAAGGTCGGCAAAGCGCTAGTGCTACAAGCAATCATAAAGCCGCTTACCATAAGGCGGGCCGTATGCTGATTTGCCATCTTTTTAGTTATCAAAAAAGAAAGTTTTTACATACATTTTTATGTCGTTGTTTATATATCGAATCTGTTACTGAGACCTGGGCTTTTTTCGGTTCCGAGGTTTGAAATTTAGGTGAAGTCGCCTGTTTTATCTTGTACAATATTTAAGAATCTTACAGTAAACTTTATGATGAAAGCAATAAAGTTAATTTCGATAAAAATATGTTTCCCGCTTCCAAGTTCATATGACCTGTCGTGATTGATACATGGCAACGACAAAGTAGAAATTCTCCAATCTCAAAATAACTACATACAATATAATATTAAAGCAATTAACCTGTTGACCTGGTCCTGACATCTCTTACATTGTTGATATCAGAACGCTGAAGTACCAATAACCGTTACAAATACTCATTTCTCGACCTAGATCTGTGTAAGTACTGACTTTAACTAATTTTAACTATTCATTTTTAGCCGACTCCAAGAAAAGGAGGAGGTTCTAAATTCGTTTTGTATATTATTTTTATAGTTGTTCAGCCATAACTTCGTTGGTTGGTTGGTTTTGAAACCCGATCGATTTTCTTGCCGGTTCTTCTTGATGACTAGGATGTTTTCCGAACCAGCAGTAGTATTTTGACAATCGTAAGTGCCTTCTTAGGCCCTAAATTGAATAAAACATATTTAGATTTTTTGATTTCGTCGCTGAAGGTGTACTTAATTAATCAAATGCACACTCAAAGAAAAATGAAATCAGAAATACATTCACAGATTTAGAGACTCATTTATACACATACTAACATACTTTTAATTTCACACATTTTATTTTATTTAACTGCTCACACTCACTTTTTTTCACACTTTAGTTCTGTGTTTGTTATATCTGTGTCTATGTTATTTCCAAGTCTATTATGTCTATGTCTTAAGTCAGACAAAACAATCTTTAAAATTTCCGTTACAATTACATTGTGAATATTTGCTTTAAATTTTGTTTATTTTCCAGGTAAGATTGTGATTGTTTTTATTGTTAATAATTTGATTAAACATGTTAAAATTTGTGTGTAATAAAAATAAATCTTTTCCAGAGCAACATATTTTAGTTTTTCTTCACAATAAAGCTGTTTAAGAAACATTATAAACAACATTTTTATAGCAGTTTTGGAAAAATACGATGGAGAAGTTAAGATTTGAATTTAGAGTAAAAGCAAGCGGAGACCCAAAAGTTTTTTTTTATTTTTTCTCTTTGACTATATTAGCCTGAAGGGCCCTATAATTATAGCCTTTAACGACTTTTACAGCTTCACCGTGGCTTGAGGGCGAGCGCTTAAGGCCCTCAGACGATATATAAATCTGAATCTATAACACAATTATAAAGTAACGTATCAGACAAAGGTTCCTTTTTATTTGCTGTATGTAACATATATGCAAGAAAGATTATTATTATTTTAATTTCATTGGCATTGGACTTTCGACTTCGAAGATATACCACGGAATCCCTGAAAATCTTTGAAGTTGCTTTTATATTGTTTTGTTCAAACGAATTTAAAGCGATAATGGCTCAATGCCTTAGCCTTGACATGTCAATTAAGTCTGTCTGGGTTGTGACCACCATATACACCAGGTGGCACTTGATACACTGGCACGTTTAGCGTTGTCGCGTTCCGTGATCAACCAGTTACAACCTTTTAATCAAATGAGTTGGTAAGGTTTGTATTTGTACACGTGAACAGTGACTCTATTTTGGTTTGCAGGCCGGTATAACAGCAATGACCGTTGATAGATTGCAGCTTTATCGGTGGTCGGTGTTGTTGTATTTTTTTCTTGTTTATAGATTTTAGCGTTATAGCTTCGATCCCACTTGATGTGAAGTAACACGCTTATGCTAGTGTTTGACTGGCTCTCAAGTGCAGCTGCCGGAACACACCTATCGGTGCTTGCCGACAGATTAGCAACTTGAAGGTGGTAGCTAGCCAGGAGGACATAGGAAAACGCTTCACCGAAATCTCAGGCTCATTGCAAGGATTCGAACTCACGTCGATCGACATAGTGTTCATACATGCCACCACTAAGCCATCACTGCTTCAAATACAAATTTTTTTGATTGTACTGCGTTTGCCATCAATAACAGTCCTAAATTTAACCCGCTACCATAAAAAAAAAGTTATCGTAAAAAAATTACCTATTTTATGAGTTCACTTGATTATTAACCCCATAACTTTTCGACATGTAGAGTAGGCTTGCCCACTGGTGAGATATATATATACAATCGGGTAGTCCGATAAATACTGTCACCAAAATATCTTATATACCTAACCTATATAATCTAAACTTGCATCTATTAAAACTCCAAGATAGAATGTGCTTAGAACAAAATACTCACTAACTATCTGGCGATCTATCATTCAATTCGTTACTCATTGTAATGAAGAAAAAAACGTGGCACGTAGATTAAAAAACGGTTTCAAACGAAAGTTTGTTTAAATTAAATAAAAACCTCGATAAGTAATGTTTGTTTAAAAAAAAGATATCTATGTCTTTATGGTTTTAACATCTGAGATAATGAAAAAAAAATTGGTAACAAGGAGTGTTCGATACTGGGTAGGTATAGAGTATGCATGCATGCACGCACGCTTACGGCCACGGCTCGCGGCTGCTTGTTTTATTATCTCACTGCACTTATGGGTGACACGTGTGACGATCCGCTTTGTATATACGCACACTGATCGGAAATGTAATTTTATTTCAAATTGTTTTAATGTTTAATGTTTGGGGCTTTGGGCATGTAGAGAGGATGAATGAAAGAAGGATACCTAAAAAGGCGTGAATGGGAGCGTTAGAAGAGGAAGGCCTAGACGAACGTCCCTTGATCAAATCAGGGACGTTCTGAAGATAGGGTCAGGTCAAGAGTACTCTAAACTGACTAGCGTGTGTGAAAAGATTGATGAATATTGAAGAAGCAATAAATGTTTGCCAGGATCGTAGCAAGTGGAGGGTCGTGGTCTCTGCTTACCCCGTAGGCAGAGAGCCGTGATGTATGTATATATGTTTTAAGATGTCATTATTTGTTTCTTTAATGTTTAATTTTGATGTTTGATATTTTGATTTGTTTCATATGTTTGTAATTTTTACTGATTTGATTTTTTTTTAATACTTAGCGAGATAAAGCGACGGTGCTGTTCCTTATGGGTAGCACAGTGCAATAAAAAAAGGGCGACCATTGACAGATCCGCAATCCATCGAAAGTCACAGGACAATTAAGCGTGTTGCGTTCCAGGATTAGGCACAGGCTAATCCACGCCAAACTTGAAAACCACCAGACAGAAACATTTCAAATTTGTCCGTGATTTCACCACAACACTGTTTAGGGTATCAGTTATTAATTGCTATTCAATTAATGCAAGGCAAGGACAGGCACCAGCTTCGTTTAAAAAAGGCTTTAGTATTTAAAAGTTTCTATACTTCGAAGTGGTATCGAATGAGATATTGATTCTTTAATTCAGTACTTGAATGAGTTTCGTTTTATATACTAATAAAGAAAGGCAAGGGCAAAAGCTTTGTTTAGGAGTTTAATAATTCTATTGAAAATCGATCGAATATTCGCATGCATCAATTCTTTAATTCGATACCGAAATGAGTTGCATTTTTTAAATAAATAAAGCGAGTGAAGGGAAAGTCCACGCTTCGTTAATGGATTTAATTATGATAATTAATATAAAATTGATTAAATACTCACAATTAATAGTTTGAACTGGTATCAAATGAGGTATCGATGCTTTGATTTGATACCTGAATGAGTACTTTGATATCGAAGAAAGGACGGCAACGATTGATACCTAGGTATATATAGTGGCCGAGAGGCTCGCAGGCTGTCGCAAGACTAATGATGTAGGTACAATAAAGATGAATAAATATACAAAAAAAATGATGGTCGCCTGTGGGTCGCTGATCCCTCGGTGGTCACCACTGTTTTTGGATTATAATGGGCTTACCATCAGGCACAGTTCCGTCACTTTGCCTCGATACTAAACTACCCCTACCCTACTTACCCCTTTCTCTATGCAGTAATAATCATGATCTGGTCTAATCTGAGGCCTTTAGTATGTAGTGAAGGCTCGGCTGAAAACCAGCGCTATAATATTTTCCTGTAGCATAAGCTGAGGTTGATGCTTTGAGCCCTTTTTGATTTTGAATGTGGCTAATGTATGGCAATGTTGTTGTGTTATAAATTAAATTAGTAGTATTGTATTGTAATTTCTTATTTAATGTGTGTTGTATTAATTATGTCCGTATTATCATTATCAAATTAATGGTCTTTCTTTCTATACTATAAAAAAAAACTGTTAAATAAATTTGAATTTTGAGATGGTATCGACTGTCCAGTATATACTGGCTTCCATTCCAACCAAGCATTAGTTAGATACCTCCTAACAGTTTCCCCTATTACATATTCCCATTATTTCGTAATTAGCTAAATTTTTTAATACCCATGACCCAATAATACGCATAAAGATGGTTGTTATAATAATTTGTTTTAAAACGTAAATGATTTATTACTTTATTATTATTTCACGTATAATCTAGGACAAAGATGAACACAAGAAATGCTTACACTTGTTGCTTCGGCAACGGTTCTCAAACTATTGTTTAGGAAGGAAAATAATAGAATAATTTATTGCTAGTGTATTCCTTCTTGCTGTTTAGTAAATATAACAGTAAGTACTCAATAAATAAATAATATAATTATGTTATATCGTTTAGTAAACCAACAATACTGTGAGATGGCTTTGGCAACCCAGTCACTGAAGACAGACTTGCGTAAAAGCGGCATTAGATGACAAAATACATGCGTCCGGCCCATAAAGAAGTTAGCGTAAATAACAGTATAATATAACTAATTAATACATTATATAATAAATAATAATAATAATTTATATTATTATAAATAATATTAATACAATTTACTTTGGTTTAGCGATTATTATAAACTCTACTCAATGTCTTGAGGACTAGTAAAAGTTGTCGCCATGCACTTAAAGGTATTTCGGCAGCTCCACTTGAGAGCTAGTTTTTTATTGGCTTTACGTCAATAATTTTCGAATGTAAATTTGATAATTTAGAATTTATTATTTAATTCCAATGATATTAATTGAAAATGATAGAACTTTTTAATGTATACGGGGTTAGCCCTACCGTGAACTACTTGATCTGTCACGCAGCATTTTTGCTTGTTATGGCTTGTAGCGTGTAGTTAATAACAATCGTGGACACACGATAAATGTTCACATTATAATGATTTTTGTTTCGATGTTATTCATTGATCAAAGTCATTGATCATATTGAATGAAAGAATGAATAATTAATTGGCCTTTTTAGTTCGTACACTGGTGAGCCTAATTTATCACAAGGCCTTTTCATTTCTAGAACATTTCTAGAATAGTTTTAAAATAGAAATACTTAATATAAGTACCCAATAAATAAACCATGCAAAAAATGCATTCATAAATGCAACATAAGCTATAAATAGGATTTGTGTAAATCATAATCACTGTGTTTCTTGTTTATCAAACAAATATTGATGCACTTTTGATTTGAAGTTACTGGCTACATTTTCAATATCGCAAGTGAGTCAAGAATTATGAAATAACGACACAAGAAGTATGTCTGTTATGTACATCACAATAAAAAGTTTACTTAGTAAATGTTTGAGAAACAGTGATCGTCGCGGTGGTACACCAAATTAACACACTCGTGCGCTTCACATGTGCTCAATCGCGGCCCGCAAAGGAGGGTAAATTATTAATTTCATAATTTAAACTTATGGTCTACTATCGCAACGGAAGATGACCATTTTATAAGCGGTGGATATATACTATATTAAAACGACATGTATACTTGTAAAACACATAAATCAACCACTAATGGCATCCATAATTGTGTTAAGGTTGGAAATTTCGAGAAGATTAGTTGCTTCATTAAAAAAACGTGTAAAAAATATCGATTTAGAAGTACCGATTACAGGACAATTACGGAATACGGCTCGAAGTCCACATTAAAAGCTCTATCGTAAAAACATTAAAATTAACTAAATTTTTCAAATGCCACGAAAATTGTTACGTTGTTACCCTTCTAGATACTATTTAAAAGAATAATAATAACGAATTTAGACTCTGAATATGAATTATAATTATGAATGTCAAAATAGCTTAAGGTCGTGTTGGCGAAAGACATGACCCGAGACCACGCTGTATAAACCGGTCCTAATAACGATGAACATTTACCCAGCTGCCAACAGGCTTGCAAGCCAGCAACATGACGTTGACCAGCGATAAATTGTTGATCTCTCAGTGGTCACTACTGTTTTGGATTGTACTGTGCATTTCTTTGCCATGCTACAATATAAAATTATGTCTCAGTGGTAGCGTGTTTGGATAATGAGTCGATCGACGTGAGTTCGAATCCCCGCAATGTGCCCTTACCTTTCCGTGAAGGAAAACCATAAAAGTGGTAGCGCTTTTTTTTTAATACTCGCCTGTCTAACTACCGGCCTCAAATTGAAAATATCGCACGACTACGCTCTTTAAAATATTAAAATTTAGGACACTTGAACCTTTGGTTATGCAGCAGTTTTCAAACTTTCAAAACGTGATAATCGTGGTTTTTGAAGATGTGACGTGCGATATTTTGCCAAGCACTAATTGTGTGTTTTGTTAGCTACACTTGAGAGCCAGTCTTCGACTAGGCTTAGCGTGCTACCATCTTGGGCCACAACGCTAAATCTATAACGATAAAAAAATATGTTTAAAAAACGATATCGGAATCGGTGGCATGAGCTAGTTACTAAATAATATAAGAAGTTATATAATAAATTAAATACTTGCAGGCCGCGCGTTGATCTCCGCGGCAATAGGTACCAAAGTGTGCGCACGCGCACATGTGGACAAGTCAGAAATAAATATAATAATGGTAGCAGAGTAATTGTGCCACACGCCTTTCGGCATCTGCATCGAAAAAAAAACCCTGATTATAAATAAACTTTCTTTGAAAGTTGGATAGATATATAATATTTTTTTATCTTTCACTGATATTTATGTTTGATAGAAACCAAATGTTCTAAAAGGGATCATTGTTCTAGTCAATGGTTTTCCTTCATCGTAACTATAACGTCATTAATTATTATTTTTACTTGCGGGACGAATTGTATTAAGGTATCTTTGGTTAGTTTATGCCATCCTGGTATTTTTGTTTGAAGTTAGTTATCGGTCGATATGGCTTACATTATATACATATATATATATATATATAACATTTAAAAGTTATTCATCATGATCTGGTTAAAGAATATTTTAGAAGCACTTCGCGTATTCATATCTTCACTTAGAAAAGTTTTTGTATTGACACGAAAAAGAGACAAACACATACACCTATACTACTCAGCCTGATAGAGAAGGAAATAAGAGTACGCGAGTAATACAAGTTCTGATTTTCACGATCATGATTGTCGTCGAATTGGCCTAGCGGTGTGACGACCAAACTTGTTCGCACTGTTGAATGTACAAGAACGAGTGGTCGTTAGTTCGAGACCCGCTGATATATGAATTGTATAAAGAGATTTTAAAGACGATATTTTTGTTTCCTGAAGGTTCTAGTCCAATCGCGTGGGAACTGCACACATATTCATACAAAATTATTATTTTTATTGTGCTACAATAACCACTCTCATACACCATTACATTATTGTATTTATATAGATAGTATAACTAGAATGGATATAAATTATGACGAAATCAGAGGAAGTATGAAATTAACACCAGTTATGGTCCCAGATCTACAGGCCCTGACAGAATATCAGCGCTGCAGTTCTTGCGCTTGTAGGCCTGCAGCATTATGCTGAGACAGGGATCTATTCGACCCCATGCAACACTTCATTTATTGTCAATTTGTTTGTTTTGTTTTATATTTAAAAATGTGTGTTGTGTGGTGTTATTGTCGAATAAATACTTTTTCTTTCTTTCTTTCTTTCAGTTGAGGAGTGGGTAATATCCACCACTGGTGCCGGCACCAGCGTGCAGGGGGGTGCACTTACACCCCCTGTTGGAAAAGAAAATACATGGAACAGGTTAAGATTAAGTTATCGAGATACTGTTTGAATAAATATTTAAGGTGGTCTTAAGTAGCATGCTAAGCCTATTGGAAGACTAGCTCTCAAGTGTAGCTGCCGGAGAACACCTATTGTTTTTTGGCGACAGATTTTCAACTTACCTTACTACCATGCTATGGTTTCATCGCAATGTTTTCCTTCACCGAAAGCTTAGACTCATTGCAAGGATTCAAACTCACGTCGGTCGACACGGTACGCTACCAACTGAGCCATCATTGCTTATTTAAGTAATTATCTATAAATTATATTTTATTCGTTAATATAGCACAGTGGAAAATAAGCATACGGCTCGTCTGATAGTAAGCGGTGACCGCAGTTTATGGAGAATTGTAACACCATACGTATCATTAGCGAGTGGCCAACTTCAAACCTCCCATATCCCCCTAGAAACCATAGTCACCGCAGTAACACAATACAAAATTATTTGACCGCGATCATCTGTAGGGTGGATGTACTACAACAGTCAGGCTTTCCAAATTGAAGGTTAATTTCTAAAGAGATTTCCCTACCTCTCATAAATTTCATTAATTTTTTTTTTGGAACGAAGTTCCTTGTCGCACGGTACGAACTTGGCGGACGGGGACTAGGCAAAAAAAAGTGTAAGAATTTTCCGTCACGACCCTTTCTATACTATAGACGGTTATCCATAGCACATATGCTATTGGCTGTGCCCAGTAAAAGGTGCGCGCTAATTGGTTCAAGGCTACGAACTTTCAACGAGGATCATCTTTTTTTAATACCTTATCATGATAAAACCATAGCATAGTATAGTAGGTCCGCATGACGCACAAAAAGCACGCTACTACCGTCAAATTGAAAATCCGTCGCCGAGCACGTATAGGTGTGTTTTCGCAGTTGACCATGAGAGCTAGACCCACTAGCCTTAGCGGGTTACTATCTTAGAACACATCGTCACTTATAATCAGGTGAGATTGTGATCAAAACTGAAAACCTGTAACGAATAAAAAAATTAGAAAAAAACAAACTCAGAAGAAGCTAAGTTCTGCGAACAACCATAACAAGTTCTCTCTTCCCTCTTGAGGAGTGAGTTGTATCACCTCGTGTTTGCCCAAAATGCATGTTTCCACTTTATATTTATAATACACTTTACGTATGCATAATAACCAAACTATATAGTTAACCCTACTTAATAATCCCAACTCTCCTAAATATTTAAAAACACTATTTCAATCCCTCGCGGATATACACAATAGACTGCTAAGATATTCCGATTCTTTAGTTTTCAGTATACTCAGTCACCATACTAATTTTCGCGACCGATTTTTCGCCGTAAGACAAGCACAATCGTAGAATTCGGTTTCTATCAACATTCAATTAGCATTAGCCAACTCTTGGAATTCTTTCAAGCATTTGCCACGTAAGGTCTACTTAGAGCACTTAAATATCTACTAGATTCTGTTTATGAAACTTTATACACACCCCGGAAGAGAAAGTTACATGTATTTCTTTTTTGCTTTTTCACGCTCGGCCAATTGTACCTTCTTTATAAAGCTAAGGTTCGATCATACATGGAATATTGTTCGCATATCTGGGACGGTTTCGCACAACACTGTTTTGATGCTCTGGATTGGTTGCAGCAATTGGATGTCCGTATTGTGAATGATGCAGATGGCAATAAGTATTTAGAACCGTTTCAGCTGCTAAAAGACATTGCCCGTTGAGCGTGTTTCGGTGAATATTCTAAAGAATTATTTAACCTTATCCCATCATCTCCCTTCCACTACAGAATTATTGGTCTAGTCTACGATGCCACAGCTTCATGCTAGCGCCCATCATGGTAATAATAAAGAAGTCCGCTAATTCTTTGCATTACCGTGCAGATGTGAAATAGTCTCCCAGGCAACATGTTCCCTCCCTCCTATGATATTGTGTCCTTTAAACGAGGCGCGAAGAGGCAATTCAGCTGGCCGGAATGACGTCGACGACTGCCGATGAAATTTGTGTCACCGTCGGTCGCCGTTGTTTATGGACTGTACCGTACCGTACCCTACAGTCATTTTGCCGAGTTAGTATAAGAAAAATACTGGTAGATAATGCTTAGCATTATGCCCTCCAATTTCAAACTTTGTGCAACTAGCTGTGCCCGCGGTTTCGCTCTCGTGGACTACAGAATGCCATCGATCGCGCGAATCTTGCTTCCCCGCTCCCGATTATTATAAAGACAAAAATGCTTATTTTGGGTGTTCCTTAGAAGATAGACATATAATCTCGCTGAATTTTTTGGAGGTGTTTTTCATGTCCACAGTTATGTAGTACATTAATTTGATATATCCCTTATGGTTTACTCAGCGTAAGCCATTTAAGCGCCCAAATTAATTCACCATAACCAGTTATTTTTCATTTGCGCGAAACTCTAATTCTTTTTCTAAAATAAAAGTCTTAAATACAATTGTAAAATATGTATAAAAATTTAAAAATATCAGCCTTTTACTAAATACATATGAAAGTATATACGATACCTATAACAAAAAACCTATTTTTAAATTTTTGTCTGTCTGTCTGTTTGTTCCGGGTAATCTCCGAAGCGGTTGAACCGATTTTCACGGGAATTTCACTAGCAGATAGCTGATGTTTTAAGGAGTAACATTTAACAAGACCAATTTATTTTAGAAAATAATTGTGGTTTCATGCAAAAAGGAAACTGGTCTTGGTGAACCAATTAGGGCTCTTAAATGGCTTATGCTGTATAAGCTATAACAGATATCTCATATTAATGTACCATATATTTGCAGACATTAAAAAGACCTACAAAAAAGTCACAAGAGCATATGTCTATCTTCTAAGGATCACTCACAATAATTCTTTAAATTAACCGAGAACGGGATTCGTGCTGATTCGCGCGTGTGCCCGGTCGACGGCATAGTCCAGGCGAGCGCAGCCTCGGGCACAGCTAGTATTCAATTAATAGTCAAAGATATTATATTAATGAATTAAGTTAAAGTCACAACATGGTAACTCAAGATTCCGCCAAAAACTCTAAAAATACTCTCCAATGACGCGATATTAATGCATGTTCTAAGATACCTATAAATGCAATCATGACTCAGGTTAAAAAAATCGGTTTTTCTCACGTGCCTCATATGACAACATAATCACTGCCACATGTCCGACCATTACTCATCCTCGTCTTAAAAAAAACTCACCGAAACACACTTGTAAATATTATAAACCCCTAACTTTCCATTACGAATCGAAATGACACTTTTTCGGTTAAAAAAAAGCATATAAATGGAATGTTAACCCATTCGTAGACATGTGCGGTGAAAAAAAGCTTTTTTTGTTTTCAATTTTTTCGTTTTTTTTTTTTTTTGTAAAGTTCAGTAACCAGAGCGAGATTAAAAATGTAGTAATTTTAGATTTTTTTGTCGGTTCAGTGGTTTTGTAGTTGAGTTATAATTAAGAGCCACATGTCAGTAAGCTGTTAGTGATGGTCGAAGGTCGATGTCATTGTCGATAATTGTTTATTGTAAACCACCCGTGACTACTATACACAACGTATTAATTATTTATTAAGAAACTCATCGTACGCTTGATATGAGATCTCATTGGTAACATCTCATAAAACGTTCTGTGTTATCCTCCTCCTTGACCCCATTAGGGGATACATTTAAAAAAATCTCTTTTTCGTTGTTAAATGCTTTATATAAATAAGGAATTTAATGCATCAGATCAGATTGATCAGTCCCTACTGAGTAATGACAGATACTATGATGCGTCATAGTGACTTGTTTTAGTGATTTGGGTTTCGGTAATTGCCAATATACATAAATTTACTTAGTCATGGTTTTTCTAATCTGATATCAGAAAGACATTGAATGAAGCGTTTGAATAGATTCCACTTAATTATTTGTTTATTTAATTTAATAAGCTCCAAAAGTGAGCAAATACATAAAAACTGTAATAATAAAAATAAAATAAAATGAACTGAAGTCTGGATGTTACTATTTTTTAAGAAATATTATTTATTTATTGAACTTACTGTATTTAACATCGATTAGAATACAGAGCTTTTCAGTACCGATATTAAAAATTATCACACTATAATTTTAATGTTTACATTCGAATTCCTCAATTGTAAGATTTATCGATAAATTTATATCAAGGTATCATTTCTATTACACTTGTTCACGTCATAAATCATGACAGCGCACGCTAGCAACCGCTCTGGCCTATCGATATAACAACACGGTTTTGTAATTTCACAATAACTATTAGATATTTACTTAATTATTACATTAACATTTAATAATAATATTATTGTTTTATTGCTTAACAAACGGTCTTATAGGTATAATTATCAAAGTATCTGAAAAATACCCATTGTGAATCGATTACAACTAAACCATATACCATACAACTAGCATGGTTGGGTATTTTTTAATACCCGCGCCTGCTAAGCTACCACCCGCAAGTTGAAGATCTGTCGCTGAGAACCTTTAGATGAATTCTGGCAGCTATCCTTGAGAGCCAATTTCCCCATTAGGCTTGGCCTATTTCGGGCCACTTCGTAACATAACATCAGGGTGAGATTAAATCAAAGCGCTAAAACTTATAAAGATAAAAAATGTAGGTCCGGCCTTTTAAGTCCTTTAATTGTTATGTATAATATATTTACTTACAATTGTAAACTTGTAAATTGTGCTTGTATATTAAAATCTATATTAATATTATAAAGCTTATGAGTGTGTTTGTTTGTTTGAACTCGCTAATCTCAAAAACTAGGTTTGAATGGAAAAATTATTTTGGGGTTAGATAGCCTATTTATCGAGGGAGGTCATAGGCTATATAACATCACGCTACGACTAATAGGAGCGGAGCATCGATTAAAAATGTTGCAAAAACAGGCAAAATTTATTCCTTTTAAGAGCTTCCACTGTGTGACGCAGACGAAGTTGCGAGGGTCAGTTATAAAATAATCGATGATAAATTTAATTGCAAACATATGCAAAAAATGTGTATAATACAGTATTTTTTATTAGGTATGACACGACAATTGTGTCCCACAGGATTACGACCACCATACACCAGTTGTCACAACCGTCATAATGGCACACTTAGGCATATCGCGTTCCGGGATCAACCGGAGTGTATCCAGTAACCATGCGGAGCGGTACGGATCTGTTCTCGACTGCATCGCAACTACCATGGTCATGTTAATAAATAAACCCGTCATTGTGACTCTGTTTTGAATTGTCACATTTCGTGATCAGCCAGTGTATAAGCGAATAAGTCTTCTAAGACACCATATAAGATAATAACCTTTTCTTAATTGCCTATAATGATAATTTGTAAATGGTAATAGTATTCTAATCAGTATCTTTATATTAATGCGTGAAGCAAAAGCTTACTACCCCTTTTTAAGCGTATTGCGTGCACGGAAGACTGACATTTGGCATGGTTAAATTTTATATGGAGAAGGAGTGCAGAAAGCTAAAATTTATCTATAGTATATATTAATAATATATTGAATTAAATAAATTAATACTGTGAATCCTAAACGAACCAATACCATTGAACTTAGTTTGATTAACAATAAAATCGATTGTTCATGTTTTTTAGAGCAAATTGGTCTGAGAATTACAACTAAACATATTATCCGTAACCTCCAGTTCTTCCACGTACGTATAATCAAAACCTATTATGCCCGTCATTCAGTGTTGATAAGGTGTACGTACACATTTAGCTAATGCGAAAGCTAAAAATTTAGACATATTTTCTTATAGTAATGCAGCATTTAAAGGAAAAGCTAGTGGTATTATTCAGAATTTGATAAATATATGTAATTATACACATATTAACGCAAACATACAAACACACACTCACTCACACCAGAAGCACTACTATCGTTCTTTTTGATGCAAATAATATTAATTAATAATTTCATTGGGGTATAAGAATGTTGCGTGCCCCGCGGACCGCGGTTTAAAATGGAGCACAATTTTTTATCGTAATAGCTACTCTAGTATGCGTAGTAGGTACATAATAACTCAATGATTAAAGATGAGTTTGTTGCATTACAGTGAATCATCGAACGCTTAGCACATTTGTCGCGCATGCGCTCTCGCTTCCGACGTTCTAATTAATCACCCATATATATTTACATTACAACGTCTTCCTGTTAGTACATCTCAAAATCAATTAAACATTACTCAGCATTATTACTGAGAAAGCCAATATACATGTACTGTGTGCTAAACATTTATTATATAACTAGCCAGTACCCGCGACTTCGTCTGCGTATTATTGGATATCCACAGACTGATCTCGGAACACGACAAACCAAATAAATCGCCGTTTTTGCGTGATTAAGTAACAAACAGAAACTTTCCATTTATTATATTTGTTGGGTAACAATGGTTAAACTAAGAATTTTAACCGGGATAAAAAGTACCCTATGTGTTATTCCAGGTCATAGGCTATCTGTGTGCCAAATTTCATTGCGATCTGTTCAGCCCGTCAGCCGTTTTAGCGTGATTGAGTAACAAACATTCAAACATACACACTTTCACATTTATTATATTAGTAGGATTATCCAGTAATCCTTCGAAAGATTAGTTACAGAGTAACTTATTAGATTATTACCAGTTCTCCTCCAAAAGATTAGTTCCAGAGTACCTATTAGATATCATTATCCAGAAATCCTTCGAAAGATTAGTTACAGAGTACCTATTATTAGATAATGTGGTTCTGTTCGATTCAGTGACAATGAGAGATTCATTTTAAGGCAGCGTAAATTGTAGACGTACTTTTATTTAGACTAATCATGACCGACATTTAAACATAGACAACGGAAGTACCATAGACCAACTTATAACTAGAGATGTGACGACTATAAACACGACAATATCATTATCCAGCAATCCTTCGAAAGATTAGTTACAGAGTACCTATTAGATATCATTATCCGGAAATCCTTCAAAAGATTAGTTCCAGAGTACCTATTAGATATCATTATCCAGAAATCCTTCGAAAGATTAGTTACAGAGTACCTATTATTAATATTCTGTAGTGTTCTGGAGTAGCAAGAACTTGATGTAGGATTACATTTATTAATGAAGCAGCGTAAATTGTAGACGTACTTTTATTTAGACTAAACATGACCGACTTTAAACATAGACAACGTAAGTATTAGAAAAACTTATAACTAAGAGATGTACGACTATTTACTACAATATCATTATCCAGCAATCCTTCGAAAGATTAGTTACAGAGTACCTATTATATATCATTATCTAGAATTCCTTCAAAAGATTAGTTACAGAGTACCTATTAGATATCCTCGTCATATAATAACTCCTTTAGTTCCACCTCTACGAACAACAGTGATTGGAAATTACTCCCCCATTCCTAGAATGTGTAAATTATATGACATTAAAAGTCCGATATTCTTGCTGAATACCAAAAATGTATCACAGCTAGTGTTTACTTGTGAAAAAATAATATAATCTAATTACTTAGTTATGTTTAGACGGCTTTAGTTTAGTTTAGCTGTAGTTTTTTAATTAATTTATTTTTTATTGAATATTACGTAAGTTGCATAAGTTAAAAATGCATGCTGTGTTTGCCTATTATTAGTTAGTAGTTTTAGAAAAATTTTATGAACTGTATGGTATCTAAAGAAATATTATACAACTGTTGGCTAACCTAATAAAGAGAAAAAATAATTATTATATGACATACTCCAACTTGTAGTCGTATATCTATTTCGATTATAATGACAATAATATTAGTATATAACTTTTCTAATATTAAAAACTAAATGGTCTTTTATAACATAATCGATTTCTTTACCGGTTCTTTACGATGACTGTGATAATTTTCCGAACAGTATGAAGTAATGTAGTAGTGTTTTGACGTTTTTAAGTGTCTTCTTAGGGCCTAAATTGATTAAAAAATTTATTGATTTTTATTGGAATAATTATATTTTTGCGCTGTGACAACCCAATGCGTTAAATGGGGCCTTGCGGCGTAAGATGCGCGGTAGGTAGGTAATTATTAGTCGGCTTTTGCGCAATTTCAAGGAAGTTTCGCTTCTACCTCCGGTTATTTACTAATGTTATAGTACACGCAAGTTTACTTTTCGGAACAATTAAGGTTAATTTTCCGTAAGGAAAAGGGACGCATCTAACTAAAACACAAACTCGAGAATATTTTTTTAAAAGGTGTGATATCTTTAAATCTATTTCACTTGTGTTCTTTTAGGCTAATTGTAACTCGAGAACGGAAGAGAGACAAAAAATACTACTAGGTGCGCCTTTTTTCGTGATTCTAAATATACAGTGTGTATTAAAAACCCGTCGGATCCGTGAAGGTGTTATTAGGTATCGAGATTATATTCTGCTTATGTTATCTATCTCAGATAATAAGTAAAATAAATTACCCCTAATTAAATGTAAAAAAATAGAATAGATAAATGAGGAAACTTACATGGCAATACAGGCGGCGCGGCGCATTATCGCCATACGATCAAACGTACCGCAGCGACGCGCCGCGCCGGGGTTGGTGACGGTGTTGTCCCGTTTTAAAAATTTGATAAATTTTATGGAAACTAAAACTAAAAATGTTAATTTTATATAGCAATAACATTTTTATTTTCATAATAAATAAAATTTTAATATTTTTTTGGTAATTCATTGGGATACCTATATACCATTTTCGGATTCGACGGGATTTTTAATACATATTGTAAAAATATAGATATAAAATTGGCAGGTGCTCCCCTCTTTCTTAGGACGACAGAATTTGTGAAACTTCGGACTACGAAATAAAAGTAGCGCATAATTGTAATGATTTCGTTTAATACAACACTAATTAAGTATAATTTACAATGTTCAATATTATTAATGTATATTCGTGCAGCACGTTTGGCGCCAAAATAAACGTATTTGCCACTGATAAAACGACTAAGCCAGGGACGTTCCGTTTCTTCCTATCATTTTACGTGAGCCGGAACGCAACTTATTGTTTTAACTTTCTTTTTTCACAATTATCTCATACGCCTTCTTAAAAACTATTCCGTTAAAAATATGTAATATTATCGATAATAAAATAACAAATATTTAATCAATTCCAAAGAAATATGTATTTTCGTGCATATTCTTGCTTGTATATAAAAAAAAAATTAAATAAATGTAATTCACTTTGTACTTGATATTAAAAAAATAAATGTTCTGAATGTCATTTAAAGGTAGAGGGACAAAAAGTAAAAAAAAATAAGGAACAGGAATAATTTTAAACTGTCGTTTTTTTTGTCATAAAAGTTCTCTTTTGTAATTCACTTTTTTTCATATTGGCGATATTGTCCACTAAGACTATAAAAATAAATAATTTGAATTAAATTCGCAAACATAATAATATATCTAATAACCTGTCGGAAAATGGCGCCATAGCTCCCTTATCATTAAATAGCGACATTAAATCGACCACCATACACTGACATTATTCATTAATAACTATTTTTTATGTATACGTACACACTTGTGATATGGTTTACTTTTATCTATTTTCAAAATTCCAGAAAAATATTACCATTTAAATAAATTACATATTGACGTAAATGCTTTGAAAATGCACGAAATAAATGTATTGGTTTCGTCGAAACAAAACAATTTTTTACAAAATAAAACAAGTCCTAATATTATATTTTGTTATTTTCTAGTGTTTCTACAACATGAACTAGATTTTAATATGCAAATATGTAAACGTTTATAAGGTTCTAAAAATTTTGCCTTTTTTAAAGAGTTTTTACACCGTTATGTTTATATATGATAAATATTTACAATAAAAAGTTCGTTTCACACCCTCCCGTAGAATTTCCGACCAGTATTCTCGTACCGTGATGTAAAAGTTATCGAAAGCGATAGATTTCAAAAATGTAGTCTTCGCTTTCATCTTTGATTAAATACGTGTATCCATATTAATAAGTCGAATAACGGGACAACGAGACACCTTTTTTTACCTTACTATAAAATATAAAATAAAAGACACATTTGGAATCATTCAAGGAAAAAAAAACTGTGCCGACACAAAAAATGGCACGCAGCTTACAAAGAAACTTTTTACACAAAATAATAATTGCTTCAATCATCAGATCGTATATCACAAAAATATCAAGCAAATAATAATTATAAAAAAATAATATTCAAACGATGTTTTTGTCCAGCAAAAAGTAACTATTGAGATCTATTTCACTTATGTATTCTTGATGTTTGTATGCAGTTTTAATAATAGAACAAAATATGAATTCATACATTTCAACAATTAAGTTACAAATTAAAAGATACATACACGAAATGTGTACGAAAATTATAAATGTATGAACTCATGCAACTGAACGCTTTGCGTAATTTGCAATAAAATTCTACCAATCTGTTTAGACTTTAGATCAATATAACTACTTATTGTTCATACTTTTTTAATTTATTACAAATGATTAAATATTTTTAAATATTGATATGGACCTTTTAAGGTATAATTATCGTTGAATTCTTGATTACTTGCGCAATTCGTTTCATCTAAAATTTCCTAACACTTACAATCTATCTATATCAACTAACAATTAAAACCTCAGCTACCAAACTTAAGACGAAAACGTATAAAACTAAATACAAAAAAAAAACAAATCCTATAGCCTATAATACTTCGAAGTATCCCGTTAAAACCGGGCCAAAGAATTAACGACAAAAAATATTTGGTTACTAAACAATTCCTCATAACGATATCGCCCAATGTTTTTTTTTTTTCATTAAAAAAAACTCTCACATTGAACACGTTACACTTCTAAACACCGTTCTAATAACTTGAAATAGATCTACACCCGTAATATTAATGTAAATAATTATGATTAAAATTCATTTACACGCACAAAAACATTTACAATTCAAGTAGAGTACGTTCTATATGAACGAACCTACAGTTTCAAACGGGCGCGTCATATGGAAATTATAAACGAGAGTTTTTTTGCGGTATTTTGTTTTGTCATAATATGTTCGTTTTGATCTTATATTATGTAATTTTAGCGACATTTTATGTGATGTATTTTGGTTATTGTGCACAAGTTTAATGGATTATAAAAAATAATTAGGAACATGCATTTTGGTTACCACAAAAACTCCCTGGACCGTTTTAATAATGAGCCGCAACTTTGTTATAGAAATATTTAAAGATTACAAGAATATTTAAGAAAATATTCTATTCACGTGAAATTGGCAGAACCGTTTAGGAACACAGTTACCATTAAAATAATTGAAGAAAAAAAATGAGAATCATAAGCTGTCTGCGCGTGTAAACCAACTTTAAAGTTCAAAGTCCGTTTATTATGAAATCGCAAAGAAACATTATTGCTCTATGTTGTTTTCTATAGTTTATTTATCAGATCTTTGCTCGTTCAGGGAGAGGTTTTCTGCTTCATCCTTGATGCGAGATATGGTGGGACGGTACCGATCTTCGGTACGTGAATATTCCTCGTAGGGGCTGGTCTCTCCAGAGCGGTTGCTCGACGTCTCCTTGATGCCGTAATCACCTTGAATAAAACAAACAAGTTTTAATGAAAAGTCACTTTTATGATGTTATTTACCCGAGTGCGAAAAAGGAGGGCTATGTTTTTCGAACATACGCATATATCTCTATCTCTATTTCTTTGGCACGCTCTGTAGCCTAAACGGCTTGACGGATTTTAGCATACGAGGTATCGTTGGATGCGTCTTAATCGCGGGAGTGCCATAGGCAATTTAACCGTAAACTTGGTATCACGTTTTGTTTTGTTCCAATCTCCTCAAGCTCGTGCTTGGAGCATGCCTGCTGTCCATAAAATTTGCTCTCTCGTTAAATGGCGCCGTTGCATGATGCATACAGAGGTAACTTGTTTGAAAAATTTAATTTGACAACAAAAAGGAAGTACCAAAAATAAATTGAAACATTTGAACTTCTAACAAAATATCCTAAAAAGTAAGCTTTCTTCAAAAGATTTTAAAACCGGCTAGTGTTTTTTTTTTAAGAACTTTATACAAAATATTCCTGGGCGGTGTTCGACTTTCCCATAACTTCGCGCCAAAATGTCCGAATGACCTCTATGAAGTACAAGTGTAACAAATGACTCTTCACGAAGTCATCGGCTTCCATGACTACCGACGAGATTTATTATTTCGAGCGCAGCGTGTCTTTACGTACATTATCAATTTCGCGTTCGTCGGATTTTGCTATCGTTGAAAAAAATCGTCGATCGGAACAACGAATTTGCATAAAGTTTTGCTACAAACTCGGAAAGAGTTGTGTAGAGGCCATCGAAATGATGCAGGAGTCCTTTGAAGATGCTTGTATGGGCAAAACTCAAATAAAAGAGTTGTACAAGCGATTCAAAAACGATCGCACGAGAGTATTGGCGAGCGATGATTGGCTTCTTCACCATGATCACGGTCCAGCCCATTCATCGAACCTCGTGCAACAGTTTTTAGCGAAACACAATACTAAATAACTCCGGTAAGCCTTCATACAGTCCCGACATAGCAACTGAGTCTTCTGGCATTTCCCAAAATTAAAAATACGGCTCAAAGGACACTAGTTTGGTGACAGATAGACGGTTGAAACGAATGTAACGCGTGCTCTCATGGCCATTCCGAAAACCGATTACCAGAACTGCATCAGAATGTGGAAGCACCGATGGGAGCATCTTGTTCGGTCGAAGGGGGACTACTTCGAAGGAAAAAATTCGTGTAAATTAGTAATTTTGATCACGTCAAAGAAGGATAACTTTTATCGCGAGTAGGTTACACAAGTATAGGCACCTTCTTTATTTCAATTCTAGTCATACTCGTGTTTAAAAACGTGATTGTGGCAACATTACTGTATTTTTATGTCCATATATTTTGTTTTACACGTCTCTTATACCTTGACATAACTCGTATTGGAAGAGAATCCGATCGAGTTTCTTGCTGATTCTTCTCGATAACTGGGATATTGTGTAAAAGTATAGAAGTAATAAAATGGATCATGGATTCTGAGATGTCACAAAAACCCCCTGAAACGTCACCATTTTGTTAGAACACTGAAAGGTTTCAAGAGACTTTGTAAAACGAAATAATTACCCACTCGATAGTGAGGATTTGTTGACAAGTTAGCCATAATTTCACGAAGCCCTGCTGCCGGAACATTAGATGCTTGGCAACATATTTTCAACTTGAGGGTAGTAGCTAGTGAGACGGCCATTATAAAATACCCTACCACCATGCTATGGTTACGTCACGATGTTTTCCTTCACCGAAGACTCAGGCTCATTCCAGGGAGTCGAACTCACGTCTATCAAAGCGGTTTCCGGACACGCTGCCACTGAGTCGTCGTTGCTTCAATAATGCTACTTTAATTGAATCAGTAAAACTTACCTTTGTTAGAATAATCCGACGCCTGCATCTCGTTCTTAAGTGCGTATATATTTGGTTTGATATCTTGAACGTCGGATCCGCTGAGATCCTCAGCCTTGACTTCGTGGGAAGAACTGCTGCTTCCGTATCCATTCATCATTGTAGGCCTGTTTTTTTTTTAATAATAAATTATACATTTTCAAATACGGATTTAGCACATTGATTTCGTAGTCATGGTCGGTTTAACCGACTTCAACAAATAGGAAGTTACTCAATTCGAATGTATATTATATGTGGGTTAATAATTCCTCGGTTTATTACCCGTCTGCGAAAAAGGAGGGTTATGTTTTTCGCGCGTATTTATGTATGTATGCGTATTTCTTTGGTACGCTGTGAAGCCTAAACGGCTTAACGGATTTTACTATACGAGGTGTCGTTAGATTCGTCTTAACTGTGGGAGTGACATAGGCTACATAATATTTAAGTTCGACGTCTGGAAGTCAAACCACGCAAACTTTTTTAGTTACATTAATGAAGTAATATTTGTTCACTTGAGTTTTTTTTAATCGTTATAGGTTTTAACGTTGTGGTCACAATCTCATCTGATCTTAAGTGACGATGTGGCCCAAGATGGTATCACGCTAATCCGAGTGGAAGGCTGGCCCTCCAGTAAAGCTGCCGGGACACACCTATTGGTGCTTGGCAATGTGTTGCTTCACGGATCGAGGCGATGTTCGTACAAGCTATCATTGCTTCAGTTGATAAGTAAACAACGTATTTATACCTTCTCTCTTTTTTAACTCACAGACGTTACTCTATGTTACTCCTTCTACTAAGAGAAATTTAACGAAACCAAAAGCAAAAGCCTATCTAGCCATTTTATAGCCTTATCACAAAGTTTGTAGAGCGTGCCTAAGAAATAATAGATACACTCGAAAAACATTACCCTCCTTGTGAGTAGTCGTGTAAAAATTTCACTGATCCCTTCTTTATGTTGTCAATATTATTTTTGGTCTATTTGTTGTAAAAATAAATGCGATAAATTTACGGTATTTAATCATTTTTCTTCTATCAATTTTTTATTTAAAGTAGGGATTATCAGTTGTCTTCTTTTCCGCATAAAGTTTTACAATCAAACTGCGATTATGTCCCATCTTTTTTAATTCGTAACTGAATTACTAAATACCAATTTTTAATAGATATATCAAAAATGGTGGTAATCAAATAATAATTCATTAAAGATTTCCTCTACTTTTTTAAACACATTAGGGAATTAATTTACAAAAATCCTTCCTTAGTGCTCACCTAAAGTGTAAAAGGAACCCGGATGCAAATTTTCACGGTCCTAGCACCAGTAATTTAGACTGTGCTTTAATACGTCAGTTATCATTATATGTAAACCGAATGTAAGAACAGAATGTAACATTGATGTGGGTCAGTGAGGGGAATACTGAAACTCTAAGAGATAGAGAACATAGTTTTTACAGGTAAGAAAATCTGCATTCAAAGATTTAAAAAATATATATATACACGAGTCGGGAATCGAACTTAATAATTTTAGAAAGAAATGTCATTTTATTATGGCAATTAATAGTGTAGGTTCTAAGGAATAAATGTTGCTAAGAAACCCTGTGCCTAACATTAAAAGTAAATACTGAATTTAATTGTTTTGTTTTGAAACGTTCACAATAACAACCATTTTATTGGATACAATAGTAATCAATTCTTTTAGGTAACGCTTTTATGTGTTTTGTAGTTTCAATTGGCGAGTATTTTTTAAACGGTCTTCATAGCCGCTATTAGACCTTTAAAGTAGTCGTGGTAAAGTGAAATAAGTTATGCGGTGATTCGATAATTGGACAAGAATTAAGAGTGAAAATTGCGCGTCACGTTTAACCACATTTCGTTTCATGAGAGAGAAGAAAGATATATCGTAGGTAAATAGAAGGATAAAGTCATACATTCAGCAGAATTTCAGCTAAACATTGTATCTAATAAACAGTTTCGGCGATACGCGTCTCGCTTCTTATGAAGTTTCATTTTAATGACGTCTATGGTGCTGCATGCAATATTGTTTTGCCCTATTTTTCATAAATTTAGTTACAAATTTAGTTTAGTTTATACCTGTAATCCTCGTGAGAGGATGGATAGTCCTCTGTTTGCATCATGTGTTCTTCCCCTGACATGTACGATAGATTGCAATCTTCCATCATGCCCTGGAAATACGCAGGATGATCTTATATAAATATTTATTCTCCTTGTAATGATTTCTTTTGAAATTGACCTTTTATTGTACTTTTACACTCAACCATCATCGCTTCAAACTATATTGGTATTTTTAAGTTTTATTATTAAGACTTGAAGAATCATAACATATTCTAATTTTGGAAGATTATTATTGTCTGCTTATTTATTTATTATTTATGTTTTAATACTAGTTGTCGTCCAATGATCGGAATTTGACCAGCGACTTTTTAATCATAGACTATATTTTCTGTTTGACATTTGCAGTATGCACCTAAACAATGAATATTATATCACTTGCTGTCACATTTCATTGAGTGACAATGTCAATATTTCGGAGGGTTTAAGTTCAATGGCACTGTAGGGCTAGGATTCGCAGTATTAATTAATTTAATTTAATATATTAGTAACAGATATTATGGATAAATTTTAGCTTTCTGCACTCCTTCTCCATATAAACTTTAACCATGCCAAATCTCACAGTCTTCCGTGAACGCAATATGCTTAAGAAGGGATAGAAAGTTTTTGCTTCGCGTATTAATATAATGATGAAATCATCATTATTGTAATCTTGATATTAATTCTTTACTTCAAAGATGGATGGATAACTTTTGAAGTGAAAAATCTAATAGTGCGTTTGCACGGGTTTAATAGCGTTTTGATGGGATGTAGCTACGTGCCATTCGGGCAGCGACACGTCTGATCGGCTCTTTCCGACTCAGCAATCCCCTCTTAACATTTGCACTGAAAGCTTCTCTCTACTACACACACTCACTACTTATCGTGTGTGTTAGTGTCTCTTGTATGCATGGTCTCTTATGCTAACCTTATAAGTTATTTGCAAATATCACCGAGTTTACGTGAATTTAACGATAATGTAAAACTAAATTAAAACTTACAATAAAATCTTAACTTCTTACTATAAAATCTTTAAAAAAAAAACACGGTATTTATTATACATTTTCAATGGATATACAAAAAGGGAAATCGTTGACGTGCCTAGTTAAGTAAGTTTATTGTAGAAAGATTTGAGAAACTTAACACAGTTACCTAAAAAACATTTATTTGTCTTACTAAGTCTAAACATTAAAATATACTTATTAAGCAAATAATTACATAAAAATAAAATAATTAAAAGACATTGATTTTTTATTTTATACGTTACTTTATGCAAATCTGTTTTTGTTTCATATAAATTTTATATTTGATTAAATTGAACTGGTTAGATTAATTTCTTAATAAAAAATAAATAATATATATACTACCTGAAGATTCCGTTTTAGTGCTTCACTATATCCGTGTGGACTGGTCAACATCGGCGGGCTCTGGGCGCCCATAAACCTGTAGAATTCAATTCGCTCTATACACACCATCTACTATTTCAACTCAAGTTAAATAAATAGATGTATTATTGTTGCGATAACTTTACAACTATTTTTTAAAGAAATACTTCTTTTGGCACGTTTAGTATAGAGTAAAATTGAGAGTTGCGCGCGCATCGTGTGACGAAAGTAGCGACATGAAGTTAGCCATTAATGATAATAATGTGAATTCATTTACTGGCTTTTTTAAATTGTATAAAATAATTTAACGCTCTTTATCAAAATATAATTTTAATTTGATTATAATTTCATTAAAATATTGTTTATTTATTCAACGTTAAATTATTTCACATAATTCAAAAACAGGTTACTAACAATGAATTTACATTTTTATCGTCGATGCCTATATTCATTATGTTGCTGGAATAGGGGATAAATTTTTTGGAATTATTAATTTAATAATACGCCAAAGAATTATAACTTTTTATGCTTAAGTACACACAATTATTTTTCTGCTTAATTTGAGTATTGAATTAAATAAGAAAATAAAATCATACCCTGCCATCAGACCTCTTCTCAAATTAAAATTGAACACATGTAGATGTGTGTCATGTTATATTGTTAAGTGTAAAATTTTGATTGAAAGTCCAATTGAAAGTGTAAAAGTTGATTGTGTATGATTGTGTGAGACGATGTATGTGTTTGAAAGAGAAAGATAAAAAAGAATAAAAAGTAGAAAACGAGAAAATGCAAGCATATAAAAAAGACATTAGAATAAAACATCGAATGACTACCATGCGATATAAATGCGAAGCCCATAAAGCGGATACACTCACCTTATGCAATAACATAGAGGGGATAAAGCATGCATAATTTATAGTGGGATTTTAAGAAAGATTAAAATTGTTATATTCAACCTTACTTGAAAGTCCAACGACGATCCTTCATTTAAGATAATTTGCAAATTAATGCAATGTACATGCACAATTTATCAATAATTTAGAAACAAACATCTTCACCAATCCAATAGATGTTGGATTTATTTATTGTATTTTATCAAATAGAAATTCTAACGTACTTACTTCGGAAATTACATTAGCAACATATTATGGATTAAGCTAATTTAATAAACAAGTTATGTTTTATAATGTGATGTTAAAAACTATTGCAAAACAATTTGTTATAGCTCGGCACTCTAAGAGTCTATTATGTGTTGCTTGATTTTCATAAAGGATATTGTTTTTTGGCCCTTAAAAATCAGCCAAACCTCACAATATATTTGTGTTATTTATTTACCAAATAAATTGTGTTTTCTTACATTAAGTTCGTTCATTGAGTTCGCTTGGTTTTAGCAGTTAAAAGATAATATTTAAAAAAAAATAGGACGGAGGACATAAGCTTAGCAATAGGATTCATTTCCTGGGAACGAAACCCCAAAAATGGCATGGCATTACACAACAAATTTATGAATTTCAAGCGAACACTTTTTTTAATATAGTCTGCTATTATTATATGGAAACAGACACATTTCTCTAGTTACATACTAACATGACATATTGAATTAATCTAAAATTTACACAGTGAATACACTTTACATATTTGTCAGAAACATCGATCTAATATGTGAAACTGAACATCATCAACATCGAGTTATGCATGATTTTCAGTGTGAATATCTTTCACATACAAATTATGCTACTCTTGGACGCGATCGTCCAACGACAAGAATTGTAAAATTTTCATTAATTATTACACCCTAAATAACAAACGATATAAAAATCCGAATAAAAGAAGAATATAATTTTGTTTCCATCTGAATGAAACCTTTGGATTTAATAAATTTGCAATAGAAATTTATTTTTGACGTTTTAAATAAATATCGAATTGTGAAGTTGAATATAGCTAAAGGACTACATTTTCGTTGGACGGTCGCAACTTCAGATGCGGCTGCGCCCTTACTGTGGTGGAGCGGAGTGTCCAGCCGGCGCCGGTTCATACTTCCTAGGCCGACCACGGCTTAGGTGACGTCTCTTCACGAACTCCGCATCGTCGACCATCCAGAAAGAGCCGAAGTCGTCCTCGTAGCGGACGAAACATTTGTGTAGAGACAGGTTCGTCCGGATAGCGTTCTATAATTGACGATCATTTAGCAGATAGTCTAAAATGACCATCAGAGCGATCTGCAACGCAACTTGATATCATTATCTTACTTGAAGGATACTGTGCTTCCATCGTCATTACGTATAAAATTTGATGATACGTAAGAATGATAAATCTTAAAATAAATTTATAAATATGAAGGCAACGATGCAAGCACAAGTAGATCGTCGTTGAGAAATACATTATCATAAATGATATCATCATGCAGGATTCGATGGAAAAGATAAACCCCTTAGGAAGGATTATAATGATAGGAGCAAGGTTAATAGGCAAGCGAGAAAAATGTTATTGACCGTTGCGCTGAAACCCACGAACACACACAAATAACGAATCCTAAATACGAATACAATTTACAAGACCTCACATTTGTTAACGCCATAACATTACCAAATAATATTTGTTATGACGTCATTCACAAAATCCAAAACCAACTACACAAATAATTACAAAATTGAAATCTGAAACAAGATAAAACTTTTATGTACACAATAAGAGTTACAATGCTAGATTAGATAGAAAATATTTAAGAGGAGATTTAAAATGTACCGAAAATTGTTTAGTGTCCTTGTGAAGTGGATTCTTATTGTGAAGTGTTCTGTTATGTCCAATGTGCATTGTAAATATTTCATTTAAAAAATCTTAACCTCATTTGTGTAATATTAAAAAAGTTTAAGTTGTTTCATTAATTATAATCATCATCATCATTATATTAATAAGTGAAGCAAAAACTTTCTGCCCCTTTTTAAACGTATTGCGTGCAAGGAACACTGTGAGATTTGGCATGGTTAAAGTTTATATGGAGGAGTACAGAAAACTAAAATTTATCTATAATATCTGTTACTAATATATTAAATTAAATTAGTTAATACTGCGAATCCTAACCTGACCAGTGCCATTGAACTTAGAAACCCCAATATATTGACATTGTCACTCAATGAAAAGTGACAGCAAGTGATATAATATTCATTGTTCAGGTTCATACGGCAAATGTCAAACAGAAAATAGTCTATGATTAAAAAGTCGCTGGTTGATGTTCGATCATTGGGCGACCGCTAGTTATTTTAAATTCATTGCAACTAATCAAAACAAAAAAGGGCGTTATTCATGTTAGGCCTTAGGAAGGAACTTATGAACGTTAAAACCCTACATCCACCGATGCGGAAATTAATTTCAAAATTCCACTTAGTTTTACACAAATACGCAGAGTATTTATAAAACCTTACTATAGATTATTATACATGGAAAAAATATTGGTTTGCAGGCATCATTAATTAATATAAAAATATAAGCAAGTTTTATTACAATTTGAAATGGGATTGCCTTAAAATCTGTTTAAAGATTTGATTTGATTTGGGTTATTTGTTGTATATAACAACTGAGCTTTTAAATACATAATATTAATAAATTATTCGGATTTATATATTTTTGAAATTAATTCAATTCAATGCAAATATGTATTTGTTAGGAGTAAAATTAAAAATTGTGGAACAATGGATCAAAATATGCATTTTGTAGTAAATATTACAACTTTGTATAAATTGTCAGGATCAGAGTTAAAAAATTTGTATTTTCTAGTGGCTTTATCAAATTAAAACTGTCAGGTTCATAGCGAGTCCAATATTTCGATGTCCTTGTTTGATTTTGTTTCGTACGTATTACCTTTGTTATATTTAATCTTAATACGTGTTGTAAGTGTTGAGTATTTTAGAATAGTGTTTAAGTATGTATGAAATAGTGTAAAATGTATGAAAATGAAGCAGTTTGTGAGACTCCAGCGGTGTAAAATTATAGATGTAGTTAGGATACACTTTTGAAATCCCATGTTCTTATATTGTGATTGTGAAGTTATCATTTTTTTTTTTGATTGTGTAGTGTAATATTTAGTGTAAAGTATTGTTTGAAAATGAGTATTTTCGATTATAGAATAGGAGTGTTTTGTAGGAGATTATTTAAATTTTGTTGCAGTAACTTGAAGTAGCACTAAGTAAAAGGTACGAGATAGAATTATCAGTTGTGTAAAGTATAGTGTCAATAATGTATTTGGGAGATAAGTTAAGTTCTGTGCAAAAAAAAAAGAAGTTTATCAGAGTAGTGAAGAGAGAAACAACCTTTAGGAAGTCAAGGAAGGAATAATTTTAAGTGATGTGTGGAAATGTGTTTGAAGACTGTTGTATTGTAAGCCTTGGGTGGGTGTTGAACCCGGTGTGTTATGGCATTTGTAGAGAAGATATATTGAGATGAATGCTGTGAGAAATTTCAAGATTAGTGAGAGAGTGTGTTTTGAGCATGGACATATACTACCTCCTGGGGGGTCTCTAGTCTAAGCCGAATATGCACCTTTTACTACAGATTGTAATTTTGATTGTAGTTTGATTTTATTAGCGTTTAGAGCTCTGATTTTGATGATGTAAGTTTACGGACAAGAGCTAGTTCATTTTTGTGCTTTTTAGGATCCCTTCTATGTGAAAGCTATAATAGCTACGCTTGTGGTTTTGAGAATATTTCGTGTGACAGGTGCTTTAATGGTGATATATACGTTAAAAAAATGTCATTGTGGAAATTCTAGTTTCAATTGTACTTGGAGAAGGTTCTGTGAGGCTCGGACACTTCATTCAGCTTGATGAAATGTGAGTAGAGATAAACCATGTTGGAAGTTTTGAGTATTTTCGAGTACAGTGTATTTGGAAGAAGATCTGTAAGGCTCGGGTGCCGTACCCGGCGTGATGATGAGTGGGAGGCGCATGCGCTGCTCGCTGAGGCCGTCGCTTGTAGAACTCCACCTCGTCGACTGTCCACACGGCGCCCTTGACGTTCTCCACGCGCATAAAGCATTTATGCAGGGACAGGTTGTGACGTACTGCGTTCTGTTGTCGTACTGATCTATTCTTTATTCGTTCTTGGTGTTCGTTTTATATTTTCTAATTTGACCATTTACTACTTTTTTTACATGACGTAATATAAAATCAATTAAATTAACTCATTTTAGAATATGAAACACTTATTTATCACGAAACAAAATAAGAAAAAAAATCTTGAAGCTGCGATTGTAAATAATACAGTTAAGAAAAGAGAATGTAGTACATAAACGAAAAATTGTAAATGGTCATCATATTTTAGAAAGATCAATTGCAGTATTTACATTTATTGATACATCAAATTACAATACTTATATAAACTACTATGATTTCACTAAATAAATTTAATTCACAACGTTTAAATTTTTTGCGGGAGCTGCGAAATTTTTATAACTGAGACACTCAAGTATATTATTTATTTTAAATGTTGTGAATTGAATTGTAAAACAATTACAATATTACCTACTGTTACCTCCATTAACACCTATTCGTTTACTTGAATCCTTTTAATTGCTAGATATGCAAATTAGATTAGTCAAGCTATTATCGTTCTTAACGTAAATCTACTTTTTCCACAATTTTTCCAATTTTTAAATATACAAACATATTTAGTTCATTGATTTTATTTCTATGATCTGGTTAATTAATTGATTTTGAGTACAACACAATTATTCATATCGATAATTAAACAAAAAAAACGTACCTTCCAAGTGGCTGCATTGCGTCTAAAATAGCAGAACGTAGTCTGGAACCAGTTGTAAATCTCGTTCAGAGTTAATTGCTTATCTGGTGACTCGATAATAGCCTGAAACATAGCAATTAATAAATGTCAACGGGGGCCTATGATAGATCCCTGAAGGACTCCATATTAACACTTACTTATTTTTAATGATTAAATATTATATTAAACTATCTACTTATCCCAAAGTTCATAGCATTGAAACTTTTAAATCAAACATACCCAGGTTTAAAGAATAAAAAAGAATGTGATAATATCGAGATTTTACTTGAGACCTTGTCAATGGCTTATCCAAAACAAGAAAAATAAATTATAAACCTGTCGAATGAGTGAAGCGTATGTGAAAGGTGGCCGTACATCTGCTGATTTGTAAAACTCGCGATTACGCTGTATCTCTGAAAGATAAACAATGGCAAGAATCAGTTAAATTCATCTTATAAAACATACGATCTTTTTTGCTCCAATGATATTCTTGTTGATGAACCAGTTACTTATAAACTTGATTATTTCTTCATTTATTTCATAGAAAACAAATATACAAGTAATTTCTATGTATAGTAGCTAGTCTATCTAAGCCTGACTGGGTCGCGACCACTATCCACAGGCTGATAAACCCGTCACAGTGAGTATCTTTTGGATTGTTGCATTTCGAGATTATTCAGTGAACGGCAATTGATCGCTGTTCTTTAGGTGGTTCCCGTTGTTTCTGGATTGTTCATCACCATCACAACCATCACCATCACCATCAGGCACAGTGCTGTCACTTTGTCCAACAGATTCTAATATTCACATACATAGATCATTCATTGTTACCTTGTTGCACATCTAATCCAGCTCTTTCGAGCATATACGGCAGACCTTTGAGAGAAAGATGGTTTATTATTTCGATACACCATTAGAAAATGGATGTTTATATTGTTAAAATTTTGAGATAGAAGCGATTCTCACCTCCAGCTATTGCGACACCAGATTTATCTGAAACACGACGTCTAACCGGACCTGGAGATGAGCCTTCACTAGCTCCACCTGCATATAAGATAATACTTATAGCATTACAAAAGAAAAACATAATTGTGGAACTGATAATTTTAAAGCTCATTTACAATATAGTTAACAATGTATTAATTTTTTGGAAGTGCTTCAATTTAAACTCTTTAGTAACGGGTTACACTAACCGTGAGGGTGCTTGACAGGATGAAGCGAAGTATCTCTCGCAGCGTGCAAATGTCTCATCATAGCGGCGAGCCTGTCTCGTTCGCGCCTCAGCTGTAGTTCAAGCTGAGCCACCACTTGCATCTGCACTCGAGCTTGCGCTGCAGATCGGTCGTCCAAAGTATGGGCAGCTTCCAAGTGTCTAAGATGGCGAAGTAAAAATTAAATTTATTGAGTGTTAATTAAATATATTAGCTTATCTGTGTTCAATGAATGATTTAAAAGATTTGAGAATTTGATTTAATGAAGTTTTTTATTGTATTGAATACTTACATGAGTAATAATAAGTAAAGAACGCTAATTTTTAAAAAGCGTTAATAGTTATTTAGTTTGTAACAATAAAGCCGCTAAAATTTTCATTTTTCTCAACATGTTATAATTTTCTGTTTTCTACATAATGGCATATAAAAATATCAACTAATTCTTTTTAATAAAAAAAAAAACTATTAAATAATTCGATAACTATAATTTAGATAATTTGATTGTGGGGCAAAACAAGGTACTGGAAAAAGCTATATCGAGACTTCGGAAACAACTTACCTGCTGGTTTTTCGTTATGAACATGGATTTACTTATGTTAAATATAAAGATATAAATTATATATAATAACTTACTTAAGGAACGCTTGATAATCTTCAGCAAGCGCATCACAGCCGGGCCACTTGCAGACCCCTCGTCCAAATAATGGATGTTCTTCCATTTCACTCCCCCAGAGCATTAAACCTACTTTTAAAAAGATTTTATAAAAACATAGGTCTGAGCAAAGGAATCAAGACAAATTTGGCTAAAAATAGAAGTGTTATACTTTCACTACAAGCAATTTGAAAACGTTACAAATTTTGTTATCAGCATGTTGAGACAAAAGAGATAGGAAATTACAGTGTAAGGCGGAGACTCTGTTGCCAAAAAAGGATAAAAGATTTTTTCTCGATCACGCCGTTTAAAGTCGAAAACGAACTGAGGCAATCGCCCACCATTCACGGTTACATCTAAAGAGCGTCAATGCCGTATCTACTTATAAATAATAAGTCTGTGATTGAAAATTCTGCAATTTTACTCCGTGAAATTTACGGCTGTAAATGATTTCCATCTATTTTAAACTCATAAAGAATTTCAAGCAATTATTTGTTTTGTTTGCATAGTGAATCTGCAATGAGTTGTCCTTTAAAAACATTGAGAGGTAAATATACCTGGTGGAGCATTCGGCGGCACAGAAAGAGGACCGTGCATCAAGTACTGTCGCTGGACCGCCTGCAACTGTTGCACGAGTTGCTGCTGCTGTGCGCCCAGCTGTTGCTGCAACGAACCTATCAGAAAAAAAGTTATAAATTTATTTGATACTAGACTAAACCTTAAATAAAGCAATCTCAATATAAAATTAATTCAAACGTACCAGGAGAACTATCAGGCGGCGGCAAGTGAGGCTGCGACAACAAGTTCAAATTCATTTGGTCCTGAAGCCGGGACTGTTCTAACTGCCTTTTAGCGGCTTCCGAAGACATATGCTAAAAATAATGTTTAGTTTTTTAATCCTGGTTTATTATGATTATAGTGATTATAGTTATACTATAGTATCGAATTATAATTCCAGTACAAAAAATATTGTGAAAACGTTAAAGTTTTCTTCTTCTTACCCTTAATTGGTCAAAAAATTCTCAGCTAAGGTCTGCACAACATGTTTTTCTTTCACTCTCCTTTATCAACTGTTATTTCAGTCATCACACCTTTTATATACATAAAATTTCTAACACAATCCATACCTTCACCAGTCTTCCTCTACTCCTATATTCCTTTAACCTACATATTTAAAATTAAACAACGCCTTGATTTGTAGATTTGTACTGGCAAGAAGCATTTCGTTTGGAAATTTATCCGAGTACCTTACATAATTGCAGTATTACTTCTTATGGTTAAAATTTATTTATTATTGAACATGGGTTAAACTTCTATAAATATTGTAGTACTGTGGGCAGCGATCGAATAATATCGAGGAATCGCCTAATGGTAGTTGGTGCAAAATATTTTCGAAATTTTAATAAACTCTTACAGCAATCGTTTTGGATTCTTTTATAGATACTATTGTCCACAAAATCCTTTTGCACTTAATTCCATTAAATGTTCTTTATATTTATGTCTATGTTAAAAATTGTGAATCAATTTGAAAGATATAGAAGTGTATAATATTTAGGTAAAAATTTAGGTTCATTCAGACAAGAGATAGTGATTTCTTTACCTGCTTCTGCATATGATGCTGGTGAAAGAGCCTCTGCTTCATGAGTGCTTGTAACTGGGTGTGCTGATCAAGCAATTGCATCGCGAGGAGGTCTGGCGCGACCATTGGAAGTGGGGAGCGAGTGCCTACTGCTCCTCCCACACTTCCCGCGGGAGATACCGGTGCGGGACTGGAGTGGGCTGATCCACCGGTAGGCGATGTTGGTGCTGATGCCTATATATAAAAATATAATGAACATAAAAAATAAACCACATTGCAGTAATCTTTTAAACGCTAAAAGTTTGTGATTATCTATTTTCATAAAAAGCAATATAGATTTGAATATACAATCATATATCTCCCCTTATCTATACAAATATTATAAGTAATTAGCTGTTTATCTATATATAATATACACAATCTAACAGTTGTCCTGTTAGTAAAACAGATTGATAATACATCTACATGTTAGTTGAATATATTTTTGTTAGGAATGCCATCGGTAGATGGCTAGATATAATTTCTTATGAAAATACGCTATTTATAAACAGTTCTTTTTTACATATTTTTACGAAAATATTAATTTTAAACTATGTGTCTATGTTTCGTCAAAAACGAGGAATACCAGCTTTAAAACAATGTTTGAATCATTAATATAGATACGCAAAAAAAAAACTTTGCGAAATAATATGTAGAGATTATGGAGGAACACTGAGAAATAAAAGCGATGGTTTTAGCGTCCACCAGGAACATTCCCTATTTGTCCTAAATTGATTCAAGCCATATCACATGAGTACAACGTAATTTAAAGTATGTTACTGCATAGATTTCAACGGCAGCGAGCTGAATCATCCGGTTACGGTAGGAGAATTGATGTTTTTTTATAGGTTTAGTGTTTGTCCACAGTTTTACCCGATCTTGAATAACGATGTGGCCCGAGATGGTAGAATGCCTAAGCTTAGTGTGGATACTGGGTCTCAAGTGCAGCTGCCGGATTACATGTATAGGTGCTTGGTGATGGATTTTCAACTTGAGGGTGGTAGCTACCCTGGTCAGAATTAGAAAATGGCTCACTACCATGCTACGGTTTCATCACGATGTTTTGCGAAAGTGTAAGATAAGTACCTAGTAAGGTCATAAGAATGATATTCTCATGTAGGTCGTTTTAATTTTTTTAGCCTGAATAATCTGTTTAACGAATACACTGTAAGAATTTAATTATCCCTATCATATTTTGTTAGAAAAGTTTAAAGGTTAAAAAATAGCGAGATATACTTCAGAAAGTTCAGCCTCATTATATAGGGATTCGAACTCTGGTCGACCGATGCGGTGTCTGTACATGCTTTCATTACTGCCTTGAACCATGATTGCCTCAAATTCAAATTATGATTCGGCTTTACTCATCTAGACTTTCCTGATGGACGCTGAGTTTTATGAATCTTACCCTAGCGAGCGCGAGTGGTTCATGGTCGCGAAGGGGAGAGGCGCGGCGCGGGGGCGAGCTGCGCCGGCGTCGCCGTGCCACCTCGCCTCCCCACCTGCCGGACTCCTCCCTGAAGCAACATATAACATTAAGCTTCACGACTAGGGTTACCAACCAAATTGCATATATTTGCGAGATGCAGCTAAATTAACTGGGACTCAGCTGTAAAGGCGAGAAATACAAATAAAAATCAAATACATTTTAAACAGTCTTATTGAGTATATTTACTTTGACATACAAGATTTTACACGCTTGTTTGGCTGTTTCCTTTGGGCTCAATTTTGCTATCAGGATGAGAGACGCGCAGTCTTCATTCGAGTAAAAAAAAAATGCATTTACTTCTACTTCTGACCCAAAGTTTAGCCGTAATATACAATGGGACAATTGACGTTCTGCACACATCTTTTGTGGGACGTATCCTCTGAGGGTTTAGAAGCGACATACTTCATTAAAAACTTAAAAAATTAAATAAGTGGTGCCATATTGAAGCTGTTCGAATTTTTCGGCGTATACTAACAACTGCCATGTTAGTTAACTTACTAGTTCCACTTACTATGCTCCTGGCATAAATCTTTTGCTTCTTCAACATTCATCAATATTTTCATGCATGCTCGTCGGTTTAGAGTACTCTTTCTTCAGAACGTCTCCGATTGTATCGAGGAGCATTCGTCTAGGCCTTCCTCTTCCAACGTTGTCATTCACACTAGCCTTATAAATTTGTTTAGTCATTTTTCTTTCATTCATCCTCTCTATATGCCCAAATCATCTAAGCATCCCTTTCTCAATTCGTGTTACTACATCGTCTTTCACCCCACAAAGCTCTTATCGCACTATTTCTTATCCTGTTACTCAATTTCACTCCTAACATACCTTTTTATCGCTCTCATTTCTACTGCATTTATTATACTTTAATGATTGTTCCGCCACACCCAGCTTTCACTTCCCTACATGCGAGTTACAACTAATACTTCTAACACAAAATAATCAATCAATGATTTAGATATACATATAATTTAAGAAAATTTTGGCAATAGAAACATCTCTTTAGTAATTTCTTAGCCAGAATGGTGTAATACTTCCACCCTACAGAAGATAGCAGTTAAGTAGCCTTGTGTTGTGTTCCTACAGTGAGTGAGTAAGGTTTCCAGAACTGCTTGGGGGGACGAGGAAATCAAGGCCAGTAACGTGCTTGTAATACCTCTGGTTTTAAGCGCCCATAGGTTACGGAAATCGCTCGTATACCTACAAATGCCTCATTAAAACAATCATTCGATCATGTAGGTTCTGAGAAATTGCACACATAGGTATTATGGAACAGAAAACCTTCCTTTTTTAAAGTCGATTAAAAATAAATGTCAGCGCACCGTTGTACAGTTATTGTTGACACTTTGCTTAAAAGTTCCTCAACGTACATTAGGTGGCGCTTCAACAAATGAGTATATTTTTTAATTTTAGGTTTAGCGTTAATATCACTTAATCTTAAATGACAATGTGCTACAAAATGGTAGCACGCTGGAAGAAATACTGGCTCTAAATGCAGCTGCCGGAACACGCCTCTTGGTTCTGGTCACAGATCTTCAACATGAAGGTGGTAGCTAGCTAGGCGGTCATTAGAAAAAGCCATCGATCGATGCAATGTCCATATACTTTACTACAGAACCATCATTGCTTTAAACGTCCATCTTTCATATACGTTTCGGTGTTTCGAATGTTATTTTCAGAATTACTGTATCCGAAAAAGTAGCTAAAGTACGTACAATTACTCATTTCTATAGAGACAAAGCAGTAATAATAAATAAATAAAGGTAACAAAAAACCCGACTGCAACAAAAAACATTCGACTATAATAATATACTTTTCTATTTTTGCTTTTTATTTGGTTCCCAGTCATCGTACTTAAATATTATATACCCTAAGTCACTCCCACAATTAAGACGAATCTAAAACCCCTCGCATGTTAAAATCTATCAAGCCGTTTAGGCTATAGAGCGTGTCAAAGAGATAGACATACATACATACATACTTATAGTACACTCGAAAAACATAACCCTCCTTTTTCGCTGGTTCATACAACGAAAGTGTCGAAGGTTACTTACCGGTCAAGACAGCGGTCCAGCTCGAATGAGTTGAGGAGCGGCGGCTTCGCGACGCCACCCGGGTTTGAGTTCAATGCTGACTCCGGACCCTGAGGACAAAGATACAGTCACTGTTAGACCTGTTCATCATCATCAGAACACCTTATTTAAAACAACTAAGGTAACAGACATGTAATCACAGCTTTACGGTAACCTCCATCTCGGCGCGAACTAAAAAGTTCTCTATGACTTATCTTCGTCGTACCGTGCTGCCGTGGAACCATCTCCCTACCAATGTGTTGTCTCCTTATCATATCTTATTTTTATTATTATTTTTTATAATAACTCGGCATGTTGACGATACTGTCCCTGATGGCAAGCACGGCACAATCCAAGCAACGGTGACCACCGAGAAATCTAAATCAATGAGTGCTTCTAATACCAAAGGTATCACTTGCGCGTTGCCGACCTGTAACCCTCCTACCTCAAGGAGTTTTGGAAACTCCGCTCACTGCCGGAAGATATTTTTTATTTGATTTCCAGATCTCGTACTTAAATATTATATACCCAATGTCACTCCCACAATTAAGACGAATTTAACGACACCTCGTATGATAAAATCCATCATGCCGTTTAGGCGACAGACCGTGCCAAAGAAATAGAATACATACGCTCGAAAACATAACCCTCCCTTTTCACAGTCGGGTAATTATATACCCTACTATGTATATGTTTAATAATATGTATTAATAACATATGCACAATATAGATTGTAAACAATGTATTAGTTGTCATATTAGTCATGTTAGATCAGGAATAAAGATCTGTTGATGAAAGTTCTGCTGTTTTATCAATTTTTTTAACAAAAAGAATCATTTTAGACGATTTGTCTATTTTTCGTCAATAACTTGAAGCACAAACTTTAACATTATGTTTGAATCGTTAAGTTGGATTAATAATTAAGGGTGACATGGCGTTGTCACAGAAATCCCTTTGATGAATAATATTTTATTATGGCCAAGTCGCGTGCGTATAGCCACTAGGTGTAGGGCAAAATAAATAGAAAGTATTAACCGTATACGTGTGTAATGCGTTACTTTTGACTTATGACAATCGAAATTGAATTTAAAAAAATCGTTAACATTTGAATATGAACGATTAGAAACGGGTTGCTATGCGTAGTGTTGCCATTTTCGCGAGAACATGCCCCCGGTCTTGAAAGAACTAACTTTCAACATAGGTCTGGATCCTAACTCGCATTTTGCAGCAGGAGACATATTTTTGTATAGACTCGTCAAACCACGCTTGACGCCGTTTTTATTTCAGTTACTCAGGATACTCCATCTGGTTCGGGAATAGTAGGTAAAACAGGTCCTATGCTCTATTTTAATGGTAGTAGGTTGTCTTTTTTAATAACTACCAGTGAATTTGGTTATAGTTCGTCTTTGTGTTCCTTCCATTTTATCCTAGTGTGCAGTTCCAGAATATATTCTTTAATCCAATGAACCCGAAAGAGTTGTCTGATTTACTCGATGGCCTGATAGCGCTGGAGTCGATTGAATATCATTAAAATGATTGACGTAACTAAGTGAATGATAGAGATAATTTTAAAATAAAAATCGAAAAAGTACACAATACACACAAAGTACAATATTGACGCACTTGATCGGTCGGGTTCCATGTTTTCCGTACCTAGGTAGTAGCATTTGTGACCTTCATAAATGCGCTTTCAAGGTCAACTTTGAATAAAGACTGTATTAATTTAAACCTTGACCTAAAATTTCTGAACAGTTTACTTTTAAACCATCACACAGACAGCGAATAAATGTGAGTTAAAAAAGTTTTTATCTTGTAAATTTCGTTTCACGTACCTACTCTTGTAACCTATTAGGCGTTCAACAACCCTTGAAGAGAGGCTTGAATCTAAGAGGTGATCATAAGTGTCATGGCCCTTCACCCCTGAAAACAATAGATAATTTTCAAAGGACAAGCCCCTTCCAAACTTAAACACCAGATCTGCGCCTGCTTAAGGTTGTATTTCTGTAACTTACAGTTTTATCTAATTTTATGTTATCAGTGTATTTTATTCTGATTTATGATATTTCTATGCTTCTTTTATTGAAAAGAAATATCTTATATAGTTTAAGTACACAAATATTTTATTGTTCAATATCATACGTTCTCTCAAACCATGTGACTTGTTAAGATATTGGCAGATGAGTTGTATTTATTGCGGTTACCTCCACCACAGCACATTTAAAATTAAATCTTTAAAAAAATATACGTATTCTCGATGTTAACTACATCGCAAGGATAACTCAAATCAAGTGTACTCAAATATACAATATATATTAAAAACCCCCGTCGAATCCGAATAGGGTATATAGGTACCCCAATGACATTACCAAAAAAAAAAAATCAAAATTGTATTTATTATGAAAAAAAAATGTTATTGCAATTTAAAATTAACATATTTAGTTTTCCTTAAATTTAGCAAATTTTTAAAACGTGATAACACCGTCACCAGCCCCTGCGCGGCACAGCGGTACGTTTGATCGAATGGCGGTACCCTGTTCCGCGCCGCCTGTATTGCCATGTAAGTTTCCACATTTAACTAATTTTTTTTACATTTTATTGGGACTAATTTTTTTTACTTATAATCTGAGACAGATAACATAAACAGAATATAATCTCGTTAGACTAATAACACCTTCACGGATCCGAAGGGGTTTTTAATATACACCGTTTAGGTTAATTGGAAAGTTCGTGCCCATTTTCAGTAGGCGTTAGAGAGGAAGTTGACGTGTGACGTCTACACAATGTAGGTTATTACATGCATAGTTTATAAGACGGTAAATATATTTGGAAAAGCTTTTACTAGTGTAATGCCGTCAAACAAAATATGTGCTGTAATACACAGCGAAGGTACTGTAGCCGTAAGAACTGTTGCGAAAATTATTTGCTAGATTTAAAAAGCTGTTAATTTCAACCTTGAAGATCGAGAACGCTCGTTTAAGTTCTACACCACAGATGAAGATTAGAGTAAAACTATGATCGAAAGTTACCCACGCTATACGACACTTGAATTAGCAGAAGAATTAAAAATATCAAAACCCACAATCCACGAGCACATATACCATAATATAAATTCGCTTCCTATCCATTATGCAGATTCTGCGTACACATTTTTCGTGCACCCCTGGAAGACTGCAAGAGGATACTTTTATGATTAAATGCTCTAATTGTACTCTTAGGTCCTTCTTACGTTACGATACGTGTAAGTGATGAAACTTTTATCAAGTGCTAGTTGGATACGTGTTCGAGACTCGATGTTCGTACATTAAGCTAGGTACTCAAAATTAACAAATTTAACATGCGCTCGAGGGTGCCAAAGTTGCCTGACCTCGGCTTGGGCTGTCGCCTCGATTGCAATAAAGTCGAGATCTGACTAATTCCCTATCCGTAGAAAATCGAGCTAAACTAACACATACATAAATACTTGTCCTTGCCTCCTGGGAGGAAGGAAGGAACATGTGTATATGTATTTAGTCATCTGTCAACATGGTCAAAACTAACTATCTTAAAAAAAAAAAATGTCTTTTACAAAACCTATGTACCCGTGTGGTGTGCAAGTATGTACATAGGTGTAATATTGCATGTGGGTAGATAAGTGTTGCACGTTCAGTGTCATGTGTATGGCGCGAGCGACTGCATGACTCAAGGGCTCCACACCGAGGGAACGGACCTAGGCTTGAGATGCCGCAAGAGAGGGAGGACGTGATGATGGGTGACATGAAATTGACCGCCCGTCCTCTGCGGAGAGAACAGTGGTTAACGTGCGTGGGCGGTGGCACGCTCTGTTTAGAAAAACGGTGGAATGGAACTCGTTAGCTTTCTCGATTTTATCATAGAGATCTGTAAAGAATGCCTCGCTCCTTGTGTGCTACACTTTATATATCCTTCCTTAAAATCCGACCAGTAGAGGGTAGTTATGAATATCCATTTATAAAAATGCTTCTCTATATTGAACGGTATGTTATTTATTATTGGTAGAAGCGGGCCCTAGTAACAGCAGAGCTTTTGTTGCTACACAAGAATTACAAGTAAATGATTCGAAATTTTTATCATTTTACCGGTTATCAATAAAATCCTACAAGCATTTTGTTAAATTATTGTCACCTATTTCTTGCACAAATTTAATATTCCATCTTGCTTGCACGACATTTCACGAAGACTTGTGACCAACACAATGACACAATGTTGCAAACGTGTAGGATAACCGGTAGTACACTGTACTAGTGTAGGATAATTTTCGCTGTCGAGTATTGTTATGATTATAATTTAATTTAGGATAGTTATGTATAAATTTCCAGCATACCTTACAATTTTCAAATAATATGGGTTTTACAAATTATTATTACACAATTTTAATGTCCATAACCGAGACGTTCTTCTTGCTCCGACAGCTCAGCGTAGAGATCCTTGCCTAGGATCTAGAATAGAAGTCAGCACGGGGTAGGCCGTATCAGGATACACTGCTCAAGCAGACGACGCAGCACCAAATATCTTATCTATTGAGATTTCCTCATATGTAAAAGGAAAAGTTATTATTTGTATTATAAATACAAAATCCAGTTGATACTTTCCCGGTAGTGTTCTTTCAATGTTCAGTAAGTATTTGTCGTTTTGACAAAGGGTATTTCACCCATATTAATATTAAAATTATAAATATGTTATAAAATAAACTATCTTTTCGACTCCCAGGTCTGTTGTACAATAATTTGGTTTCTATTAAAACATTTGATAAATATTATATAAACGTTACTACGATTCAAAGGTCTGCCGTCCAATCCATAAAACATGATCAGATCCATCCTGAAGAATCTGTCATACTCTCTGTTCTAATTTTCTCTTTTGTTTGAATTCAAAATTTCATCTTACTAGACTTTTCTTATTTTAAAAATTAAAAATAAATCTAATCATAGATTTATTTTGCTAAACTAGAACCTGGATAGAATATTTGTCTATACCTGAGAAACTCCTAATTGCGCATGCTCTATTATTATCAAAGAATTATCAATGACAGAGATTGTCATAATATTGCAATGTAAACAATACGAACCTAAAATATTAACAAAGCTGTTATTAAACCAAAATTATCAAGTTATAAATTATCTAAACGCATCAATACATAAACCTATCATTAATTGGTATCCTGGAAATAAAAGAATAGGTACACCAAAACAATAATAAGGTAAATCAAATGAACTTATGATGAATAATATAAAGTAGATATTAAATAAGATTATCTTCCAAATAAATAATATAACAGTATGCTTATGTAAGAAGTGGCCTAATTGCAATAAAGATTAAAATAAATGCACTATTTTAATTTTACTTCAAAAACGGCACGAACTTTCCGGACAAACAATATTTGAATGGCTGTATATCCAACAGACGATAAATGATATAAAAATCACTCGAACAGTTTATTCACGCAGTTGATGGTAGCTCATACGGCTAAATAGTTTACGGTTCTCCGCTTGATTTATCAAAGCGTATGGTGTTTATAATAACAGATCTCATACGAACTGTGACCTCATCGGTGAAACATCGGTTGGTAATAGTAACGACTTCTATGTTACACTAGGCGCGCTGTTCAACATTGAACAAGTGATAAAATAAGTAATAAACAATTAACCAAAACTCGAATGTGCCTCAAATAAGCATTTCCACGTGCGCGCAAAGAGGTACTTTGTGTTATAAAAGTCCTGAAGAAGCCCTGATTTAAAAAAAATTACACATTCCTGCAATCTGGGTAGTAATAAACATAATTTTATTTTGCTGTGGGTTTGATAGATTTCAGTTAAGATAGTTTATTATAATGTTATAATAATTTATTATAACAGAGAAAAATGGATTTAATTTGGAACGAGTGAATTTTTTAATTAATTATTAGAAAAAAAGGAGTTATTATACTAGTCTTTATATCTATACAAATACATAGAATTGAAGTGTTTGTTTGTTATATCAAAATAACAGTTTTTCACTAAATGCATATGAAAGTATATAACAACCATATTTTAAAAATCTTGTCTGTCTGTCTGTTTTTTCCGGGTAATCTCCGAAACGGTTGAACCGATTCTGACGAGACTTTCACTGGCAGATAGCTGATGTTTTTGGAGTAACTCAGGGTACTTTTATTTTAGAAAAGAATTAGGGAACATGTATTATTGAATCAATTCGGGCGCAAAAGAGATTTAACAAATTAATGTAATACTTAATTCTAGATCTTAAAATACTACAAAAAAGTCAGCAAGAGCATAATATGTCTATCTTCTAAGGATCACCCACAATAAACATTTTTGAGTTTAAAAACCATGTACCCGTTCGACGGCATTCTGTACTATATTAAATAAATAAATTTAGTTTTTGTTTTGATTGATTTCAATGTAAGATAGTTAAAGTGAAAAGTAAATATTAAATTTATATTAACTGTAAATAATATATTTTAACACAGAAAGTTGGTTTTAATTTAGAACAAGTCAAAGTTAAATTAATTATTTTTCCTGGCAACACCATATCTCCGTTAATTCGTCATCAAACATTATTAGAAAACTTATAGACCACGCTAACATTTCTTTAAATAAAAATAAAAAAAAAAATGAAAACTTTTATTTAAATAGCATGTACGGCATATACACCTAGTAATGATTAATTATAAAGTGCATGTATTATATCTTTGTATGTATTATTTACGTCGTTACGTTCTATTTAAAAGGAAAAACACTATAAAGTTACGACGACGAACTATTTTATAAATTTATTTGAAATAATAATGAAAGGCTGTTCGATTGTAAGCGCATCACTTTCACCAATAGTCCGAATAAGGTTTTGAAGGAAAGGAAGAGAAGTTTCCCGAACAAATTGGAAAATTTTAGAAAAACTGAAATTACTTTTTCTATGAATATTTTGTATGTACTCGAAGGATGGATATGCTTATTTTTTTTTGTTTTATTTATCCTCATGAAAAAATTATCAAGAAAAAAAAAAAAATATATATATATATATATTTACACAAATAATATCTTTATTAAAGGGCAGAACAAAGTCAACCGGATCAGATAGTAAATAAAACAATATAATTTTTAATAAAAAAGAAAAAAAACTTCAAAAAAAAAAAAATATATATATATATATTTACACAAATAATATCTTTATTAAAGGGCAGAAAAAAGTCTACCGGATCAGATAGTAAATAAAACAATATAATTTTTAATAAAAAAGAAAAAAAACTTCAATTATTTTGAGGAATTCCCTGATGTATCTTCGAAATCGAAAGTCCAATGCCAATGAAATTATAATAGGACCCTCCTTTCCAACGAATAAAGAAACATCTAAATCGGTTCATAAACAAAGCAGTTATGGCTAAACATCCAGAAAAAATAAAAAAACATTCGACTTTAGAACATCCTTCTTTTTTTGAAATCGGTTAAAACAACATTACCTACACGTCAATAACTGATTTTCTAAACGGAGATTTACTATATATGAGAGGTAGAGCGCAAAGAAATTTCGGAACCCGTCACGTCCACCCTCTCTAGCGGTAACCCAAGCCTAGGTCCGTTCCTCGGTGTGAAACCCTTGGGTCAGGCAACCGCCCGCGCGATACAAGTGACACTGTACGTGCATCACTTAGCTACCTACATACAACACTACACACGTATGAACATACACACGTGCACACCACACAGGTACATAGGTTCTGTGAGGGACCTTTTTTTTTCTTTTTTTACGCTAGTTAGTTAGCGCTAGTTAGTGTAGAAACATTCCGATTACTGAATACACATACGCACGGTTCCTTCCTTCCTCCCAGGAGGAAGGGAACGTGCCTATGTGTATATTTAGTTAGCTCGAATCGTAGGTGTAGGGATTCGAATAGATCGCGACCTATTTGCGAACGCGACGACCGCCCGAGCCGAGGTCCGGCCACTTTGGCACCCTCGTGCGAGTCGTCCACAAAACTTTCGCGGCTGAGTGCCCTCTGCGCTCGCCCCCAAGTCCGGTGAAGCTGTAAAAGCCGCAGCGGCTAACAGTGTAGTCAGTTCTAAAAAAAAAAAAAAAAAGAAATTTCTGTCTACTAGAGACAGTCCTACTGGTGGAATACTTTCACCCTACAGAGTATCCCAGCCAAATATCCTAGTGTTGTATTCTTGTGATAGTAGGATTTCCAGAGCTTTGGGTTAAAGGGGTTCCAAGGTCGGCAACGCGCTGGTGATGGTAATGCCCGCTTACCATCAGACGGGCCGTAAGCTTGTTTGCCAACTTTGTTATATAAAAAAGAACATGATATTTGCAAAACAAACAGTACCTAACCACCTCTTCCGCTTACTAAGCACAAATTATCAAATCAGATATAACTTTATACCAAACAATCACAGGTTCTGAGAAACACATTCGTCATCACTCTACTCTGTGTCACGTATTTAAAAGATAACAATATAGAATCTTATACGACGTCTTGTACGAATACGTGGTTTTATATAAACAATCGACTGGTCAATAGTTATTATGTATTGTTTTTTATTTTATTTTCTTTGAATCTGGATAATTTAATGCGTGACTTTTGTATTGTATATAATATTTATAAGAAAATCGCTTAACGTATTTTATGAGAATTTATAGAAAATATTGTTAATGAAGGACACTGTATTGCCGATGAAATGTTTCGTTTCGTCGTTTATGTTTTCGATAAGTACCCTGTATGTTTTGATTAATCGGTTAGTAACCGAGACTTTTACTATGAAGAGCATGAAGTATCTATTTATTGCGTTAACTTAGAAACTTATTTTTTTACAGCAGTGTGAGTATTTAGACCTTACTATACTAATTTCAACTTTATACATCAAGCTGTTTTCGAAAAAAGGACAAAATTATCCTACAAGTGTTCCGTTCTTTCATTGTGAGGTAAGAACATAAAAAAAATACACCGTTTTTTTTTCGACTTCAAAAAAAGAGAAGTTCTCAATTTTTTTATGAACCGATTTAGATGATTCTTTTTTCGTTGGACAGGGGATACCTCAAGGGTAGTCCCATTTTAATATTACTAGAATTGTCAAAATCACTGATGTTGGTTTTCCTTTTACCCGACTGCAAAAGAGGGTTATGTTTTCGAGCGTATGTATGTACATATATCTATTTCTTTGGCACGTTCTGTAGCCTAAACGGCTAGATAGATTTTATCATACGAGGTGTCGTTAGATTCGTCTTAACTGTGGGAGTGACATAGGGTACATAATATTTAAGTACGACGTCTGGGAATCAAATAAAAAGCAAAGATAGAAACTTTTTTTTTTCATTGTTTTAGTTGCAGTCGTCTTTTTTGTTTCATTTTAACATTTTTTATTAACAAATAATTGTTCAAAACGTATTAAAAATAATACAGTGTTATCGAAACAGAAAATATAAGAGAAACTATCATAACCAGCGGTCGCGCAATGATCTAAATTTGACCAGCGACTTTTTAATCATAGACCATTTTCTATTTGACATTTACAGTATGAACCTAAACAATTAATTAATTAATTATATCACTTGTTGCCACTTTTCATTGAGTGACAATGTCAAAATTTTGAGGGGTCTAAGTACAATGGAAATGGTCCGATTAGGATTTGCAGTATAAATTTATTATATTTAATATAATAGTAACAGATATTATAGATAAATTCTAGCTTTCTGCACTCCTCCTCCATATAAACTTTAACCATGCCAGATCTCACAGACTTCCATGCACGCAATACGCTTAAAAAGGGGTACAAAGTTTTTGCTTCACGTATTAATATAATGATGATAATCAAGTAACATGAGACCTTACACCCAGATTAACAACAACCGACATTTGTTTTACCAAACAAAAGCGAGACGTTTGAGTCAGCGAACGAAATGTTTACTTATCAAGTAACATTGTTAAGTTTATTTTTTTGGAAAAACACTCAGCCCCGATCCGAAGTGATGGTGCGTTGTGAAAACAAGGCCATCGTTACTTGCGTTGACAAACTAAATGCTGCACCAACTGTATAAAAAATCCATAACACAGCGATGGCTTAAAGCGAAAAAGTGCTAAACTCCAAAATTACAGTTTTTGAAGTGGAAACTTCTTTAGCTGCATTGAGCGATTTTCGGTAGGGGAAAACCAATAGGTTCGTGTAACCTTCGCGTCACCGATGACCTCGACATGCTCGTGACGTATTGCGCTTGCGTCAGACTAGCGACGCAAAGTATAGCGGCCCGCGTACTAGTATGCGCATATGTACACTAATACATTGTAATACTCGACTATATCATATGTGTGTTTGACTTATTGGATGGGTAAAATTTTGTGATTTCGCGTCACCAACATTCACTGCAATATCTGTTTCTTTTATACAACAAAGGTAGCAAACAAGTATACCGCCCGCTTAATGGTAAGCGGCTACCATAGTCTATGGACGCTTGTAATGCCATAAGAATGACTAGCGAGTTGCCGACTTTAAGCCCCCTACTCCACGGTTTTCCAGAAACCCTACACACCGCAGGAACGCAACACAAGGTTATTCGGCTGCGATCTTCTTTAGGGGGGTGGCATTCCACCAGTCTGACTACCCCAAGTAGAGAGAAATCTCCAAATAAACTTATCCGTGCCCTACCTCTCTTCTAGCCTATTTAGAATTTTATAGCCTACTAGCTGACCCGCGCAACATCGTCTGCGTCACTTAAGCGAGAGAGAGAGAGGGTTAGAGAGAGTGGGTCGTAAGCACCTATAATACAAATTCTAAAGGTGCTGAAACTTTTATTATTTTGCTGCGGAGTAATTTTAAAACTGTGATATCTCCTAAGATATTCATTGAAATCTATTTATGGAAAGGACAATTTTGTTCAAAATTAAATACTTGTGATGAAAAACGTATTTATTTCGATATGAATTTATACCATGTTTTTATAAAACACCTTCGCAAATAATTCTTTATTTTAGAACAAATTTTATCACCATAAAAATGGTTATGTTGAGTCAGCCTTAGAAGTTAGACGTTTTTAGAACTTTTTAAGAGAAGCAGTTCCGTGACTCATGATTTTTGCGTAACATTAACCATTTAAGCAGCACACATAATGGAAGCTCTCAAAAGGAAGAAATTTCCCCCGTTTTTTTGTAACATTTTTCATTGGTGCCCTACTCCTATTAGTCGTAGCGTAATGTTATATAGCCTTACTCGATAAATCGGCTATTCAACACTAAAATAATTTTTCCAGTCGAACTTGTAGTTCGTGAGATTAACGCGTTCAACCACACAAACAAACAAACTCTTCAACCTTTTATATTATTCGTGTAGATTTATTGGGAAAGGTTATAATATAGGCTATATAATTTCACGCTATGGCTAGTTGGCCGCGGCACAGTGGAGGGTTGGTGGAATAAATTTAATACAGGTGAAACCGTGGGACACAACTAGTTCAATTATATAACACTTCCATGTGTATTTTATATTCTATTACTTTTACTATTATTCGTATATTCGTTCTAACTAAAAACCACAAGACTATTAAAAAAAAACCAACTTCAATGATTTTGTTAAGTTTCCTGGTGTATCATCGAAGTCTAAGGTCCAATGGCAATGAAATTAAAATGGGATCACCCTTGATCCAACAAAAAAATAATCATCTAAATAGGTTCATAAACAAAGAAGTTATGGCTGAACATATTTAAAAAAAAAATACATTTGAATTGAGAACCTCCTCCTTTTTAAAAGATTTTTTTTTTATGTCAGCTAAAAAGCGTAATCTTGTGCTGTCAAAAAACTTTAAATTTTTTTTTTTTTCTTGTCAATTTGAAACATCAAACTTTCTTTATATTATAATGTATATATATATATATTAATTCGTGAGGCAAAAACTTTGTACTCTTTTTAAGCGTATTGCGTGCACGGAAGACTGTGAGGTTTGGCATGGTTAAAGTTTATATGGAGAATGAGTGCAGAAAGCTAAAAATTATCTATAATATCTGTAACTAATATATTAAATAAAATAAATTAATACTGCGAATTCTAACACGACCACTGCCATTGAACTTAGACCCCCCAAAATATTGACATTGTCACTCAACAAGAAGTGACAGCAAGTGAAATAGATAATACTCATTGTTTAGGTTCATGAATACTGCAAATGTCAAACAGAAAATATTCTATGATCAAAAAGTCGCTGGGCGAATTTCAACCTTAGGGCGATCGCTAGTAACATTGAATCCTGAGAAGGCACTTGTGAATGTCAAAACCACTACTACCGGTTCGGAAAACACACTCGACATCGGGAAAAGCCAGCGAGAACTCAATCAGGTTTATTAACGTTATTTATTTTTTCTTGTCGTAGATATTGTTTGTAAACCGTTCAATATAAAGTTGTGATTACAATAACGGATTATGATCCATTTAAAGAATGTAAAAGTGTCACAAAATTTAAATTTTTTGTCACTTTTTCAGTCCAGGATTTACAGACCGTTCATGACTTAAGATCCGCTTTTCAAATAAGTTTTTTTTAAGCCAGATAGTCTCATGGTTTTTGCTTCCATCAGAGACGGTCTTTATCCACGCATTATTGCCAGCAGCGATAGTCTATAAAAAGTCTTCCGTCATTTTTAAATGTTAGGTATGTTCTGCCAATAGATTTTTCTGAATGTGCATTCTCTCCCAAAGGAAATAAGCCGTGTTAAAAGTGTAGTATTCATTCGATTGAAGAGTCCGAACTTCAGCAAACGATTCTACTTATGCAAGGTTACAATGCTCTGCAACTGCGAAATGTGCAAAACCATCGAATTTGACCCTGTCTCCCCTCTGGAAAACCCAAAATATTACGAATACAGCGTATGTTCAAATTATTCAAGCCTTCGCTCTTGCTGGACATATTACGTCCAAGTTTCAGCTCCATAGAAAAGTACGCAACATTTTATTTTTGATAAATAGGTGTTTGTATAAAACCCTTGCATAAAATTGTCTATTTATCGTAGCTACTTTGCCGATACGAGTACTAATTTCTTGGTTCAGTGCGATATTGTTTGTAACTACCCCTTACGACGTTCGACGAAGTTCGACCTCGTACGGAGTACTGCTGTCATCTGTAGGCAGGAGGACCTGGATACCAGCTTAGACCATTCGACTTAGCTCTTTAGCTTTAGCTGTGCGAATCACTCACAAACGTTATTGAACCTTCAAGTCTGAGAAGAGACCTTGCTTCCTTGTCCGTTCTACCGTTTGTATAGTGGGTTGTGTTTTGACGAATTATTCAACATGAACGGCTACTTTCCACCGTCGCGTCGTACCGCTCGCCATCGACACGGAGTTCATCCTCACACTTTGGAATCTAAATGGTTAAGCTCCGGATGTGGAATGAGCCTACTTGCTGAGGTTTTCACATATGATGCATCTGGTATTACAAGCGTCGATATGCTGTGTGGCGTGTGTATGGTGGATCGCGATGCAGTCATATAAATCCCAACAGTCTGATCCCAAAATTTTGCATATCTAACTATGTTACTATGGCGGGTATTTAGTACTTACGCAGAATTACAAAGCTTGTAGTGTGGTACAATGATCCAGTTTTGATCTTTTTAAACGCTTACCATAAATTCTATTTGTTTGAATTTAATTACGTCAATGGCGGTGTACGGAGAATTCCGATGTCCTTGCAAATAAAAATACATTCACATCGCCTTAAGGATACATAAACAAACAACATATACAAAGCCTTTTAAAATGGAAAAAAATAAACGTATTGACCATCAGCGTCCCCCATAATGGTGTATTTTACAACAGCAAAGCGATAGCAGAAATAGGTACCTAAATTCGGAAAATTTTATCGCTGGTAAATTCTAGGAATTTGAGTTTTTGATGCCGATATTAGCTATTGCTAAATACTTCATTGGGAGGCGGATCAAAAATTCGGAGCTTCAGATTTAGGCTTAAAATAAAGTTGTGATAGGTAAATTAAGTTACGGTTAAGTTGGTCGTAACTTATAAGCACATTAATGAACGGGCAGCCAGAGAAATGTAAACGTTTATAATATGTACTAGCTGTGTCCCACGGTTTAACTCGTGTTATTCGAGCAACTCTCCACCGCGCTGCGCCGTACGCCAACGTATAGCCTATCGTTGTTCTCGTTTCTCATACTCGTCTACAGCTTAACCGCTTGCCTGAAATTCATGACTACTGTTCCACTTCTTAATATCAACGTAAAGTTATACAGATTATACCCTTCCTCAATAAATAGGCTATAAAGTGCAAAAATAATTTTTCATATCTAATTGGCAGAGGGCCATCCATAAATTACGTCACACGTTTAGGGGCGGGAGGGGGTCGACGAAGTGTGACATTGTGTGACAAGGGGTGGGGAGGGGACCCAAATTTTGTGACATCACATTTTTCAAAATATAATATTTTATATCTAAGTACATTAGAACTTCTTTAAGTCGAAAACCTTTATGTTTTGTTAATTGTTATACCTTTGTTTGATTTGATGTCGATTTTATTGAAAAATAATTTAAATGGAAATTAAAATAATTTCCGAACACTGGTGTTTTAATTTCATAAATTTCTAATTATAAAATTGCAAAATATGTGACATCACACTAGGTAGGGGGGGGGGGGGGGGGGTCTCTCTCACAAATGTGACCAGCTGTGACAAGGACGGGGGAGTGGTCAAAAAATTATGAAATTCGTGTGACGTAATTCATGGATGGCCCCTAGTTTAACAGATTAACGTGTTCAAACAAAAAAAACACTTGAACAACATTTTCTAGAAAATCAGTCAAATGAAAGGCGGCAGGGATCAGTGGCAATTGCTCCACCGACAACAATTGAGCTCTTAAATTAAAGAAGAAGAGAAGTTATGTATAAGTTCCTTAAATTATCTAATTAAATAAAGGTATAAGAGAATACATCTACAATAAAAAAAACTGATAAGTGGCCATCGAGTTATAAGCACACTAACGGACAGACAGATGGACACTGCTTTATTTAAAAGAAAGAAAGATATCGACGATAAATTAACGGAATGGTATCTAAGTGCTAAACTAGAATAGGGTCTGGCTTGGAAGTGTAAATACAGAAGCTTCAATAGATGATTGGCGACAAATTATTATCTTAACAACGATTCACCGTACTAAGAATAAATCACAATCATTTCTAACATTGAAAACCCAAGTGGAGTTATGTTATACTGACCTGTCGAACAGCATACAGCATCTCAAACTTTTCTCTTGACTTCTTCTTCCAACACTGAATTATTGAATTATTGAAGAACGCTTAAAGAATAACCTCGAAGTTTATCAAATCACTAACTTACGGTCATCATTTGGGACGATTTATTTTTATTGAATTGAATACTGTTCACTTTTGTTTTCATTTTATTGAACTTTGTTCATTTTTTTAAATATAAACTGGATATGAAAAAAAAATGTGTTTTAATTAAATTGATTAAATGATTTTTTTTTGTGGCTTTATTTAAATTCGCACATGTCATCCCTGTGGTAGCATAGCTCTAGTATATGGTATATACTCGCAACTAAATAAAAACCTCACCAATCTCACCCTACGGTATTTGACCCGTATAAGCTTTGATAATATCCAACTAAAATCATTTTAAATGTTAACTGATATCACAGTTTAACAATCATACCGATATTATTTAAAGACATAAAAACTGACTGCAATGTTTGAGGTCTTGGGTTCGATTCCTAGATCAAGCAAAGTGATATTGGGTTTTTCTATGAAATTCTCAGTAGCAGCTTAGAGTTTAGTTTCGTGCCCGATTAATGGTAATAGGCTCTCCGTCTATTACATGGGACCTAAAAACATACACGGCGAACTGTGGATGTACATTAGTACACCTCTGCCTAACCGTAAGTTATTTTCAAGTGAATAATATCGCTTTATAGAGTATGTCTGTTTAGTGTAATTTAATAAAAATCTTGATTGCGCAAAAACACCAAACAACGACTCGTATCGTAGAAATCTAGATATAATAGATGTTCTCACATAATTTAATATTTAAAAATAACATTAAAATCTGTTTAAAAATAATAATACAAGCCAAAATTCATGTAAAAATAAAATAATTTGAATTAATTTGGTATCTTTTCACTTTATTTCAGTAAATATATTACAGAGTTACATTAACTAACCGCAATTTATAGACCATACAAATTTTTATACGTTTAAAAATGCATCTCAAATGTATCTTCTGATAATAAACTACAATTATACCAATTTTCATTATATTCGGTCTAGTAGTTTTTGCGTGATTGGCATTCAAACATACAGCCAGACACACAGACAGACAAATTCCAAGAGCTATGGAAATGTGTTCTGTTCATCTAAACCCCCTGTAGCATCTAGATATAAATAAAAATGAAATTTTATTCAGTGGTAAGCGCATCACTTGAGAACGGCTACACCGGTTCGGTTAATTCTTTCTTTAGAATGTTAGTAATATGTAACATCAATAAAGGTTTTTACAAAATGAAACAATTCAAAAGATTACCCGAAAAATACAGAAATTGTGGAAAAACTAACATTTCTTTTTTTATTTCTTTCTTTAGAGCTCACTAGCATTACTCCACTATTCGTAAAAATAGATATGTATAATTCTTATATTCTTTTGTTAGCTGTGGTCCTGGAAAGGTATCAGTAAAGTCAGTAAAAGTTTCGGCATAGATGGTGCTGCGGTCGAGAGAGCTATTAGAAACGGCAGAACAACATCTGCCGCGGCCGGGCTAGCTCATAAAATTTGATCGAAAATTTAGCCTAAGTGTTGACGTTATCGATTGCAATGTTTGATCACGTCAGAAGAAATACAGAAGGGGTGATAAAATAACATTTTAAAGAAACTATTTGCGCTAGCGCTATCAGTAAAAAATATAAAGAATAATTTTCATTAAAAAAAAAATCTTATTAATCGGTTCTCTTAACTAATTTTTATGTTTCACATCCTTACTTTTATTCCTAACAAATACGAGGCGTAAAATTTAGTGGAAGAGGTGCACTAAATGAACGGGCTAAGTATTTTTTGACTCTAGAAATATATGTACCAAATTGTAAAAAATACTAGATTAACCTAGTTAGTATTTATCAAATTTATTTACTTTTATTAATTTCAAAAACTGAAATTTTCACCAGTTCTAGTTGATACAATAAATAGCTCGATTGAAACATGAGCACATGAACGCGGAGGAATGCTCGCGATGGGCGCTATATAAAATACTCGAGTACTGGAAAGAAATGAAACGGAAAAAAAATTACAAAATTATAAAAATTATTTAGGTATGTTATTACATGTCCTTACATAATATGAAATTAGCATTTTAAATGGGAAAAGTAAATAGAAAGAAATACTACGAAATTATACATTTAACCAACCGAAGTATGTACTATTATTATCTATGTACTTTCACCATTTTATAGGTAGTTCATAGATTCCATGGCTGAAAAAATTGTGAAAATCTTTGAAGGAGGTTGGACGAGATTGGGCATAGCGATATAAAATACTTGTACTTGCAATGAAATGTCCAAATTCCGAAAAAAGTGGTAATCTGTTCCATTCCAAACGCAGTTTCTATAATTAGCGACCGTCTGTAGTGAATTAGGTATGGTGTCTAGCGTTATCATGAAGCAGCAGTGTACAGAGATATGAAAGTCCCGGTTGTTTTACAACGAGCTTTTCCATATGGTTGAAAAAGTAAATAGAAAGAAATACTAGGAAATTATACATTTAACCAACCGAAATATGTACATACTATTATTATATATGTACTTTCACCATTTTATAGGTAGTTCATAGATTCCACGGCTGAAAAAATTGTGAAAATCTTTGAAGGCGGTTTGAACAGCTTCATCGGAATAGATTTTTTTTAATTGCAAGAAATATTCCAAATTTCGAAAAAAGTGGTAATCTGTTCCATTCCAAAAGCAGTTTCTCTAATTTAGCGACCGTCTGTAGTGAATGAAGTATGGTGTCTAGCGTTGTCCTGAAGCAGCAGTGGGCTAGAGAGATTGAGAAGTCCCGGTTGTTTTACAACGAGCTTTTCCATCATGGTTTGCAATTGTTGACAATACAGATCTGCCGTTATCGTCTGACCAGATCTTAGGAAGATGTTGTGTATGAGACCAGCACTGGTTCACCAAACACTGACCAGTACCGTTTTCTGAGTCAACTTTCACTTGGGACAAGATTTGGCCGGTTCTCCTGGGTTCAAACACTGTAGTGAGTGTTTCCGATTGTCGTAAATAAACCATTTTTTGTCACAAGTAATAATACGATTCAAAATTCCCTCGTTATTATGAGGGTGATTCAGTCAATTTATGCGGTACCCATTTCTCGTGCTTTATCACTTTTCCAGTTTGTTTCAAGTGCATTAAAATTATTTTATCACTCACACTGAAGCCTGCCGCTAACTCTGACGTGGTTTGCGATGGATCCGCTTCCACGATCACCTTTAAGTCTCGAACGAAGTCAATGAAAAATCAAATGGTGCGAAAACAAATGAATCACTTATTCCAAAACACAAATACACAAGCCTAAATTTGTAATAAATTTGAATTTGGAATTCCAAACCAAACGCAAGATATTTGAGATCAAAGTGGCCAGTTCAACAAAACGCCAATTTGATATGTGAGGACCTTATATTAGGTGAAACGGAAAAAAAAACAAAATCTATTCAATAGTTTTTGCATGATGTTCGCACAACTGTTTGAGAAATGGTGGGTCTTTCATACAAACTTTCATTCCCTTTTTTTCACCACTTCAAGTTTTATTTTCGCGACAAAAGGTAGCCTATATCCTTTCCCAAGGTCCAATACAGTTCTATACCAACATTCACCAAAATCGGTTTATTGGTTCAGGTGTGAAAACGTAACAGGCAGACAGACAGACTGAGTTACTTTCGCAAATAATATATAATATTAGTATGTACATAAAACTCGACGTCTCTGTGTCTGTCTATTTTTTATGTTATTTTCTCGCAAAAACCACTTATCCGATTTGCATGGTTATTTTTTCAAGTCATAGATAAGTTATGTTACCTGACCAGGTTATAGAATAAATTTGGTTAGTTAAAGTAACGTACGAAATAAGCAGATACAACAATGGAGAATCAATTTGAAAAAATTATGCTTTAGAAGCGCTTAAATTTTCTATAATTAGTAAACAATTTAATAATAAATAAATCATGTTTTTAAATCACTAACAAAAAATATTATTAACGTTTAAATTAAAACTGTATTCAACTTCATAAATAACGTGAAACGTCGTCAGTGTAATTTGTAATCCCTGAAAAGCGTCGGGCCAACCCACTTTTCAGTGACGTCGATATGAAAAACGTCCCGGCCAATGGGAGCACGCCGCTGAAAAGAGACACGCCCACCCGCTGTTAAGCGGTCCTCACAGAGTTTCCACGCTGTTAAATACAGCTTTCTCAAACTTTATGTCCACTGTAATTTGTTAGGTTTGATATATTTCCGACTCGGTTAATAGACCTGATTTCTATTGTATAGCCTTTTCATAAAATACGTAAAGGTATCTTTAAAAAAATCACATAGCTGATTTTGAAGCCACAACAAGTACATGCTGTTTTCGTTCTAAGAGAATGAAAGAGAGAGAGAGAAGAGTGTTTAAAAATAGTTCTACAAACTAAATAATTAGAACATAGTTGTCATGGAGGAGGTTAAAATTGGTGGAGTATCCAATTCGACAATTGAAAGGAAACTTGAGGGGAAGAACAAGAGGACATACATCGTTCAGCAAGTGAAGGAAAAATAGGCGTCATGTCGTACCGAGATATCAATAAGAAGACAGAGTGTAGAGAGGCCTGGAGTTGCTCCACCGACAAGAGAAGCACCGCTCTTAAATTTTATAGATAACTTTCTAACGGCCATGTTTTATCCCATTTCACTTGCAACTGTATGGTTGGAAAAAAATTATAGATTATGTCGTCTGTCCCGTGACCGGGCATAAAAACTACAAAATACAAACACTTATATTTAAATTGACTAAACATAAACAACCAGTTAAAAAAAAAATCATTAACAAAGAAAAATGAACTGTGGGTTACGAAGAGTTAAAATTTAGAATTCTTAGCACACTTTCTAAACTTAGAACCTAATTGCGGTAATATTTGGGAATCTCTTCTTGCCATAGAAAATATTCTATCCGATGTAGGCACTTAAAATAAAATATTTTTTTATGTTTTTGTTGCTAGCTGTACAATTTTGACAATTAGTGAGTGAAGTTAGTGCGGACGCTATAATCATCTGATTTTAAACGCATAGTATAATATAATACCATAGTGTTTGATAATACTCAAATTAATTGGAAAGAAAGAAATTTGGGTTTCTTAATCATTTTAGTTGATTGATTTGTATTTAAATACGTAAAAAAAATATTTTACACTGTTCAAGTATTTAGTCTTTGTTGAGATCAAATTTACTGTATACTTAATCGATATCAACAGAATTAACTAGTTAACTGAAAATTCATTTCAAAGATATTAAATCTATACCTACTACTAATTAACACTACTGGTCCGATTATGAAAGTTCTTTCACTATAGTCTTTATTGAAGTGATAACTTCATAAGGGAGGGTAATTCGCTTCGTAACGTAACGCGTTACGGCGCCACTCTGTCGGGCTTCCCTTTCTCTCACGTATATTGCAGCAGTAGGCAGGCAGAGAGGAGGACTCCCTAACTTTAACCCACAACCACCTGTTTTTTTTTCTTTAAGTTATCACTTCGGTCAAGCTTCCCGAGACGCACACTTTTTTTTTATTGTTATTAAGTCTAGTAATTAACGATAACGAAGTAGCATGTGATTGCTAGTTACATGTAAAGAGTCGAATTTCGATTTAAAAAAGTTTGCAATTCCATATCAAAGTAAGAAACAAAAGTTATTTGTAAAACATAAGCTCATACAGCTGTAATTAAAAGAGTAACTATGGATCTTGGCACCCGTTAGATCTCCGCTCTTTTATCAGTGGCAATGACAATCCCCGAAACCGTTACTTCCGAACGTGGCCCATATTTTACATTTATGCTTTTGTTGAGATATAAAACTTACATCGATGTGTTTATGGTGATTCTTAGTATTTATAGACAGGTACGTATGTTAGGACTTTGGTCAAATAGACATCACTTGAAAGTAGTGATTCCGACCTGATATTTATGAATTGGATTAATTAACAAAAAATTTAGTAACGTTTTTTTCCCTTAAGCCATATGACGTGAACCGTTTAATGACGATATAGACGAAAATAATAACATGTTAAGCGTGAGGCGCAGACTTGAAAACTCAGCGAAAGATGCTAGATTTGGATCACTGCAAAAATATTATACCACCAGACTAAATTACATCAATCAGCTTCACTTAAATCAAAATAGTTTTTTATTAAATTTAGGCCCTAAGAAGGTACTATTGAATGTCAAAACTGGTTTAGAAAACATCTCTGTCATCGAGAAGAACTGGCACGAAACTCTATCGAGTTTATAAAAAAAAAAAAAATCTTTTTTCCTTTTTACAATATTAAATTATACACAGTTATTATCATTTTCAGTAGATGTACAGAGAGGGAATCACATCCATACATCACCATTATTCACATAATCAGCCACCCTATAATACCCCTTCGACAATAAAACTTGCTTAACATGATTCTTGAACTTATTATCCGGCAAATCTGTAATGCGCTTAGGAAGTTTATTATAGAACCTAACACAAGTACCTACAAAACTATTTGTTTGTTTTACTAAGTATGACCGATTTAATGACTATTTTATATTTATTTCTAGTACTGAAATTGTGCCCATTAATTACACGTTCAAAATCATCTTCATTTTCCCGAACACACATTATATTTTCCAAGATGTATTGGGGACGCAAAGTTAAGATACTAAATTCTTGAAACTTATTCCTCAATGATTCGCGTGGTCCCATATAATAAATTGCTCGAACTGCCCGTTTTTGTAATACAAATAATATGGTATCTACCTCAGCTAATGAACCCCACAGTAAAATACCGTAGGACATTAAACTGTGGAAGTAGCTTAGCTTAATAAACCTCAGGTACCTTGCATGATTCAAACTCACTTCAGACAAAAATACCCCCAAAACGTTATTTAAGAACTGCCCTTCTTACCCATTATCTCGCTTAAGCAGGGTCAGTATAACATATTTTTCTCTTTCACTCTATCACTGTCATAATATGCATATCATTCATCAAAAGATCCATCCATACCTTCTGCGGTCTTCTATGAACCGTGGTTAACCATGTCAAGCAGGTGTCAAGAGAGGTAGGGCAAATTCCTTTGCCGACTGCTGAAATAACTCCGTCCTACAGAAGAAGCTAAATAACCTTGGTGTTGGGTGTAGGGTTTCCACAGCTCCTTGGGTCACAAACAGAGATAGGACACAGAGAAATGTCTTTGAATATATTGTCTGTACGTTTATTATAGAGTGGATCGTAGGGTTGCCACCCGTACTATATATTTCAGTCAATTGTACTATAGATTATAGAAAAATAATATAGTACGAAAAATACTATATTTTCATCGCTAATTAAACTGTCACTCTTATTTAATGTTCTTCTGTTGAATTAAACAGAAGGGCAAATTATCATTGAAATTTAATTTCATTTTGTCAGTCATATTTTGCATCACGTCTCACAGACCACAGAATCTTTTCGCCTGAGTTTTACATGTATTCAACAAAACTGTGGAACTTTTTTTTTATTTGTTCAGACATTTAAAAGTTTTGGTGTAATAAAGAAACTCGCATGCATGAACCCTGTTAACATTACAATGTTTTTTCGGGCAGTTGATTAATAATGATTAAAAACAAATGTGTACTGTATTTTTTATAACTTTCCAAAAAGTACTATATTTTTTTCCAATTTTTTGAAAAATATACAATTTTTTTTTTTTTTTAAAGTTGGCATCCCTAGTGGGTCGTTACTAGAACGATAAGGATGTCTAGAAGTGACTCTTATGATATCCCTGAACGCGATACTGTAATGGACAGAAAAACATATGAGAGGCCAGGTAGTATTATTATGTTTGTAGTAGTATAATTAATGAATATTTCATTGTTTCGCTCGTATATGGTCCTAAACTACTGACCCGATTGCCGTGAAACTTCGACGAGTTGTCGTGCACACACCCGTAAAACTTTCTGTATTAGTAAAATGAATTTATAATAGATGGCATGCTAGTCGTTTCGTTTTGAATACAGCAAAACTGGAATTCCAGCCGAAAGCTAGCAATTAACAGTGATTATTATCGAATTAAAAAGGTCGAATTCAAAGATTTTTAGACCAAAAACCAATATTACGGGATCTTTTTAAATATCACAACAACGCCCTTGAAAATTAACACGTTCTTACATAATTTCTTAAAGATAATAATTGCGTAAGAATTTGCTGACAGTTGTTAATGTCAGCAAAACGTATAATTAGTTATGAAGGTTAATTAATGATATTTATCTTTTTTTAAGTTAGAGCGAAGCGGGTTTTTTAAATACATCATTAACAAACAATAACCAACATATTTATGTGTTTATATTAAGTTAAATAAAAAATTCGCGATTCAAACTTACAGAGATTACATAAACCAGAAATTATAATAAAATAAGCAAAATATGAGGTAATTCTTTTTTAACCCTAAATCGTGTAAAATTAGCTTTTGTATATATTTGGTACTTGTTTTTTTTATTGCTTCTTAGAACTTTATAACGAAGAAAATAAACTCTTAAATGACTCCAATAGATCACAAAACAATCCGACCTATATCTGTAACTTCGCACTGGCATTATTTTCCGTCATCCCACTCATGGCTTCCTTTTAATAAGTCCCTCTTCGAATGAGCAAGACGCTCCCATACGTGCTTCCACATCCTGATGCAGTTCTGGTAATCGGTTTTCGGAAAGGCCATGAGTGCACGCGCCGGCTTCGTTTCAAACACTCGTAAGACCGTTTTTGAATCGCTTTTACCACACATTTATTTGAGTTTTGCCCATACTAGCATCTCCAAAGGCCTCAGGCATCATTTCTATAGTCTCTACACAACTCATCCCAAGTTTGGAGCCAAAATTTATTCAAATTTGTAATTCCAATCTCCGTAATATTCAGCGATAGCAAAATCCGACGAACACGAAATCGACAATGTACGTAAAGACACGCTGCGTTCGAAATAACAAATCTCGTCGGTAGCCATGTTAGCTGATGACTTCGTGAAGAGTCACTTGTTACGCTCGTACTTCCTAAAAGTCATTCGGACGTTTTCTCTTTGGGACACACCTCGTACGTATATGATATGTGTCAGTGGGTCGGACACTTTTGCCTGTGCTACTTCATTCCAATACCAGATATTACTAAAGTAGACTTCCATGGGAAATGAAACTCCGCTCAAAACATTACTGAGTATTTAGTAGAATGCGAGGACGTTAGCAAATACCAATAGACGCTACGCACAAGGAGCAAAGATTTACTTGGCTGAGTGCCTTCTGCGCTCGCTCACAAGCCCGGTGAAGCCGTAAAGACCTCCTCAACAGTATAGTCAGCTCGAAAGAAAGGAGCAAGGACTTTTTATCGACGGTCAGATCTGTGTTCAATTCATGTAACATGTTTAATTTATAACGGATTTCGTGATCCGAAATTATCATCTAAGATGAAGCTGGCAACTATAATAATATGTAAAGAATGAATTTTGACAAATTTTAAACATGAAAAACATTTAGCGCCGCCATGACAGTGTATTTTTTTTTTATTAAGTTAACAAAGCTATAAAAAATACAGCATCACAACTAATAAATAAAAAGATTGTTATTATTATTATTAATGTAATTAACTTTTCAATTGATACATTTTAAGTTATGTACTTTCGTAACAGAGTTTTTGACACACCGGAAGTAATTTTCCCTGCCGTGTTCAAATGAGTTTCACTTTAAAAAACGTCATTTGCATACACTTAACTAATAGATTTCATCGTGGTAGATATAAATATAGGCTCGTATGACAGTAGTGAACGTCAACAGATCTTTCTTATAGCACGGCAAAGTGACGGATCTGTGCCTGATTGTAACCACAGTACAATAAAAAAACAGTGGTGACCACCGTGAGATCCACAATCTATCGCCATTCGCCGGTGTAATACCGGGCCTGCGAGATTAGAAACTGAAAGATCCCGAAACGTGACGCGCATAAGTTATGATAATGTGATAAGTTTTTCACTATACGCATGGTGGTCGCGAGGACAGTTTCCTCGTTCGTTACTCATCAGGGTGCACCACGTGCAGGTGAGGTAGCACTGGGTGTCTGAAGTCTTAAAGTGTTAATTGAACTGCGTTACACCCTAAATCATTCTACTTTTTTTATTATTAACTAGGATCTCAATCTCATCTGATCTTTAGAAACAATGTCACCCAAGATGGTAGCACGCTAAGCATGGTGAGGAGGACTGACAGAGATGGTAGACGTACAAGTTTCCAAGTACACGTACCAAATTTAAAGGTCTTATTGTAGCATATGCCAGTTAAAAATTATGCAGGTACGCAATAACGATTAAGGTCACATGGTGTTTTAAAAAAATGGTCCTTCCGAGCGACAAACGGAACTTAACCTCACGTAGGAAATCTATATACCTACCTATAGAATTAATAAAATTGATGTATCTGTTTGTAATGTCAAAATAACAGCTTTTTACTAAATGCATATGAAAGTATATACGATAACTATAACAAAAAAACCATATTTGAATTTTTTTTGTCTATCTGTCTGTCTGTTTGTTCGGGGTAATCTCCGAACGGTTGGACCGATTTTGACGGGACCTTCACTGGTAGATAGCTGATTTATAGGGAGTAACTTAGGCTACTTTTATTTTAGAAAAGAATTACGGTTCCGCACAATAAAAAAACACTGGCCATGGTGAATCAATTCGGACGCTTAAATGGCTTACACTGAGTAAACCATAAGAGATATAGCAAATTAATGTAGGACATAATTGTAGGCATTAAAGAGACCTACAAAAAAGTCAAAGAGAGTATACGTCTATCTTTTAAGGAACACCCACAATAAGCATTTTTATCTTTAAAATAGCCGGAAGCGAGGAGCATGTTTCTCACGGGCATTCTGTAGTCCACGAGAGCGAAGCCAATAAATCGTGGGCTGGTATTATTATTCAAATCGTTTTTAATTTTAATCGTTATATCTAAACTCTAGTTAGCTGATCTTAATTTGAGATGTGCCCAAGACGGTGATACCTGATGGCCTAGTGCGAAGACTGGCTCTCAAGTGCAGCTGCCGGAACACATATATTTGGTGATAGAATTTTCAACTTGAGGTAATGGCATTATAAAAAATCCTACCATGTTTACCTTCACCAAAAGCTCAGGTTCACTAGAATTCGACGCGCGCGTAAGTGAAACAAAATAACGGGCTTTTACACAGACAAAAATTGTTTGTTATCGTAATGAGATTTTTGCTTGCCATTATAACTGTAATATCTGAGCGATCGAATGTCGCTTGGTGTCAAAAAATAACACTGACCTAGATAAACTTAGATAGCTGAGCATTGTTGTTAAAATACAAAATTTCATCCAAATCGCTAGAGCCGTTTCCCAGAAACCAATTACATTTATATAATGGAATAATAAAGTTGTGGTGTTTAAATAATGGCTTATGACATGAAAATAATTTTAATAAAAATTATTTAATTTTAAAATTTAATGGCTTTTGTTTATCGATTTTCATGGAAGTATTACTTAGAATCAAGAATATGCCAAACGCTACCGTGATATTTATTAAAAAATATTACCTACAGTAACATCGTACAGAGGTTGTGATCTGTATACTGCTAATATAGTTACATTAAAAAAAAATATATATATATATATTCTAAGATGTATGATCAAACATTGCGTTGATTATTTGAGGTCGCGGTTCTTAAAAATTGAAAAAAAATTAAATAAATAAAAAAAACTATGATGCAAAAAAATGTAACATTAAAAAAACTTACATTTTACATCGCTACCATTGTAAGTAAATTTAAAAAAGAAAACTTTTCCGGTTATCTCTTATCAGCTGTCAAAAGTGGCGCTCTAAAGCGACCCCCGCCCATTGGCCGAGCCGCTTATGAGCGACGCTGCGATTGGTCGACACCCGGAGCACATGAGCGACAAGCCACGTGCTCATAAGTTCCACTCGGGAAAATGAAACTTTTCACGTAGATTTATACACTCGCTGTCGAAATAACGATAATTTATCGGTTTTTTTTTTTAACAAAGAGTATGATTTATATTTATTGCAGATGTAATGTATTTTTATAAGATTATAATTTTTTGGGGATTTTTTTTTAGAATCCTGTTATAATTATTTTAAGCGCATAACTGTGTTAAATTTAGTAAAAGCTTGATGTTCTTCACGCACAAAACTAACGCACATCCATAACAAATATGTCTAATGAACCTATTAATCACTCGCGAGTACTAATTTTAAATAATTAAAAAAAAAACAATAAGACACTCAACAGCGATAGTCCATACCACTTATGAGCACTGCCGCGGATGCACTTTGGGATGCAAATTATTTACAACGTTGCAGCGAAATGCATTCCGGCTTTAAAACCTTACGTCCATCGCCTGAAGATAAAATTAAAAACACAAATTCAAATATAGAACGTACTGTTTATATTTAAGAATATTTGTTCGGAAACACTCGCGTCTAAACAATACACAACAGCCTTCGACGCGGCGGCATCAACAATGCTAGGGCGAAATAAGCAAGAAATATTTAACTACCGAGGAGGGGTGGGGCGGGCACTGGCCCTCAGTATTGGCGCTACGCCTGTGGTAGTTATAGTTTACGTGATACACAGCTCAAATACAAATAATATAAACATCACAACTGAGCATGCGCCGTAAACGCAGACAGGGACGCAGCTATAACGCCTTGCACGGCCAATTCGAAATAATCACATACTAAACGAACTCTATACAATAATATCATAATTTAATATCATAGAAACTATCTTTGTTATATAGTTGTGATCTTAAAATGGGGTTTTTATAGATTAATTTGCATATTTTTGACAGCGACCGCGCCATTGCGGAAGCTTTTTACGCATGCGCCGAGACTGGGAAAGCAAAATGTTATTGATGATGCAAAAATGTTTTTTAAGTACTAAGACCTCTTTACATTCTCTAATTTTATAGTCGACTGTTTGAATTACTCTTCCTTTGCCTCAATCAAGTGTAAAAATACTCGAACAAATATTAAAAAGATATTAAATATTAAAACCTTTTTTGCATTTTCTAATTAAGCAGCACTTGTAGATATGCATTATGTTTCCTTTGTCTCAATCAAATATAAAAATATAAATGGCCAGTTCTATACCAAACAAAGGAAAAAAAAAAGACGTTTCATGTCATGCTAATAGAAATTAATAAGATTCAAAATAACATAAGTTCTTGATATAATACGAGTAAAGAACAAGATAAGAAAGTAATCAGTTAGAAGTAAGTCTGTTGGGAGTTTGAGCTAGATTTATTTCAATTATAATTCGATATGAAACTCTTACGCATGCGCAGCATAATTAACACCGTAACGAACATACGGGTTACAAAAAATAAAGAACCACATCTCATACATTTATTTATCAAGAAACTAGTTTTATAGATAATAATATTTCTATATATAGAGATGGACGCCTTATTCATTTTAATAAATCTTAAAATAAATAGTTAGAAATTTTTTTTTAACACTATATTTTGTCCCCTTTAAGTTATCTTTTCACAAATGGTTTTTATTGGGGACAAATAAAATTGTTATATATTTCGCATAATATGTATCTTCTCCCATATTGATTATGTGTATAGTTCCTCCAGGCTTTGCTTATTACAATCTAAGGACACATCGTCATCAGGTGGGATTGTCGTGAAATGCTAAATATATAACAGTAAAAAAATATATGGTCGTGTTTTTGCAGACCCGTGTGTAACCGGCAACTGTTGCTGCTTGCAACTGTTGCTTATAGGTCAGTTAAAGCATTTAGTTGCTTATCCATTACATTTGCATTATCCCTCAAAATCAGTCAAAATATATTTTTAAATACATTCTTTACTATGTGTGTCCACGGCTGCGCTCTACAGAATGCCATCGATCGGGTACACGTGCAAATCGTGCTACCTCCGTTCCCAATTCTTTTAAAGACAAAATGCTTATTGTGGGTGATCCTTAGCAGATAGACATATGCTCTCACTATCGTTATTTTAGGTATTTTAATTAAGTACTACATTAAATTGATGTATCTCTTATGGTTTACTCAGTGTAAGCCATGTAAGCCTTAAAATCGTCCTTCTTTCCGAAATAATTTGTATTTGCGCAGAATCAAAAATTTATTCTCAAATAAAAGTAGCCTAAGTTATTCCTAAAAACATCCATTATTTGCCAGTAAAAGTTTCATCAAAATCGGTCCAAGCATTTCAGAGATTACTTAGAACAAACAGGAAGACAGACAAAAAAAATATTTTTTTTGTTGTAGGTATCGTATATACTTTCATAGGCATTTAGTGAAAAGCTGTTATTTTGACATAATAAACAGATATTTAAATTTTATTAATTGTATAGATAGGTTTAGCCACAATCTCACCTTACCTGACCACCTGAGTGACGAGGTGGTCCAAGATGGCAGCACGCTAAGCCTAGTGGAAGATTGGTTCTCAAGTGCAGCTGCAGGAACACACCTGTTGGTGCTTGGCGACAGATTCTCAACTTGAACATACTAGCTAGCGAGGCGGACATTAGGAAGTGCACTACCACCATGCTATGGTTTCATCACGATGTTTTCCTTCACCAAAAGATGAAGCTTATTGCAGAGATTCGAACTCACGTCTATCAACGCGGTATCCGTACACGCCACCGCTAGCCATTATTCATAATTGAAATACATTCATTAAATACAATACAGTCAATTTTGATTATGGTTTAGAAACTAGATTCAATTTACTTCATTTAATCGATTTAACACAAAGTGGACACATCTCTAATATCTTTTTTAGTATAGAAATTATTACTACAAAATTTCCGACAGATATTGCGGTGTTTGTTTTCCTTTTTGTATATAATTCTAATTATACATCATAATAATCGAATTGCAAACATTAAAAATTAAAATTATTTGTGTATACTGTATGAAAAGTATTAATTTATTTAACTGCGGAATTATTTCAATTTATGTTTATAAAAAAGTATAAAATTTATTTCTATTTATCTTATAATGTACAGCTTATCACTAAAATCCAAAAGTGACAAGGCTTTTTTGCGTACAAGGTCGCTCAGTTCCGCATATTTACCATATTTGTCAAGTTTTGGCAAACATATTAAGCCTATTACGAGCAACAGAATTTTTTAAGTAAAAATAAATATGTTTGCATAAATAATCCATAATTACTACCTAATCCATCTCATTTATTTATTTGACCTATAATATCAATATTAAATGGCATTTTCAATCGAGTTATATGTTGTTGTCAGAATTAAGAATAAATGAGGACACATTTTATACAAAAAAAAAAACTTTATAGGCCTACTTTTTTATAGTAGCACGGCAAGTTGACGGTACCGTCTCTGAAGATAAACATAGTACAAAACTAACACAACGGCGACCACCGAGAAATCCTAATCCATCAAAGGTCGCCGCTGTCATTGACTAACTTGTAAAATTTATCAAAATAACGTAAGTCGATTAGCCTTTCCATCATAGTTATGATGTTGAGTAATAAGAACAGCGCTATAGGATTGCATCTAGCCAAGCTGCAGAAGCATCCATAGTCCAACGCCATTAATCGCTGTCATATCGGCCTACTCAATTGTGTATTAAGGAGTGATATAGGAAAGAGGGAACACTGACCGGAATACAATTCCACAACTTCACAGTACGGTAAAGTTATGACGTAGAGAACTATTTTGTTTCTGCCGAGATGGAGCTTACCGACATTTACCGTAAAACTTAAGCTCCAGAGCCCAGCGCATGTGGTTCTGCTTTGAAAGGGGAAGAGGTAATTAAGTTGAACAACTCTTCAAAAAACTATAGAATATAATAAGCCTTTTTAGATCCAACTTGAAATAAAAGTGTCACTTATGAATAGGTTGCTGTCAAAGGCAAAGTTCGAAAGACTTGCGTATTGCTAACTACATTTTTCCGTACAAAAAAAGTACCACAAGCAATGCTATTATATGAGAATATAAAAACAGTTTTATATTTATCAGTTACTCTGTTTGTTAAAAGTGCTTACCTATCTGTAATATTATTTAATTTAATATGGTCATTATAATTTTGTTACATGTCTAATTTTGCCAGAATCGATTATAAAATCAAAAGTTTTATATTCGACATACAATTTGACCTCAGTTAATCGGTGTTTTATATTCATTATTGGATTCAAAATTCAAAAACTAATCGAGGTTATAAAGTTTTTTTTAAATGCATGTAATTTGAGAAAATTTTATGTGTTTTTGTTTACTTATATCAAATACAAAATTGGAACAAGGTTGCAGACATGAATTAGACTGAATGGGTAAATCATTGATTGTGCCTACAAGTCACGTGACATCAAATTTTTTATTCTAAACGCAGCTATGGCTACCAGTAACAAGTCCCATTGAGAACTATGGTCCGATTGGAAATCAATATCACAATTTTATAAATATATTGTTTCTAGCTTGATTGCAAGTGGTTACCGTTGCTTATGGAAGCTTGTAATATCATAGGTAATCACTACTCACCATAGGAACACAACACAAGATTATTTGTCTGCAATCTTCTTTAGAGCAGAAGTATTCCACCAGTCGGATTGCCTCAAACAGAAAAAAATGTATCGTTTTTTAAACACATTATCACCCGAGGTTAAGTGATGTTGTAGCCAAGGGTAAACTGCTAAACCTAGAATAACTGGCAATCAAAAGCAGCTACCGAAACAACTTGGCGACATATTTCTAACTTTAATTAACCAGATGGGCTTTTACAAAAAAACCCTACCACAACTCTATTGTGTCATCACGATATTAGAATTAAGAATTTCGCAACTTCTTACATTTTCCCTCATATTATATTGGGTCGTTCAAATGAGGTGCGAACGGGCATTTCTGCAGGTCGATATGATTTCGACAACTGCCGATGAAATTTGTGTCACCGACGATCACCGTTGTTTGTGGACTGTACCGTACTTAACATCACGTGCTGTGCTGAGATAGTATAAAAAAAAACTGTTAGTCGTAGTAGTGCACGTCAGAAGTGAAAACTTCGTAGCTTCACAAATGTGTAAACATTGTTTTTGGGTTATCACGAAATATTTTTTTAGGAAGTAATTTTTATTAGAATTTTTTAATTTTTTTATAAAAAAAATTTCTATTAAGATATTTATGTAAATGTACCTACAGATAAATCTGATAGTATATATATATATACACATATAAGCATGATATGTATCTGAACATGACAGTCACGCGAGTTCAGTGCTTTCGCCCCAATTCAAAAGTGCATAGCTTTTCTAAAGAAGTGTTTACTTCAAAAATGTTTTCCTTTAATGAAAATAATAAATAAATAAAAATTCATTTATTCATAGGTACTCCAATAACACAGTTAATATTAATTCTGCCAAACTGTATTTCAGTTTATTGGCAGACGTAGCTCCCTTTTACATAATTATTTATTTAGTGTTGTATAATATTTTTACATTATTCCCAAATTAAGATTTATACGAAAATCTTCACAAAGACACTTGGATCATTTTTTTTAAAGATATTTTTGTAAAGCAGTTACTTTTTATTTCAAACGGTATGTTAATAAAAAATAGATTATATATATTTAAGGATTCGAACTTACATCATTCAACACGTTATCCTAACACAGTAGAATGGAACCACCATTGCTTTCGATTTATACTCTTTGTACATTTCCTTACATTACGGTGTAAATGAACTCCGAATGTAGCAGGCCGTTGACATTTTTATTGGTCAATGATTTAATACTTATCGATCGCCTACGAAACCTGTGTACGCAAAAAAGTACCTTAAAGGGATAGACAGGTAGGTAGGTACATGAATCTATTCCGCATCTAAGTACCGTATTGTAGATGAATACAGAATGTATTTTAAAAACATAATATCGGTATAGGTCGAGCTTTATGGCCACAATCTTATCTGATCTTAAGTCTTAAGCCTAGTGAAAGACTAAGAAGTTCAGCTGCCAAAACACACCTATTGGTATTTAGCAACAGATTTACAACTTGAGGGTGGTAGCTTGCCAGGCGGGAATTAGACAAAGACCTATCACGATCCTACTATGATTTTATTACGAGGGTTTTCTGTATCGAAATATGAGGCTCATTGCAGGAATTTGAACTCAAGTTTTTTTATAAAAAAGTTAAATATTACATTAAATTCAAAATATTACTCCACTGAAAATATAATAATTGGCTAGAAACTTATATGAAATCTTACTTTATACATATATACTTTTGTTTCCAACTAATTATAATTGTTAATAAAAAAAGTAAGAATAATTACTGTTCATAACTTTTTGTAGCAAAGTCTATTTTACTAGTGTAACATTACAATAAGTACAAGAACTAATGAATTATCTCATAGAAAAAATATATAAAGCACTAACTCGTACTTAAATGATGTTTTTATGGTTTATTTTTTTTAATTTATAAATTTGCGTTATTTGACCGTATATATTTTTTTTCTCTGGAAATCATGTTATTTTTTGTAGAATTTGGGTATGCTTCGATGAGGATGGCAGACACCAGTTGTAATTGCCGACTAAATATCAAGAGGAAAAAAGACCTTTTTTTGTTTGAACTCGACATCTCTAAAACTACTAGTCAGATTTGACAAATTCTCCTTGTATTTTATAACCTATTTGTTGGGGAAAGTTATAAGATACATAACTTCACGATAACTTCCTAAGGAGCGAAGCAGTAACTATGAATATCAAGCAAACTGGAAACTCTTGGCAAATGCGGGACGTGAGAACAATTATAGGTCCAATAAATTTAACACGGATGAAACACTCGCCCTAAACTGATAAAACTTTAATGTTTTTTTAAAACTGTAATTCTACCTAAAATTTAGAACACAGGTTAAAACAAAGTAAATTGAAAAAAATTTAAACCCTCGACACAAGTTACCCGAGGCTAATCCGATGAGCCCAAACACGATATCTTTGCCGTAAATTGGTGAGGAGTAAGGTATCCTACAAATTTCAGGTGACGCTGCAGCATCACGTTAAAGTTTTTCTAATGTCATTGATGTAACAGAATACCAAATCTCGACTCAATCAGACCTGTGGAAGATGCTCACATCTACTTTCAACTAAAAAAGAGCTGATAATCTTCATACGGCAGATTTTCTTGAACTGTAGCTAAGAACACTCGATTAAGTCACCTTCAAACAAAACAAAAAACTAGGCAAAAACCGGATCAGCCGTTTTGTGAGGTACGATGCCACAGACAGACAAACAGATACACACGTTAAGCTTATATATAACATCTCTCTTTTTCTGTCGGGGTTTAAAAAATGATACAAATATCAAGCCTTTTCTAAGAAATTATTTTCTTTTTTTATTTCCCTCTACTCTATTTTTACTAATTATTTTATTCACATATTATGTCAGCTACTAACTATCTTCGCTTCAGCTTATATAAGAAATATCTTAAAAGAAAAAAATAATATATAGAAGACATAAAAAAAACATATATATACCTAGTAACTGGATGTTTTAACGATAAAAAATATTAATTAAAAGTTGAAAAGTGCTGAAAGCGCGTTGAGGGCGTCACCCCGCCTTCTGTAAAGCGACGCCCAGCCACGCTGTTAAGCGACCGCCTACCCGGACCGAATTATAGGAGATGGATATCTTCGTCAAAACGTAGTCATTAACACATCGCTTAATACCACGGTGAAGAGAATCATTAATGGACACCCAACTAATTTTCATAGCATAAACGATCTAAGAAACAAAAATAAGTCAACCGAAAGTCATCAAATAAAATGAAATATTTTATGGCACTACAATTGTGTGTATATTGTTTCCGTCACCATACACCGCAGTTCTCGGGTGCAAATTATTTTTACAGTAACTATTTTATGACTCGAAAAAGAGGACTCGTTCGTTTTCCCCTGTAAATAATTGAATAAAAGTAATAAGATAAAGAAACGAAATACCTAAAAGACCCTAAATAATTTTAGGCCCCTAATTTGTTTTGTATATACTTTTGATTTCGTCTTGTTAGTTAATTTCGTGTATATAATTTTTCATAATTATTTTTTGATATCTCATTTTAATTTCGTCATTTTTAGTTTTAAGTAAAAACTGGAATATAGGTTTGTAATAACTAGAATTTGACCGAGGGTTTTCAGATGATTTTCACACTTACACGTATTAATTAGTCCATATCTTAAAAACCACTGAATCGATTTTGATGAAACTTGCACTATTCCCTAAGTTGAAGTAAATGTAAGCTAGTAATAGTCACAATCCGGTAAATAGTTTCGGTGAAACTTGTGGACAAATATACACACATACAAATTTTCACGCGAGAACAACTTATCTGATTGATTTTTGTTTTTAAATTCATAGCTATATTAACTGGCCAGGCTATAGGATATATTTTTTCATATTAAGTAATATACGAATTAGCAGCGACGATAATGGTGGTAATTCGTAAAAATGACTCCTTTGGGGTACCTAATGGTTTACGCTGAGTGAACCATACGAGGTATATAAAATTAATGTACGACATAATTGTAGACCTTAAAGAGACCAACAGCGATAACTTATTATATTTATCTTCTGAGAATTACCCAAGATAAGCATTTTTGCAGTTCCAATAATATTACAAACTAGCTGTGTCCGTGGCTTCGCTCACGTGGACTACAGAATGCCCGCGCGAATCTTACTCCCCCGCTCCCAGCTATTTTGTGAATGCTTATTGTGGGTGTTCCTTAGAAGATAAGCATATACTCACGCTAACTTTTTTGTAGGTCTTTTTAATGTCTACAATTATATAGTACATTAATATGAAATATCTATTATGGTTTACCCAGTTTAAGCCATTTAAGCTCCCGATTTGGTTCAACATGACCAGTTTTTTTTATTTGTGCGGAACCCTAATTCTTTTTTTAAAATAAAAGTAGCCTACGTTACTCCTTATAAAATAAGCTATCTACCAGTGAAAGTCCCGTCAACATCGGTCCAACCGTTTCGGAGATTACCCAGAACAAACAGACAAAAATTTAAATTATGATTTTTTTATAGGTATCGTATATACTTTCATATGCATTTAGTAAAAATCTGTTATTTTGATATTTAAAACAGGCACTTAAATATTATTTTTTTAATAGATATACGTGTTGAATTGTGTTAATAAAGTGTCCGAGCAAGCGATTAAAAAAAAGTGTACACTTTTAAGATTGAATCTCCTAGCTCCTACACTAAAATCTTCAATAGTTACAAAACTCTACTAGTAAAGTAGAACAAAGCGTAGTGAAAGATAGTTAAACCTCCCTTGGGGGGAGACACACCCCCCGGTTGCATTCCTGAGAGGGGTACCCCCCTGCACAACCCCTTTACTATAGTGGTAACAAAAGATATTAAATAAAAATTATGCGAAAGAAAGTGGCATCTATATCGAAACTAAATATGAATAAGAAAGTAAATAGGCTTAACGTGTTACTACATACTACCTTGACCCACATTGTCTCTTAAAATCAGATGAAATTGTGGCCAAACGCTACTGAAAAACTTTATTAGGAAAAATAAAATATTAAACAACTGTAAGCAAAGTAAATACAGAAAAACAAACTCAACATTTCCGTTTTTATTTATCGTTATGGCCTCAATCTCAGCTGATCTTAAGTGACGATGTTAGCCAAGATAGTGACACGGTGATGGGCAACAGATTTTCAGCTTGACTGTGATAGCTAGCCAAGGCGGGCATTAGATAATACTCTATCACTTTGAATTCATCACGATGATTTCCTCATTTTAAGGATTCGAACTCATGTCGATCGATGCGGTGGCCGTCCACGCTACCAACTGAGGCGCTATTGTTTCATTGCTTCATAGCGGTGTTCCGCACGCGTTTTTACTACGCAGTTGTTATTTACATTCCGTAATTTTATTTTATACATATTACTGACTGTTCATAGAGCGTATCAATTGAGGAATCTCATGTACTTCCCATATACAATTTTCATCAAAATTGGTTGTTAAATTATTAAAAATGCTTTTTTTACATATTTCTGAAATTATTGTTCACGATTCTTATGATATCCTATGGCCTATCAATTATGAAATGGCGTATGCATCCCGTCTACAATTTTTTTCGAAAGCCGTTGATAATTATCACAAATTATTATTTAACGAAAAAAAATTTTTATATTCTTTTTTTTAACCATTTCTAAAAGTAATACTGGAAATTCTTATACCCTATCATTTGATCAATGACATAAGCATCCCGTGTACAACATTTCATAAGATCCGGTCAAGCCGTTTTTCAGTGAAATCCAGACATAGAAACAAACAAACTGAAAAAAATTAATGGCATATTCGTTCATATAGTATGCTTGTCGGGAAATAAGGACAAAAATTTAACTATATACAGACAGAACTACAGATTTATTCATATATAAAGATCCATACTCCACTAAAAACATGAATATATTTTAAACAAAACGTTAATAAAAAAAAAGACAAAAAACCCGACTGCGTAAAAAGTAAACTATGAAGAAAAATAAATAATTTGGCGAAAAAAAACTAAATAAGAGGAGAAAAAATAACAAGTTATATTTTAACAAGTTATGTTAGAAAATTTACGGTTCTTCTTAAAATCGTGATTAAACTATTTATGTAGTACAATAGGGTAAAAAGACTCGCGGAATCCAAAGAACAAACTCATATAATATTCTTTAAGATTACCTTGACACTTATATTTATAGGAAGTTACCTTTTTGTATTCTTTATAGGTTTAGCGTTATGACTAACATTTCATTGTACAGTAAGTGACGATGTCGTCCAAAATGACAACACGCTAAGCCTAGTGGGAGGGTTGGCTCTCAAATGGAACAGCCGTAACAGAGCTATAGGTGTTTGGCGACAGATTTTCACCTTGAGGGTGGTAGCTAACCGGGCGGGCATTAGAAAAAGCCCTAACACCATGCTATGGTTTCATCACGAGTAGTATTTACCCCAGTAATAATAGTCAATAATAACAAATAACTAAAGGTAGCTTCCCACGGTCCGTGATACTGCGGACGCGCCATGGGAAGAGTGTTATATGTGGAAGCGCAGCCAAGAGAACACTACATAAGATTTTCCACATTCAAAGTCATAAAAAAACTGCCGAGTCAATAAAGCCATTCGGGAAAACCCATAATAAATTAATGGGCAATGGGTCTCAATAAAAGATATTGTTCAGTGTTATATTAACTACGAAGGGTTATTAAACGGAACACGCTGACCTATCTGAATTTGAAAAGAAGATGTCTTACGGCCGTTTTCAATAACCTATCTATCCGTTGTTTCTGTTACTAAAGATGGACAAATATAAACCTTTTGTCCTTACTTGTACTCTCTAAACCCTACTCACCGCAGGAACACAACACAAGGTTATTTGGCTACGATCTTCTGTAGGGTCTTGTGGTGTTGTGGCGATCTTATTGGTAAGGCTTATGACCAGCAGTCGTCTTTCGGATGAAATGGTGGGGAATCCCAGAACCCAACCAGCCTAAGTGTGCAACTATCAAAATCACAATCAAAAAATCTATATTCAATATAGGCCCTAAGAAGGCACTTATGAACGTCAAAACACTATTGTTGGCTCGGAAAACGTCCCAGACATCGAGAAGAACCGGTAAGAAACTCGTTCGGGTTTACCTTTTTTTTCCAATTATACAAAAATGTTATTATAAAACAATAATATTTGTTAATTTTTTACCTGGTATGTGGTAGTTGTGATCTTGTCGAATGTAGTTGCCGTGCCTACAACCCAGCAACCCAGCAAATTAATACCTCTGCTCCCGCGGATGGCTTATATGCCAATTTCACGTACATCTTTTTTATGTAAGATATTCAAAGGGTAATAATACACTGTTTTCAGTGGATGTACCTATACTTTTTTTAAACTAACTATGCTGTTAGATATAAGCGCCCTGTAATGTATAGATTGATTAAGTTTTTCATATGTACCCCCACGTTCACCTTTGTCAATGCGCTTGCGATAATACACATTGATTCTGCGACCGTCCGTGTTTCATTGCGTACATTACATTGGCGCAGTCGGTTAAAGGAATTTTCAAAATGCCATTCGGGTCAATTGAAAGTTTTTTAATAGGCGTACATAATTGGGACGCATATTGTAGACGTGTGAAGCAATTTATAGCGTTGAATAACATCGGGAAAGAGTTGCATGTGGCGACTTTAGTGACGCATGTAGGAGTCGCGTGCTATGAGCTGATGTGTGATTTGTGTTCTCCTGATCATCCTGAAGACAAATCTTTTGAAGAATTAGAGAGAATAATCAAGGAACATCTGGAACCGCGACGGTCGAAGATCGCAGAACGACATGTATTTCGGCAATGGAAGCAAGGACGTGAAGAAACTGTAAGCGAATACCTACAAAATTTAAAACATCTCGCTAAAACTTGCAATTTTAGTGACGGTCTAGAGGTAAATTTAAGAGATCAGTTCGTTTCTGGACTTCGTGTTGAGGATATGAGATCCCGGCTGTTTGCTGAACAAAATTTAGATTACAAGCGGGCAGTGGAGCTTGCTTTAGCACTTGAAGCGGCGGAGCGGCACGCGGCGATTGCGGCGGGCGGTGGTAGCGGTAGCTGCGCCGAGAGCTGTGCGGGCGACGGTGAGGTAGACGGGCTACATCGGGTGAGCGTGGCGGTGCCGGGGCCGGGTGACAGCGTGCGACGCGACGGCCGTGCGGCCCCCTGTACGCGTTGCGGCAAGGACAATCACGTGGCCGCGCGATGCAGGTTCAAGATGTACTCTTGTGATCGGTGCGGTGAAAAAGGACATTTGAAGGTCATGTGTCGTAAGTACGACGTAGATTCGGGACCAAATTCGTCGAGGAGAGTGAAAAGTCAATTTTTTTTTGAGTGAATCGAATTCTGACGGTGATATAAGTTTTTACAATATTCTATGTAATAATAGTGATGGTCCTTATTTACTTGATGTTAAGGTTGAGAATTGTTTTATCAAATTTGAAATTGACACTGGTAGTAAAATTTCTGTTATATCTAAGAGGTATTATGATGAATGTTTCTCACTTAAAAACATAATTAAGGAGTCGCCTAGTTTAAAAACATATACTGGCGATGTGATTAGACCTCTGGGTTATATTATGGTTAATGTTGTGTACGGACAAATAAATATAAATTTAAAATTGTTTATTATAGAGAACGGGGGCCCACCGTTGTTAGGCCGTACGTGGATACGCTGTTTGAATTTGAATGTTACACATTGTCATAATATAATGCCAGACATAAACAAATGTTCGATAGAAGCATTACGTAGAGAATTTTCAGAAGTATTTGCTGATGGGTTAGGAACTTATAAATCTCGCATTAAATTACATTTAACAGATTTAACTCCGATTTATGTAAAAGCGCGGACGCTCCCGTTAGCACTGCGCGAGCCGGTTGAGCGCGAACTTGAACGTTTGCAGCACGATGACGTCATATATAAGGTGGATCGTTCAGATTACGGAACACCTATTGTTCCTATAGTTAAAAAAAATGGTAACATACGTATTTGTGGTGACTATAAGGTCACAATCAATCCACTTTTAAAAGATTTTCATTATCCGGTCCCTCGAATTGAGGAAATATTTGCTAAATTAGCGGGAGGAGAACAATACTCAAAAATTGAATTATCTAATGCTTATCAGCAATTACTTCTTACGGAAGACTCACAACCGATGACGGCGATTACCACACATTTGGGTACTTTCATTTACAAACGCGTACCGTTCGGTTTAAAGTGCATACCAGAGAACTTTCAAAAATTAATAGAGGAAACCATTAGTGGCTTGCCGTGTACGGTGGCATTCCAAGATGACATCTGTGTTACTGGAGTAGACAGAAACACTCATTTTAAAAACTTAATCAATCTATACATTACACGCCCCAAAGCCTCAGACGGCTTTTATAGCTCCACCGTGGCTTGGGGCGAGCGCTTAAGGCACTCAGCCGCGAAAGTATATTGGGATGAACCTATTTTATCCAAACACAGATTCATGACAAATGAATGAATGAGAGCGCTAAGAGTTATGTTAAGAGTGAAATTGAGTGCCAGGTTAAGAAATAGTGTGATAAGAGAACTTTGTGGTGTGAAAGAAGATATAGTCACACGGATTGAGAAGGGTATGTTTAGATGGTTTGGGCATGTTGAGAGGATGAATGAAAGAAGAATGACTAGACAGCTTTATAAAACGAGTGTGAATGATAGGGTTGAAGAAGCGAAAGATGTATGCCAAGATCGTAGAAGGTGGAAAGACGTGGTATCTGCCTACCCCTTGCATTGCAGAAATATATGAATATTATTTTCTACATAATATGTATTTGTGTTCCTCTAGTAAATAATTGGAGAAAAATATAAAAATGAATCGAAAAAATGTCAAATGTACAAAAATCAAAGACTTTTCCAGAAACTAAATAAAAACCCTTCAATATAATTTTTTTATATCGACTATCTCAATCATCTTATGTTCCTTTTTTATATTAGATAGTAATTTATGTTAAGTAAAATTACCTAGATTTTTATGTAAATTTAGGAAGCAATATAAAGAATTTTCACTTACAATAATTAACTGTATTTATTTAGTAAAACAAGTTTAAACAAGTTCTCATTTTAACCAAATTCAAAAAAAGACGAGTGTTCTCAATTCGTTTGTATTTTTTTATAGATTTTCAGGCATAACTTCTTTGTTTATAAACCGATTTAGATCTTTTTTCGTCGGAAAGGGAATACCTCTAGGGTGGTCCCGTTTTAATTTCATTGGCATTGGACGTTTTCTTTTTTGTAAAAAAAAATCTCTTGTAGTTTGTCAGCCAGTCTATATCCAGCTGCCAAAACACTTGCAGGCTGACATGACAGTCACGACTGCCGATGGATAGCAGATCTTATGGGGGTCACCGTCATTTCTGAATTGTACTGTGATTGTGCTGTCGCTTGGCCGTGCTATTATTTAAAAGGAAAAATCTTATAATAATATATATCGACAGGTTAAACATATCGCAACGACCTTCAAAGGTCAATGCATTCAGAAGTGATACCTTATCAATGGTACCTACATACTATTAATAAATGTCTATAAAGGAATGTTTATTGGTATATTTAACACTAATATTATTCAGACTAGCGATAGAGCATTTGTATCCTAAAAGATGGCGATCTTCATAGCTATTATGTGCCATGTTAGTCGAACAATAATTTATTGCAAACTAACTGTGCCCGCGGCTGCGCTCGCATGGACTACAGAATACCGTCGGCTCGCAGTTGTTTTAATATGCTCTTGCTGTCGTAATTGTAGATATTTTTAAGGTCTACAATTACGTAGTATATTAATTTGATATATCTCTTATGGTTTACTCAGCATAAGCCATTTAAGCGCCCGCATTGATTCACCATGACCAGTTTTTTTTTATTGTGCGGGACCCTAGTTCTTTTTCTATAATAATAGTAACCTCAGTTGCTCCTTATAATATCAGCTATCTATCAGTGAAAGTCCCGTCAAAATCGGTCCAACCGTTTCGGAGATTACCTGGAACTGTTCGTAATGTCAAAATAAGAGATTTTTACTAAATGCATATGAAAGTATATACGATACCTATAACAAAAAACCCATTTTAATTTTTTTTTTCTTTCTGTCTGGTTGTTCCAGTAATCTCCGAAATGGTTGGACCGATTTTGACGGGACTTTCACTGATAGATAGCTGATGATATAAAGAATAATAAATAATACGTTTAACTTAGTGGGAGGGACTGGCTCTCAAGTGCAGTTGCCGGAACATACCTATTGGTGCTTGGCGACAAATTTTCAACTTGACGGTGGTGGTTAACCAAGTGGGCTTAAGAAAATAGCCTATAACACCATGCTATAGTTTCATTACGATGTTTTCCTTCACCGAAATCTCAAGCAGGGATTCGAACTCACGTCGATCGACGCGATGTCCGTACACGCTACCAGCTGAGTCATCATTAAATAAATAAATGGCAGATCAAGATCCCGCCAAAAACTCTATTTATCACATTTGACATTGGCGAAATTGCATAGAGGCAGAATCCATATAGAAAAAAAAAAATACTGCAGCAATTATTATCAGCCAGTTTAAAAAGGGGTTCAAGGTAAATATAATACAAATGGAATCAAACAAAAACAAAATCTTCTTCAGCCAAATCCTGTGGGGAGATGCAGACCTTGTTTGCGTTTAAGATAACTAAGTACTCCGAGATCTTTTGTATAGTTGAAATTTTGGTCTTTGAATATTTGGCCCTTTTTATGAATACTTCATTTTTGTTTGACAACCGAATGCCTTTACTCAAGGGCCACTGACGCCATCTATGAGCGGTATAATATAACCTTAGTTTAACATTGTGGCATATTTACCAAAGTTTAGAAAGAAAGAAAAAAGGAAATATTTATTTATAACAAAGGCATTTGGGACTACGGACAATTAAAAATATTTTACTGCCATTTACGGTAACAAAAATCAAATTCCAGTTGTTATGAAACGCCCCCAGCCCAGCTCAGAGGTGAACAGAGAAATTTATTTGAAGATTTATATATGGTATTACAAGCTTCCACAGGCTACGGTAGCAGCTTACCATCAGGCGAACTGTATGCTTGTTGACAACCTCTGTAGAATAAAAAAGTGCAGTTGGCGACAGATTTTTAACTAAAACCTAGGTTTTGAGCAGGCGGGTATTAGAAAAAGCCTTAGTTTTATAGTACCAAAGCGTACCAGAAATATTTTCTTACAAATGAATCAGCAATTAGGTAATATTAAAGTTAGTTTGGTCTGAATAGGATGTTCAGGGAAAGAAAAATTTAAAAGTACCCGGAAAATTGTAACAAGAAATGTGGTAGATACCGTCGGCGTACTGTAAAAATGCGAAAATCTAAGCTACGCCGAATCGGCGTACTTGAGTCAGTGCCATACCGACAATACTGTCACGTTGACTAGCTTCATTAATTTCAAATAGTCACTACACACTACGATATTAAGTTGCCGTATTCTAGGAGCTAATTGTTTGTATGTAGCGCGGCATCTAGTTGTAGCACCAGCGACATCCAATCATTAATCGATAATGATGAATAATTCTTATTTTGTTTTGTTCGTTAAGATCCTTGAAAATTTTCAGGGGCAAAAGGATTGGCGATAGAGGCGTTGTGGTCGAGTTATTGACTATCGGAAAAGGGCAGAACAACGTCTGCCGTCCAGCCAATACAAAACAAATATTTTTATCAGTATACATAGTATAAAATAATGTCGCTACCCGCTGCCTGTCCATATGTACACTTATATTTTTTATTTGCAATCAAGTCGTCAGAAAATGATTTTCAGTCGCTTACAAGACTTACGCTGGATAAACCTTATGAGATACATCAAAATAATGTTCTAAGGAATTATAGTTCTTCAAATAACCTAAAAAAAAGTCCGCGATGGCATATGTGTATCTCTTAAGGTTGACCCACAGTAACCATTTCTATCTTCAACATAATAATTATAAATATTACGTTATAGACGAAGTTATTTACTCCAATTCAGTATTAATCTTTATCCAGACAAACTTGTTATTTAACTTGGGCATTTAATGTAGGTTAAAATTGACTTTTACAGTTTTCCATTTAAAGGAATACCGTAGAAGATATCACTAATTCAAAATTAAGCGCGATCTAAGAAATCCGTCTCAGCAAAATCTATGATGAATTGTCCATCGCGAGCTAAGCGCACTATTCGTAAGTATGAAGTTACATAACATACCATCACGCATGTATCCCCGAAGTGTTAGGTAGAGGTGTACACGTACAGTTCGCCGGGTATGTTTTAGGTCTTATGTATGTATTAGGCGAGCCTATTGCCATTAAACGGGCACAAAGCGAAACTCTGAGCTGACAGAATTTCATAGAAACCCCCAATAACACTTTCCGCGACCTGGGAATCGAACCTAGGACCTTGAGCATAGCAGTCGCGTTTAGGACCACTAGGCTAATAAGGCAGTTATGATCTATCAATATTAAAGCGATAAACTCTGAATCAGGCTTTTTAAACATAAAATACACCACTTTGTAAATTGTACCCGTGAGAAGCAGGGGCGGGTCGCTAGTACTATTATAAGTAGATAAACACATGTAGATATATAATGCAAACTCGTTAGCGACGAAGATAAACAAACAAACATAATACACAATAATTATGTTTATTTCCGTTTCACTTGACATCATATCTCGCAAAACCTATTGTTTATTGTTATTTATAATTAATATTTTAACCTTTATCTTGTGTTTATATTCAGTTAATATAATTTGTATTTAATTTTACAATAAGGATACTTAATATCATAACTCCATCATTGTAGCTAGAGAACCCAATCCCGCAAAACTAAGTTCATGAATTTATAAAGTATTATACGAAATAAAATACAATTAGGTTTATAAATTATACTTTTTTGTTATCTTCTTTTAAAATCGACCTTATTTGTAACAGACTTTAAAAAAAATTGGGAGATTACTTAATTTGAATGTGCCTATATTTTTTAATGGATGTTCAGTCATAACTGATTATTATGAACTGATTTGGATAATTATTTTTTTGTTGGACAGGAGATACATAAAGGGTGGTCCCATTTTAATATCATTGGCATTGGACCTTCCACTTCGAGGATACACGAGGGAACTCTTCAAAATCATTGAAATTGTCTTGTTACACATGTACCTCCTTCCTACCCGGCGGCGGAAAACGCACGATTATACAAAAATTACTGTATTGCTTAATATTCAACTAACGAATTTAAATATTTTGTAGGGTGTAAATCTTTATTAATACTCTGTAACAGAACATACCATCACGTCTGTATCCCCGAAAGGTTAGGCAGAGGTGTACTAATGTACACCAACAGTTCGCTGTTTTTAAGTCCCATGTAATAAGGTGCGAGCTTATTTCTGTTAATCAGGCACAAAGCCAAATTCCGAGTTGCTACTGAGAATTTCATAGAAAAACCTAATAACACGTTGCCCGACCTGGGAATCGAACTCAGGACCTCGATCATAGCAATCGTGTTTACTACCACTAGACTAATGAGACAGTTGTAACATTGTTATTAGCCCAGTCATATTAGGTAAAAAAAGGGGTCAACCTCGGAAAGAAAGATAATAAGCTGCAAATTGGTATGAACCTTTGTTTTGTCATTCTAAATGTTGTCTCAAAAGTCACAATCGTTATCGTGTCCGCGTCTCAAGATATTCAAGGTCAAAGGTCACAAAAATCGGTTTTTCGCGAATATCTGGCTTCCTATCGGTTAAATTAGATTTGCATTTATTATAAAAGTTGTAGGCTATAAAATTCCCCTACAACTTTTGTTTATACTTTTTTTTCATACAACCAACCGTTTTGAAGGTAGAGCGCGAAGAGTGCACATCGTACAGTCATATACGGCCTAATGCAAGGTCAAGCGTGATGTGACGTCAAAAATATGAACACATTTCTTCGTAATACAGAATGACGTATCGCTATAAAGAGTGTTTCAATATGTGGGTTTTAACGCAAACCAACTAAGTTGGGCTCACTTCAACGTTATAGGGAGTTTATCGTTATAAAGGATAACGTTATAAAGAGTTTACACTGTAGTTTGTCGCGTTTCAGGGTCTACCGGTATATAACCTACTGCCGAGACGCTTGCAGGCTGGCATGATAGTAACGATCGGCAAAGAACTGCCGATTTTTCAGAGACGTACTACTATAATAAAACACCATCACGACGTGCCGTGAACAGGTACACAGAAACGATAGAACGTTATACTTCTCGTAGTAAATTTTTTACGTTACCCTTTCCAGTTATATGGTCAATGTATAAAAAATGTGAAAGAGTTGTCTGGAATATTTGTTTATGTGTGTGTGTTGTTGTGTGTATTAATATATATCTCTGTGTATATATTGTTTATACAATATGTATAAGAATCCCGTCGAATCCGAAAAGGGCACGTGGGTACCTGAATGATATTACCAAAAAAATATCAAAATTTATTTATTATGAAAATAAAAATGTTATTGTGATTTAAAATTAACATATTTAGTTTTAGTTTCCCTAAAATTTAGCAAATTTTTATAACGTGGTAACATCGTCGCTAGCCCCGGCGCGGCGCAGCGGTATGTTTGATGGTATGAGGGAATTGTTATTTATCTCTGGTATGAGGGTACCCTGAGCCGCGCCGCGCCGCCTGTATTGCCATGTAAGTTTCCTTATTTAACTAATTTTATTTACATTTTATTAGGAGTAATTTTTTTACCTATAATCTGAGATAGATAACATAAATGAATATAATCTCGATACCTAATAACACCTTCACGGATCTGACGGGGTTTTTAATACATATTGTATGTTTGCATGTGCACAGATGTGGATAATAATTACATAATTTTATTAATTTTACCTATAAGTAAGTATGTATAATCGTTTACGGCCACCTGAGGTGTTTGTGCAATATGTTTTGTAAATTCGTATTCCGGCTACCAAGATACAGGCTCTGCCTAGTTTGGAAGTCACTGTGTAAATGTTAGTAATAAATTTTGAATTTTGAATGTGGACTCACACGTCTCATCTAAGAGTTTTCTCACAACATTCCTATAAGTAACGCAATTTGTAAGGGACACGAATATGAGATCTTTTTTGTAAATTTTTTTTTTGCTATTTTACTATTTTGTATTTAGGCTCTTTCATAAGAAATTGGCGTTTTATATGGAAAAAGTAAAACGAAAAAAATATTATCAAATTATACATACTATAATCAATAGAAGTATGTACTATTATTATCTAGGCACTTTCGCCATTTTATAGGTAGACCATTGATTCCATTGCTGAAAAAACTGTGGAAGCGAGAAACAATAAAATCTTTCAAAGTGGCCTCATCGGAATAGTTTTTTTTCCTTGCAAGAAATTGTCCAAATTCCGAAAAAAAGTGGTAATCTGTTGGAGCAAGGTCCCGGGAGTATGGTGAGTGTCGGAAACATTCCAATCGCAATTCCTCTAATTTAGCAATCGTCTATCGTGAAGTATGGGGTCTAGCGTTGTCCTGAAGCAGCAGTGGGCTGGAGAGATTGAGCAGTCTCGGTTGTTTAACGGCTAGCTTTTCCATCATGGTTTGCAATTGTTGACAATACAGATCAGTCGTTATCGTTAGGTCAGATCTTAGGAAGCTGTAGTATTTGACACCAGGATTGGTCCACCAAACATTCACTAATACCTTTTCTGAGTCAACTTTCGCTTGGGGCAGGATTTGTTCGGTTCTCCTTGGTTCTACCACCCGTGAAGCGTTTCCGATTATCGTAAAGGATCGATCTTTCGTTACAAGTAATAATACGATTCAAAATTCCCTCGTTATTGTAACGGTTGAGTAATGTAACGCAGTACTCAATGCGTGTTTGTTGGTGTGCTTCAGTCAATTCATGCGATACCCATTTCTGGAACTTTTTCACTTTTCCAATTTATTTCAAGTGACTTAATATTGTTTTACACTTACACCAAAGCATGCCGCTAACTCTGACGTGCTTTGCGATGCATCCGCTTTCACAACCACTTTTAATTCTTCATTATCAACTAGGGTCTTCGGCCGTCCACGGGGCTTATTTCGTAGATCAAAATTTCCAGGACGAAAACGTTGAAACCAAAAACGTACCGTGCTTTCTTTTAAAGTAGCTTCCCCATATATATCATTAATCCTTCGAGCTGTTTCTATAGCGCTGATGCCACGGTGGAATTCATATTCTTAAATAACGGGATATTTTAAATTACCAATTTTGTAAAAGGAACGATGTCAAAGAAAAATCAAAAGGTGCGAAAACAAATGAATCACTACATTCGAATAACAAATACACAAGCCTAAATTTGAAATTTGTTAAATTTGGAATTCCTAACCAAACGCCAGATATTTGAGATCAAAGTGGATAATTCAACAAAACGCCAATTTCATATGTAAAGACCTAATATTACAGACGATAAACTGTATTAAACCGTCTTGTTCTATATTAGATATTAACCGCAAGTGAGAAGTAAAAGTACATTTTTAATGAAAGTTCACAAGTTAATGTGGTCTTGGGACAGGAATATTTTGTTTGGAACTGACATTTCGTATCCTGAATTACCTTCATAGTATTCATAGAAACAAAATGTTTCTGAGAAAGTAATATATGTTTCCCGTTGTGCCTAATAATCTTAAATACAATTGTGATATTACTTTTCTGTATGAATATTATCAATTAGTATATAAATTATAATACTATGTCAGGGACAGCAAAGTATAATTGTTTGAACCATATTATCTATAATGCCTCCTCCTAAGTTCTAAGTAGTTATTATTTATACTAACTTCATTATTTGAAATATACTTTACCAGAGGTAACTGCACCATTGGTCTCTGAAACAAGAAGAAACAAAATTAGCTTAATTTTTTTACTATTAACTGAAAGACCTCGTGGCGCAGTGGTTGTAAGCCTTACACTTTCGAGCCGAGAGGTATTGAAGTTCGATTCCCGCCATGACTGACATATTTTGTGTGATAAGCCTACCTCCTCCTATCTACCTACGATATAGTCTTTCAAACGAGGAGTGTAAAATTTCTGCAAGGTAGCATAACAGCGACGATTGCCAATAGAACTTGTACCATGCTTTCCTAAGTAATTTGCAGTTATGTAGTTGAGCTAGTATAAAAAAATAACAAGGTGCATCGGCCGAATGTGTTCAATAGAAAGTTAATACAAGAATAGGTAGAAGGGAAACTTAATAGGGGTACCTGATTTAGGCTGTCAAATAATTTAAACAAATGAAATGAACTGGCATGATGAATTACAGCACAAACTGTTCACATTATTCACAGATATTTATGTTGAAGTAAGTATCCGCTAAGAACGGATTTTTGAAAATTCAACCCCTAGAAGGGTGTAACGAGGTTCAAAATTTGCATGGAGAAATCATATAAAAGTTATAAATTTACACTTGATAAATTGCACCCTTGCGTAATCGGGACGCGTCGCTAGTGCACCTATATAATCCACATATTGCATCTAAAAAATAGTTAAGAAAAAAAAACCTATCGCTGCATACCCCGAAAGAATCACCCGTAACGATACACTGTTTTTTATACATAAGTAGGTATAACATAAAAGCGTTGTTTTTGTTTGCACATTTTATCAAAACTCAGATAGGCTTTATTGTAAATACTCTGATAATAGCATGTTACTTGATAAAACACGAATAATATTAATATTAAAATATAAGGTACCGAACACAATGGACGGTGTAACGCTCGCAGTTTAAAACGCTGCGTTAAACATAATAGATTTTCTTTTACAATTGAAAACAAATTAAATTATTAAAAAGGAAACAAGACACTCGACTGCAAGAGAAACACTTAACAGAAAACTATTTATAATATTTATTTGATTCCCAGACCTTGTACTTAAATATTTATATAGCCTATGTCACTCCCACAATTAAGACGAATCTAACGAAACCTCGTATGCCAAAATCCATCAAAGCGTTGAGGTTACAGAGCGTGTCAAAGACATACATATATACGCTCGAAAAACATAACCCTCTCTTTTCGCAGTCAGGTAAAAAATACTATATTATTTTCATATTACATTTTAATGTCTTTTTATAATGTTAAATTGTACAGAAGATAACTTTATTTTTCAACGCCGCGTCGATCGACATGAGTTCGAATCCTTGCAATAAGCCTGAGTTTTTTTTGGTGAAGGAAAACATCGTGATGAAACCATAGCATGGTGGTAATGCACTTCCTAATGTCCACCTCGCTAGCTAGTACGTTCAAGTTGAGAATCTGTCGCCAAGCACCAACAGGTGTATTCCTGCAGCCGCACTTGAGAACCAGTCTTCCACTAGGCTTAGCGTGCTACCATCTTGGGCCACCTCGTCACTTAAGGTCAGATCCTGATCCTTTTGAGGAGCGGAACTCTAAAAAAAACCGTCTTAGTGAATATAAAAAAAGATAATCGGGTGATCTCGAAACACGAGAAACTAAAAGAGAGTTACAGTGAAAATGTTTATTTTTTAATATGTATATGGTGGTCGCGATCCCTACCAACCGCTTTTAATCTATCCATTTTTAAACATGAAACTTTGAAATTATCTAGTCTGTTTCATAAAAAAAACGAACTCGGCTCCACAACGCCAACGTTGGGACCAGAGCGTCGCCACGCCAATATCCGCCAACAACCGGTCTGACCAGCCGCATTTAGATATTCCACATTAATAACCCAAGGATTTATGTTACGCTTTCAAAACTTTTGAAACCTTTATTACCGGGATAATTTTTAACATAACGTTACGTGTTTTATCAAATCAACATGGCGTCCATATATTATTTATAAAATATACATTTGTTTACAATCACGGGCCGAGAGTGTGTGTGTTTTGTGTTGCCAATCGATTTTCATGTTTATAATAATCGATGAAAGCGATAGAGGCTGGGTTGCTAGGTTTTAAATTTTACTGGAATATAGTATTACGCCCCATATAAATAAATAAAATGATTAAGATTTGCCGTCATGCGTGCATCACGTAAAACTATTACATGGATTTTGATCAACTCGTTTCGTTTTACTCCTTAGATACTTGGTCATTATAAAAAAAAAATCACGATATCTTCATTCAATAATCGGTTAATCAATTTTAAAAAAACTACCATTTTTGTAAGCATTACGCGTTCTTCTCTCCTCCACGCGAGCGAAGCTGCGGGCAAATTTAGTTTAAGAACATAAATCATAGATAATGAAACTATAGTCATCGTATTTGTTTAAAAAAAATGAAACAAAGAGTAAGGTTCCAAGGGCTAAGCGAAGGACATTTAAAAAAAGGAAGCAAAACTATTATTAAACCCTTGCACACCCTCACACCCTGCAGGAATATTTACTTAAAATACGTCTCTAGTAGTTGGCTACTAATGAGTTATCCCCTAACTTACACTTATAATTTCTGATGATTCTTGTTATAAAAAAAAAATATTAATCAGTAAACAATTGACAATTAAGATTTTCTTAAAAGGCAATATATAAAATATTTTTATTACAAGGCAACTGTAGATTATATAAATTTCATAATTTCTCAAAACATTGTCCATAGTTTTTTTTTTGCAGCTCTATTTTCCTATACTGTGCTAGTTAAACATTTCTAATTTTCCATTCAGAACAGAAAATTTATACGAATCCATCTTTTCTTTCTAAATAAACTTTTTGAATTATTATTTCCTCACAAATTTTTTAATACTTTATAGATTTGACATTTAACCATAATCTCAGATAATGTTTGGTGACGATGTGACCTAAGATTACACCTTATAAGTCTAAAGTGACTTTTTTTTTAATGCGGCCGCCGGAATACACATATAGGTGCTTGGTATTAGATTTTCAATTTGAAGTTTGTGTAATTAGCCAGGCACGCATTATAAAATGCCCTATCACCATGTCATAGTTTCATCACGATGTATTCTTTCATGGAAAGCACAGATTAATTATAAGATGAGCATTTACGTCGATCGACGTGTGTCTGAATTACCACTGAGCCAAATCTTATTATATTACGTGAGCAATTCTTGTATACATATATGTAATTGGTTTCTCGCAAACGGCTTCAATGATTTCGATGAAACTTTGTATTTAGATAATGTTTTATATTCCAAGTATACCTAGATAGGTTTTTTTTTTGGAAGACACCGAGCTAAGCTCGGTCGCCCATATATTACAAAATAATTATCAATACATGAAAACATTACTAGAAAACCCACTGATCCTAGTAATTCAGTGAACAGCCTACTTTTTTATAGGTACACACTTGACTTCTTACTTAAAAGCAAATGAAGAAAAGACCAACGACGAATCGTGATTCGTGATTACTAAACAGTACCATTGAGAATACAGATCCCTGAGGAACTTCAGCATTTCAGGATCAGAAAAGCAGCAACGACTACTCGTATTGTCCGTTCCGTCAGTAAATTCTTGATCCAAGCCGGAGCTTACTTAAGATCCTTGCGTGTTAGATCCTATCAAATGATATAAAAGTATCAAGAGATACAATAAGAGCCTCTCGTGTTTCTCGATAGCCTCATCCCAGTAATTGTTGGCGTATACTAGGAGGTACCCAGTAGATCATTTTTGTACAAACGATCACAAAGAATATTGTTAAGCTCTAGGTGTTATACGCGCATAAAAAAACTTTAGAATAAGCATTATAAAATAACTTTTTAATTACGTAGTTATGTAAATAAACTAACAGGAAAAAATATATTTAGATAATTACGTTAATATAATTTTGTTTGTGAAACAGTATGTTAATCTAAATGTGTTTGTGAAACGGCTAAGCAACTGATATAGTTAATTGCTAAGGATTATTATATAATAATATAGTCCATAGGTTCGTTAATGCACACCAGAAATGCGAATGTCAGAAATTGGCAGTGTGTCTGCATCAAAGGAACGTCTGGGAATTTTGGGAGGATATTACCATCTCATTACTTTATAATAAGAATATCTGGGCGACCAAGCTTTGCTCGGTGTCTTATAAACAAAAAAAAAAATCAATTATCTAGGTAAACTTGGAATGTAAAACATTATTTAAATGCAAAGTTTCATCGAAATCGTTGGAGCCGTTTCCGAGAAACTAATTACATATATGTATATATATATATATTTAAGAATTGCTCACTTAATATAATATGATTTGATCCCATATATTTTGGTAACAATGAGCCGTTTTTATCGATCGTATCAATATTTTCCTCTTCTCTCTTTCATACCAGTACTTATAGAAGTACACGCGCTGGGCTCCGGGCCTTTGCCCGTAAATCTTTTTACGGTAGCCTTCATCTCGGCACGAACAAAGAAGTTTGCTAAGTCTTAAGTTTTGCCTTGCTGTGAAATTATGGAATTTTTTCCAAGCAAGTGCGTTTCCTCTTTCCTAGAACATGGAGTCCTTAAAGCATAACGTGAAGAGATATTGAGAAGGTATATGATGAATTGTAGATCCAACGGTGATTGCCATCAGGTACAGTGCGTCAGTTTGCCGTTTAATAATAAAAAAACTTGAACAATTTTAGGAAATCGAGCAAATCTCGCTTACACGCTGAATAACCTATTTCACAACAAATGAGTAATTGGGAAGATAAATAGTGATAAAAATACACGTTATAAAAATTCGTTACAGTTAGTTCATCTTTATGCAAGAGCTCAATGTAATGGACATTAACAGTTGCAGTCACCGAAAAAAGGACAGTAGATGTCGTCATGGAAGCCTAAAAGTGCAGTTCAAAGTGCATGGTAAAGAAGTGAAAGTAAATAAATATCAATCTTGTGTAGGTTTTTCATGTATTATGCGAAACGATAAACAAAAATTTAATCATGAATAGAGATATAGCACTCGCCTAAGTTCGCCTTCACGCCATTGACCTCTACGTGGATTATTTTCTTATCTTATTCTTTCAAGCTCATCTATCTAACTCGGTTTAACTTTATAGTATAGCTCTTTCCTTTTCTCTTTTTGAACATGTATTTATTTCTATCCTTCTCACGCCGGAAACTTTTTCTTATAAATCGTCTCTAAAAAGCAACGTGGTGTAGTAGACCTTTGTAATGGGGTTATCGCAAATTATAATGGTCGCAAAACAGTCAAGTGTACGTACTTTCCTCGTCACTGTTTCCTTTTTCAGCCGGTTGTAGCGCGTACTTTTTTCATTCCATCTAACTCTGAAGGTAATCATTGTGAGATTATGCAATCTGTAGCTTAATTAATTTCGTATCTGGCAATTAGCTTCACTAAGAGAACTGGCAATAGACATTCATAAAAGATTATGCATAATTGTTTAGGATATTATAATACTCTACCTAACCCGATCAAAGTCCCAAAGGTAATAAATTATATTCATATCATTTCCCGTACACAACAAGATCTTTTTTGAATATATAATTCTTTTGGCGCTTAGTGGAGTAATTAAGAGATGCGGGCGCATACTAATACATGGTGAAGTTAGCCATCAATGATAATAATGTAAATTTTTTTTTTTTAATTTATAAATATAATTTATTGTAATCTTATAAATAAACAGTATTTTAATTAGATTAAAACTACAAATTTACAAATAAAAAACAATAAAAAGTCAGTAAAATTAATTTACATTTCATTGATGATACATTATTATTTGTTTTGTTAAGTAAAATAAACATATCTTCTTACGTGCTTATATAAATATACATTTTATTTAAATTTATGTTTTCATAAAAGAAAAATCTAAGTAAAATAAATTTATAACGCGGCAGCCCCAAGCGATCGATACCCAATATGCTCTGTTTAGAATCGGCATGTTCTCGCTTGTTCCGAGTTTACTTTATACAGCGTGTTTTTATAAACACTCACATAGAGCCGTTCCGCCGTCCTCATTGGACGATAAATATTGTTTATTGTTGAAAAATGTATGACTATAAGTGAAGACCACCCATAAATTCTTATTTTCTATAATAAAAATTACTTCATAAAAATATTACTTTTACAAGTATGTTTTAAAAACCTTGGTGATGGAAAATTACATGCTATACCTACATAAAACTATATTTAAAAAAAAAACTAGAAGTGCTCCACAGTTATTTTTTATTCGTAGAATGGCCTCATGAAACAAAGCAGTTAAATTCTATGCACGGAATAGTGACTGAATTCTACTTGACGGTAACTGGTAGGATCACAGCAATCCAGCAACATTGGCGACCACCGAGAGATCTAAAAACCATCACCAGTGGTCGCTGTCATGCCGGCGGCCGGCCTGATCAAGTGCCTCTTCAAGTTAGGTTTGCCAACTTTTTTAAAAACCAAATATAGTATTTTCGTGGATATTACGTGAAAAAAAATTGTATATGGCAAAAAATATATAAATTATGATTCAGATAAATATTTTATTTTTATTATACAACTAGCTGTGCCTCACGGTTTCACCCGAGTTAATTTTATACGACAATCTTCGCCAACGCACCAATGTAGGCAATTTTTTTTATACTTTATGTAAAACTATTTTTATGACGAATAAGTTAATTTTTCAAATTATAATATGGCCTATGTTACTAGCTGATACTGTATCTTTATATTAGTGAAACAATTTTTAAAATCGGTCTGGTAGTTTTTGAGTATATCCATTTAAAAAAAAAAATTGTAGTTCAGGCAACCCTTCTTCACGTTATGTTGCACGAAGGAGGAACTTTTGGTTTACAGTCGTCACGTCAACTACATTTTCAGTTACCTAGTTATGTAACCACCATGTAGGTAAGAAATGGTGATAATCTAGGCTGGCATAGAAATGCCATAAAAACTGCTGCATTAAAGATAGGAAGATAGGTTACCCCTTACATAGATTATGCTTATTTGTTTGAAAGCTCTAATATTATCTCGAATTTACTTACTGGTCGAATAAAACAATTTAAAAAATATTCAAATTTCTAATAAATAAAAATCAAAAAGTAATAAAAATATTGAGTATTTTCTCCACCTTTGTTTTATGACCTTTAAATCCTTTAGGATACGTTGGCCTAGTTGAACCAACGCATTTTATTTAAAGTAACAATCAATTATTAGTTGTATACCTAAAGGACAATCAGTATTGCCAGATTTGGACAATATATCATGGAAGGCACCGTATCTTATTAAACTAATTTTAATAACAAATAAAAGAGACGTAATCGACCTAATCAATCGACCAAAATCAACTTAATCGACGCGAGGGAAACAGAGCGGTGGCGTAGAGGGGTCATGATGGCATGAGCGAGCGTCATACCGTTTGCCGTCACGGCGCGGCGTACGGTTCGATTTTACTGCCAAGGCGCGCCAATAGATGTTTCATATCGAAAAATATATTATATTTTATAGTTTAATAGTAAAGGCTATTTTATACCACGCTACGACCCTTAGAAGGCTAAGCAATTGCCACCACAAAATGTAGTTCAGAAAGTACGCTAACCGAGAACAAAGTAATAAAATGAACAGGCCGTATACAATTTGCAGTACGACGGTTAACTAAAAAAATAAAAAAACGCGAGAAGGTTTCAAAGAAACCTGATGATGCAGCGTCATCTGGAATATATAGGATACCTAACTTCTCACCAACTTACAGCAAAGATATCTTATTTGGGTTCATTGGAATGGTTTCAAAGTTTAGGATACTTGTGTGGGGGGGGTTCTTAAATTTACAATTTACCTTCTTACCTCGTCTGTTTTCATAAAATTAAAATTTTCCATTTAAATTCTACACGCAGACAAAGTCTGAAATTACAACTAGTATACAAGGGAGGGGAATTTAAAAATATGTTTTTCTCGTAAAAGAAAAAAACGCGTAGTCATCTCTCTAATCTTCCTTAATCTTACAATCTTCACGGGCATAATTTAATAAACGCTTCGAAAAATATCTCTTTATTGAACAAAAATATTCTCGTCTTTATCCATTTTAATTATTTATTTTTTTATACAATAAGGCAGAGAAACATGTTTATTGAATTATACATGTATTTAATTATTCAGGAGCTATCAGCTATTTAAGTGTATTTTAATACTACCTCAGAATTTACACACACATTACATGGTAAAGGCCATCGAAAAATAAAAAGTAATCAAATACTGAAAATGAAAGACTGCTCCAATAAGCAAATGGAAAATTAAAATGATCCAATAATTAATTAATACTGGCTAGATTTTTTTTTTTTTTTACTAAATATTATGCAAACCTTGCATATACCTTTCTCTTGCTCCCTGAAAGACTGGTAGAGAATGCTTTTTAGCATTAAGTCCTCCATTTGTACTTTTTTGAGCAATAAAAATTATAATAATAATAATAATCCCAAAGTCTGAGAACTGAACCAAAACATTATGATGATTTGGAGCGAGAGTGAGCCCTTCAACATTGGCCTAGAAATATGGAAGCAAAAGGGATAACTTGGAATTGTTAAAAGCATTCAATGAATTTTGATTTTAACCAACAATCCAAATTCTCAGGTATTTCAGAATAAATCGGAACGTCTCCATCCCTTTCCAACCGGCAAAATTATATTTTTAATTTTTTTTACTTTTGTTGTATAAAAAGTTTTGGGTGTCTGAGGTTCGTGAAAAACATATTTTAAAAAATCGGAATAGCTCGAATTTCCAGAAAATAGCCTGCACGATCGTACACCTTAAGATTAATTTGAGATATGCACGTACTGCACGTATCTATTAAAAAAAATTTAAACCCAAATATTATTATTAGTATTTATTATTTATTTATTTATATTAGTAGTATTCATTTTCGATAATTCGAGTTGTATTATAATTAGCCTTACAATTTATTAATAATATTTCTCAAAAGTAGGAACAAGTAGTGTATAAAACTAACTTTAATTGTTTTACCAGCACTGTAGGATCTCTAACCATTTGTTGGCTCTCACCACGACATATTTGGGTGTCCTTTTTGAACTTGAGACTAGCTCGGTCTGGTCTGGTATTCTATTTATCATAATGGTTCCTGTACTATGTATGTTGCGCCTTTCCAGTTTCTCAATTAAGGGTGTCGTGGTGAAATGTCAGTTATGGTACAGACAACTGGTGATTGTTCCCAAACATTGTTTTGGCTTCTTGATAAATATTAAAATCCATCATGAGCCCGTCACTTGCAGTTAAAACATAATTTTTTAAGCCAATATGACGGGGTTTATTTTTACCCACTTGTTGCAATGGGCAACGACCAGTGAAAGGAATCATCTGTTCGTCTAATGAGTAGTATCCTGAAAGCCTTTCTTGCTTGTAGCAGCCATTACGTACCTGATCTATCATGGGCTGAACTTTCCATGGCGAGTTTATAGTTTGCTCTGGTGGTACAGTATCGGTGATTACTACATGCAGGGCATTTCTCATTTCTAAAAATCGATCACGACTCATATTGCTCGTTATTTTGTCCAGAGATATACCAATACGCCAGTACATATGCAGCCTGGGAAAGGGAATGCATCCCATCATAATATGATTGCTGATAAGCTTCTGTATTTCAGGCTTTGTTGTTTTTAGTTCATTGCCAGTTTTTCGCAAGTGATATAAATTAGTGCATGTACTGAATTTTCCGTAAAAATTATCATCAAAATAATCTTGCATGTATTCTTTTGGACTTCTTACCGGTTTGATAGGTCGATTGGGGTTGGAATGCTCCTTATTTTCGAAATTTGTTATCCTCCAGGGTTGAGGGCGGGAACCCGAGCGACTGGGACGTCGCGGAGTTCTTACTGCTGATAAATGGAGCTGAAGGAACATCTTCGGGTTGATCATTTCGTTGATCGTCTGCTCTAGCTTCTTGTGAAACTAGTTCATTTAGATTATGAAAGACTGCATGGTTAAAAAAGTTTTCTTCGTCATCAGAGTCGTTGAAATACTCGATATCTGAATCATCTCCATTCCCCAAGGCTTCTAAGATTTCTTCAACACCAAGAGTACCTACAAACACCATTAAATACAGTTAAATTACACAATACAAACAATGGAGAATAATTCATATTTACGTACAAAAAGTTAAATTAACACCTAGCCCTCACGTACGTGCATCTCTTAATTTAATGACGAATAAACAAAATACAACCGAATTTTTTAAAATGACAACTAGTTTATAACGTTGTGTATTCACTATTCAATTAATTGTATATATTTTTTTACGATTTTCGGTAAAAATACTATAGAAATTAAAACTTACGTGAAGATCCTCTCCCACTGAAATGCGCCGCCATCTCTCGCAAGGTCATGTGTCGCACTGGTGAGTCCCAACTTGTCCAAGTATTTTTTTTCGACATAGATAAGACCATCCACGATCGGTCGATATCGGTTGCGTTCCACAAAACGACTTTGTACAAGTGCTAGATTTTTTGTAAGTTAGATACAGTCTCCACTATGAGACGATTGGAAAGGGCAATTTTAATCTATAGTACATTTTAAATTAACAACACTGTGTTTAGGATTTAAGGGAGTTACGACTGTGAAATGAAGAGTGATACAAAAATAGCACAATTTTTAGTTCATTTTAAAATTGAATTTAGGGTCGGTATGATATTTTTTACTGCTCACATAGCTTGCAACCACTTACAAATCGAAAATCTTAAACTTTAGAGCCAAAACTCTTTATAAGATATAACTCAATTAATTAAGTGATCATCCGATTAGAATGATTGCAATTTTATTCAAAAGATTAAATTAGTTTGTAAATTTGAATCGCTCCGTGAGAAGAGTTTTTACACTATAAAACTACACATTCTAGAAAATGGCTCACTAGAATTATGTTTACAAATTAAATTCTAGTCTGAAACCTCTTCAGTGTTAAGAGAAGGTAAGTACAGTACTTTTCAATTTTTAAAAAGGATTTACAAAACAAAAAAAGTTCAAATGAAATGAAGAAAATTTTAATTATAAACTCACCGCTTCGTTTAAGTGTTCGCCATTGTCATCATCCCTTTGGAGACACATTCAGGCACAAAAACGTACGTCCAGTGTTAATTCACTTCATTTAACTATATAAACCGTAGTGGGCCTAATGTGCACCCCTGCGGCACACCTCAACCGATCTCTGCATACAACTGACCGGTGCAAGCACAGATGTTTTGAATACGCTCTGTAACATAAAGAAAAAACAATAATAAACCAAGCTGTACTGTAGGTCTATGTTTGTATACATAAGTAGATCGAGTTTGCGGTCTATATGTCAAGAAATATATACGATACTTAGTAAAAATTCTTTTGGGGTCAAAAAATTATATTTCTTTGAACTAAAGTTTTGCAAAGTTATGCAAAATATTTTCCCTTTTTGTTGATTAACAACGAAAAATCTGTTTTATGTTAATTAAAAGGATCTTTTAAGTTTTTAAATTATATGAGTCAATATGACGTATTATCAAATCTGATAAGTTTATTGTGTCCGACCGGACTGCGCCCTCCATACACTACTTAGGTGTAACACCAGCTAGGGTAGCGCGCTTAGACGTGTCGCATTCCGGAATCGACCTAGGTGATAGGAATCTATACTGGGTGCCCGTCACAGGACTCTCTTTTAGTTTCGCGTTTCGGGATCTGCCAATGTAGCTCCATCTGCCTACAGGTTTGAAGACCTGTATGACAACGACGACCGCCTATGGATTGGGTATATCTCGGAGGTCACCATTATTTTTCGATTGTAGTGGGTATTGCTTACCATCCGGCAAATCGCCGTCACCTTACAGTTATATATAAAAATATATACAAAATGGCTTAATTGAGTAACGAATACGTTACTTTGTGGAAATCCATCGAAAATAATTTATTCCAAAATTTCTTTGCTACTTACGCCTGAAATAGAGTAATAGCTTAAGTTACGTCTTTCTGTGACAAAAAACCGTTTGTTATTTAACTGCTCATCTCGTCTGTAACTTATTTTTAATTGTATCATTATCATTTATTCCATAGAGGTTAATAAAAATTAGGTCTAAGGGATCGACGCATCCTTTTCTCGTTCGCTTCTTCAACATTCATCAGTTTTTTCACGCACGCTCGTCGATTTAGAGTACTCCTAACCTGAGTTTTCTTCAGAACCTCCTAGATTTGATCGAGGAACGTTCGTCTAGGCCTTCCTCTCCAACGCCTTACATTTATAAGGCATTTTTCTTTCATTCATCCTCTCTACATAACGGCTATAAATCTGTTTCAAGTGGAAATAGAAAAGAAATTTCGGGTAAATTATGGAATAGTTACAACTACGCTCCGATTCAGTTACCAAACAAAATAAAATAAGTAATATTTATTAAAAAAAAAAACACATTGAATTGCCACCTATAATATGTAAGAAAAGGAGATCTACAATCCACATAGGTTACCATATACCTTACTTCATGATAAACAATCACTACTATTTTTAAATATTTTCATACCAACTTAGCCTATGACTAATCGCAAGTAACTTAGGTACACGTGACAACTCGACTTGTATTTAAAAACAAACCTTATGATAATAGAAATGTAGTTGATGTTAGGACAAAGGAAGTATCATTTACGACGTCTTGGTACAGTTTAAAGATTATTGCAAAGCTACACCTGAACACGACATCGCGGTTTAAAACAAAATATTTTGTTTCTAGCAGTGTAACTAAGCAAAACACTTCATATCTTATTACCTACATATAATACCGTGGTATTATGGGTACATTTTATCATTAATTGTCTACCTCATTGGTTCCGGAGCATTTGGTATTATTTTTTTAATATTCGGAATTTTCTGTTTCAAAATCATGCACATTATCTTCTAACTATACAATTAATAAAATTGAAGTGTCTGTTTGTATTGTCAAAATAACAGCTTTTTACTAAATGCATATGAAATTATAAATGATACCTATTACAAAATACCAATTTTATTCCGGGTAATCTCCGAAACGGTTGGACCGTTTTTGACGGCAATTTCACTGCTAAATAGCTAATGTTATAAAAAGTAATTTAGGTTTCTGTTAAAAACAATTAAAAAATCTGGTCATGGTGAATCAACACGGTCGCTTAAACAGTTTACGCTGAGTAAACCATAAGAGATATATCGTATTAATTAATTATAATTGTAGACATTAAAAATTCAGAATGAGAGTATTATAAGGAACACCCACAATAAGCATTTTTGTCTTCAAAATAGCCAGGAGCGGGGGAGCACGATTCTGTAGTCCACGTAAGGAAAGCCGCGGGCACAGCTAGTTCTTAATAAAACATAGAGCATTCTCATACCCAGTACAGCAGGCAATTTTACAGACAGCTATTTTAAATAAATTTAATTTTTGTTTATCTAATCTACATACTAGTTGCCATCCCAATACATCCTTGACAATTGAATAGACCTATGTCCGCAAAAACTTAAACAAGTTAGATTGTTTATATGACCGACACGGTTTTAATACTAGAAATAAACAAAGATTAGTCATCCAGTGTTGTTGACTTAGTAAGACTTAATAAATGTTTTTAGGTATGTAAGTAAATTAGGTCCTTTAATAATATCACTATGTACTTACATTACCGAATTATCGGACAATAAATACAAGGACCGTGTTAAACAGGTTTTAGAGGCGATCATTAAGCGAATGATAGTGATTTCCCCTCCCTCTAGCCTCACCCTCTCTCTAAATATAATTATTAATTGTAAATAATAATTACACCGTTTAAAATACAATATTGATAAACCAGATCGAGTTTCTTGCCGGATCTTGTTGATTACTAAATGTTTCCCGAACCATTTGTAGTGTTCTGAAATAAATACGTGCCTTCTTAGGACCTAAATTGAATGTTTTTAGGTTTTGGTTTAGACAACCCAGTTTGAAGCATATGATTGGAACAGGCATCGATAGTCGATTACCTACGCTACCGTTCTAACCCAGCCCTCAAGTTCCAACCAAACTAAGGCTGATTTCAAATAGGATTGCGGTCCTCTTCGTAAATAAGTAGGAGTTAGGTTAGGGATGCGTGATCAGTGGGCGGATACGAACAATAGACAGCTAAGATCTTCTGATTCTTTAATTCTCAGTATACTTAGTCATTATACTCAATTCCCGTGACTAATTTTTCGCCGTAACCGCAGCAGGACTGTGGAATTTGCTTACTATCAAAATCCAACTGGCTAACTCTCGGGATTCTTTCAAGTATTCGCTTCGTAGGTTTTACTTGGACCAATTTAATATTGGCTAGATTTTTCTTTTTTTTTACTAAATATTATGCACACCTTGCATATACCTTTCTTGCTCCCCTGGAATACTGGTAGAATGTCCTGCATTTGTACTTTTTTTGTGCAATAAAGAACATATATATCCAAGCGATTATAGGTGCGATGGTAGAAGGGGGCGCTTTCGCTCCATTCTTACACCCTAGCTGGACCAAGGTGAGATGGGTCGAGGGCCCGTCTTCCCATTGCACTGGTTCAGCCGTCTGGGAGATAGTTGGGGTTGTACCGGACTGTCTCCCTTTAGCGCCGGAGGCCCGATTTATGGCCGCCCGACGCGCCGCGCCGAGACGAGGACGCGGCGAATGCTTACCGCGAATCTCGTTTTGCCCCACTATGTCTGATAGTACACCATTGACTTTTAGTGAGTAGGAGTCTCACATAACCACTCGTCCCCCCGAGCGGGTGTGTACCCATGACGGGATTCTCCACATTAAAAAAAAAGGTTTGACTTGTGATAAGAAACAACGGGAGACGGCGAGCACCAGATACTAATGATATTGAAATTTTGGTGCTAATTTACTATATTCGGGTGAACAGTGATTAGTTTGGAATCATTTGCAAGTCATTTGGAGTCAGCAAAATGTAAAATTTCTGGTTATAATTTCACATCAAAATAGGGTTTTAATTATGGTACTTAATATTTTAATTGTTTAACAGTATACAGTGTTTTTTGAGATTAAACTTTACCATAACTGGTAATCAGTCAAATTTGATAATCCAATGTAAGGTTTTTTCCCCTAGATATTTTAGTACCTAAGCAATACTAAGTTAAAACTTATCTTTTAGAATCTTCATAATTTATGTTGTGTCAATCATAATACCTAAATTTCCAGAAATTACAAACGCATAGCGACACGTAGGAAAATATACGTACCTACATAGAAATATACTTATCGTTTGGAATATAAAACAAAAATGTTTATAATAAACACCACGTAACCGAACCTCAAGTATAAACAGTATGCATGGGTATGTGTAATTTATACTCCATTATTATTGGCGAAATGCAGCCTTCGAGTGTTTCAATCCGATTATGAGTTCATATAATATCGTCCGCCATGTATTTAAATATTTACAACGTATCACCGAACCCGGAGAAGCAGTAAAAGCCATTTGAGGCTCAAGGGCCTTTATGACTATAAGTAAAGTCTGATAAAAAAAAAAACAATACCTCACTACCTTAAAAATCAAAACAGTGTGCGGTAAAATAAATTCCAACAAAAACTTACATGTGAATTTTTTAAATACGAAATAAAAAACAACTTCATTCATTTTGAGGAGTTCACTAGTGCCAATTAAACTAACACGGGATCACTCTTGATGTTAAACCCTTTCCAACAAAAAAAGAATCATCTAAAACGATTCATAAACATACAAGTTAAGGCAGAAAATCCATTGAAAAAAAATAGAATTGAGATCCTCCTCCATTTTTGAAGTCGATGAAAAAAGGGCCTAATTCGGTAGAAACGGTGGAAGGCTTTTTTCACCGATAAAAGAACTGAGATCTAACGGGTTCCAAGTTCCATTGCATTTCCGTTTATAATAGCTGTGCGGATGTAAATTTCTCAATTCATTTACAAGGCATTTTTTTTCTTTGAAATGAATTTACTAATTTGGCAAGTTTAAATTTGAGTGTAAGTTCACACGCGGTAAAAGTGAAACTTCTCGCTCGCTCTCCTTCTCTTTGTATATATTTCGAGTACATTAAGAATAAACAAAGAATAGGGAAACTACATAGAAACGCATTCTATCTCATTTTCTCACAGTTTAAAACCTATAAACACATTATAGATATGTATTTCTTTTTCGTTTCATGAAATCCAATTCACACTGTCCCAAAAGAAGTTACACTTCAAAAATGTAACTCTTTTTATTAGAAATTGACGTATATTTTTTTTTGACAAGTATTAGCACTTATTATTTGATTTATAGAGGCGTCGAAACTAGCTCAAAATGGTTCCAATGCTAGCCGGCCGGTGTCGCCCGTTCCGAAGATTGCTGTCATGCTACCGAGCATCTAGATCACCGTAACAAACATTTACGAAAGTCTTCAAAACGAAGCTAACAGACAACTGCTAATATAACCATATGTTTCACACAGAGTAAATGGCTGTATCGCTAACTTACCGAAATCAAAACCAGAAACGGTAAAAAAAATCACCGCGCTTTCATTTTTCATGAAAACCTTTGTGACGAAGCGTGTTTGTTTGTTCGCAAAGTAAATGTCTTCATCACTGGCTTACCGAAATTGAAACCCGACGCGATGCGGTAAAACAACTTTTACGAAAATATTCTAATTAAAGTGGACACGCAACACATAGTAAAACAATACATCCAGATAGTCAGCATTCAAAATATTTTATTCAGTTTTTGTTCTAAGAAGGTAGTTATCAATTACAAAGCACTACCACTGGTTAAGAAAACACACCAGCTGTTATCGAGAAGAGATGCGCGGCAAGAAACTCGATCGGGTTTTTCAATATAGTTCATTGTACATAATAAATTATTGTTTACAGTTAAATATTTTTATGGAATTTACAGTACCTAAGGGAGTCACTGTCATACATTTATTTATATTGGTAATTTATCTCTATAATCATCATGTCAAATATTTATTACATAACTTATTACTATTCAAATTATTCATATTAATGTCAAAATTGTTCTGTGGTTATGTCGATCAATAATAAATTGTGTTAATGAGTAGAGAGATTTATTCATCAGATGGATTTTAAATTTATTTTTATATATATATTCGCATTTCCTTCTTCTCTAATATTAATATACTAATCATCACTATATCAATCACGTAATAATAATTCAATTTAATGAAAATAAAATTTGCTTTAGATAATTTTTTGACAAAATGTCAGGCATAAAAAGTAGACGAAAGTAACGGATAAATATTTTGAAATCACTGTAGACCAAAATAAAATAAAAATATTTTTATTGAGTATACAGGTGAGAGGTGAAACATATACATGTCATATAATCGAAGGAGCTCTTAAAGCAATGATTATTAAATGGGGACGCGCCCTACAAGTGAGGCGCGAAAACATGAAAAGAGTTCATGCGATTTTTTATCTTTTGCAAGCACCTATTTGAGCAAAAAAGCCGCTGTAGCAGTTGTAACAACAAAAAAAAATTCCTAAGCAAACTTGATATTATTAGTGATCTACGCGGTGCGCTTTCTTTGATTGAACCCAGAATTGGATTTATATATGATTTAGTTAACTCAATAACAGATTGCCCAGAACTCTTAAGTAAATTATATCTGCGAGTACCCAGTAAGCGTACTAGGAACCCCATTCTGTTCGCAATTTCATCTGTAAAGCATACATATGCTCAAAATTCCATCCTTTACAGGTGTACTACACAATACAATAAGCTTTTCAATCATTTTGATAATTTCCACCTAAGTCGAATGCAGTTTCTCAAGTCGGTCTCTAAAAGGTTAGTTCAGGAGTAATTACTGGAAACTTAAAACACGCACACACACACACACACTACATAATAAAGATCTTTTTAAATAGACTCATAGACACTATCGTTATTGTTAGATATAATTATAAAATGTAATTTATGTACTTTTAATTGGCATTTTAGAATTATATTCTAATGATTTTACAATTGTTAAAATGTGCTGTGAAGTTTGCATATACTTCCTAAATAAATAAATAAATGATGCAAGCTCAACCTTCTTTTTTTAGAACCGACTATACTGTTAGCCTTAGGGGCCCTGGAGCCAGTGACGGCTTTTACAGCTTCACCGAACTTGACTAGCTCACCCGTTTCATTGACCCTTTTTATAACCAGTGTGTTGTCAATAGTGCATTTCACTTGGTGCCGCTGGCTGCGCCGGGTACGGGCGTGTTCATTATAGGCAGTAATGAAGGCGTTATAAAAAATCTTTGAGAACTCATATCCTAAAGCAGTGGTGGTAGACAAGACTTTTGTTTCCGATGTGATCGCGACCACTATAAACCAGGTGTAATACCCATAACAGTGTCACCCTTTAGACGGAGGTGATCAACAGGTAGTATTATCTAGTAATCTAGCTACTGTTGGTCCCATTTTAATTTCATTGGCATTGAACCTTGTAATAACAGTGTAGTAATATCATTCAAGTCGTTGATTTTTTTTAATGTGCCCTTCGGCTTATTTATGCAATTTCGCAAACGTCAAATTTCATACTTAATTATTTTAAAATTATATTGCTAAATTTATAATAACGCCATCTATTAAAAATGAAATGAACTGATTGGTGTATCATCAAAATAATCGTACAACGCCATCTGCGCAGTATAACCTGTAGCATTGTTTTTTTATTCCGCGGCGACGTCACGCCTGTTGCCTGTTGCATACGGCGGCGCGGCGCGGCGGCGGGCCAATTGTTTACACAATACAAAAGACCCTTGTTTGTTTTTCGCTAGACGTTTCCTGGTTTGTTTTGTGTGTGAACTGCGTAAGTAAGTGTGCGTGTGTATCGGCGTGTCTGTGTGTTTTCACAGCCGTTGTGTGGGGGACCTTACACAAAATGTTGTTGTTTGCTCGCCAAGACGACTGTGAATTCAACGTTTATTTATGTTTTAAAAACTATAGTGTAATTTTAGTATAGATTTATGATCGCAACTAAGTATTATAACAAGAAATAACACGGTTTAGTGAGCTATGGTTGCTATGTGGGTAGGGGCTAGTACTTAGGCCTATCTTATAAATTATTGGCAAAGGTTATACTCTTCCGTAACACTGGATTAAACGTAAATGTAAATAGTACTAATTATTCGATAATTAAACTTCAAACTGACATAGCGTGACAAGATATGTTCAATTTTGAGTTTTTAATGCAAAGTTATAGAGTTTAAAATTCTCTATCTTCTTAGCTAAGAATCATAATTGTATTACTAATAGGTCCAGAGTTGAAAGTACGCCTTTGTGACTATAATATTTGCAGCAAAAAGTAGCTAAAATCCTTAGCCTAAATAAATAAAAATTGTTTCAATAATAACTCGAAATAGTTTTCTGAACAATCGAGACCATAAATAATGCTCGGAAATAAATGTTAATTCTAAGTAGGTACGGTACATATTATAGTTTTTTAGAAATAACGATATTCACAATTTTCTTCTTCTTTTCCTCTGAAATTACTTTTTGAGCTTCACGGCTTGTTAGTTAAAGGACTGTAGATAAATATAATATAATATGTTTAAATGGGAATCAAACATTTCTGTACTAATCCTATTCTTAAAATAGGAATGGCTCGAAATGTTTTTCCCTCTAACAGTTATTGTCATTTCAATAAATACTAATAGGTGTAAACACCTTTATACGGGTATAATTCCTCAAACAATCCATCCATACCTTCTTCGGTCTTCTTCTATTTCTGTATTTGTCCACCTTAATACTTAACACTCTCCTAGTTAAATAACTTTCATACTTCTTTTTGACATGACTATTTCACCCTAACCTCAACCTCTCTCACTCCTCATCTTATGCATTCTAATTACTTCCACTCATCAATCTCAACATTTGCATATCTACCACAAGTAATCTTCTTTCTTCCGTCTCTTTCGTTACTCAGCACTCAGATCCGCACATCAGGACAGGTCTGATAATGGTTTTATACACTTTTCCCTTAAGTTTCAGGATCACATGTGGTCCCCGAGATCAGTCGCCATTTCGTCCACCTAGCATTTATCCTATTCTTCATTTCCCTGTTACTTACACCGTTGTTTTGGATTAATGGACCTAAGTACAGAAAATTGGAGTAGGCTGGTAGGGATATGCGATTTAAGGCTATAAGAGAAAAATTGGATGAACCATCGAAACCGCAGAACAAATTTTCTTTAGAGTTTTCTCTCAGAAGACCGCAGCCAACTAACCTAGTGTTATGTTCCTGCGAGGAGTAGGGTTTCCAGAGCTGTTCGAGTAAGGGAAATTTCAAAGAGAGGTAGGGTACAAAGAAATTTCTTTGGAGATTTCTTTCTACTTGGGGCTGGCCGACTGATAGAATAACTCCACTCTACAGGAGATCGCAGCCAACTAACCTTATCTTGCGATCCAGCGGTGAGTAAAGTTTACAGAGCTCTTTGGAGTAGGGGGTTCAAGATGGACGACGATACATTTGGTTATTATACGCGTCCTTAGGTTACGGTAGCAGCTTACTACCAGGCTGGTCGCATGCTTGCTTGCCGCCTTTGTTGCATTTTCCCAACCTACCGTGGACTCATCCTACAGCATTGTGCCTCATCCTGTAACTCTGATATTTGTGTATACATAATTCGACGACATCCTTTTTAAGATATCAAATTAAATGTTGGATGAATAATGTATTCATAGGAACAGTACGCAAATTTCATTACGACTTACGTTCATTGGAGCAGACAGGAAGAAAGACCTGCAGATACAATTTTTTTTTTTTTTTTTTAAGAATCTATACTAATTTTATAAGGCTCAAGAGATGGTTTTGTTTAGTTTGTTTGTGTGAACGCAATTATCTTTGCAGCAACCATTCAACTCATAAAAATTCTTTTTGCATTTTATAGCTTGCTTATTAAAGAAGTCAAGTTAAAACAAAATATATTTGCATTTTATAATCTACTAGCTGTGCCCCATGGTTTCACCCGTGTTACTGTTAGCCGACAAACACCGCGCCGCCAACGCATCTGTCATAATTTTTCTTCCCGCAAGTACAATTATTTTAATTTTTCAGTATGTCCTAAACTATGGGTCCAAATAGCATACTATAAAGAGCAAAATTTAACTTCATCAAATTGTCTTTATGATGAAGTAACTTTTGTTCGTAAAGATTCATATGCCATGTCTAAATATGATGCTTATAAATCATTTTTTAATTTTCAACAAATCTTTGTCGCGAAATACCTTATTGTGGCTTATAAATAAGAGATAGGTATATGTTATCACGGACTTTTTTTAAAATATACTAAGGACTAATATTTTTGTAGAACATTGTATTTCCGTATCGGATAAAGCAGCTCAGGAGGGCCTCGACTTCCGACTTCCGAAAAATCAATATTTAAGGCTATCTGAGAGTTGTGGCCTAATATTAGATAGCCTATACTATTATCTGGTTATCATATAAAAAAATATTTTTGACGTGACAACGTCTTATAAATTGGTTTGCCGGGTGACACTTCAAGAAACTGCGTTACGCTCCGCTCACGTTATGCGCTCACAATGAGAGCGAGTGAGAGGCACGCGTCCCTTCCACTCGGGCATGGTTAGCCCGCCTAAGAGCGAGAGAGACAGACATAAAGTCGTTGTCACGTAAAACTTTCGCCCGTATACCGACTTTACAGGCAACCAATTTTTTTTCTAAACCGACTGGTAGTTCCAGAGATTAACGTGTTTAAACAAAAAACTTTTCCGCTTTGTTATATTAGTATATATTTGTTGAGAAAGGTTAAATAACTTCACGCTACGACTCTGAGGAGTGGATCAGTTACCATTAACGTGAAGCCATCTGGAAAGCTGTAGACAAGTACGGAAGTGGGAACAAGGTTAGACTAGATGGGTGGCTTGGCGAAGGTACGGCGCGCGCAGTGTTGCTCGAATAAATTTAAACAAGGGTGAAACCGTTGCGCGCAGCTAGTGTAACAAGGTAAATTGAATATTTAATAAACCTCTGACACAAGTAACCTATTCGATTTCGTCAAAAATCAGCACAATGTTAATACTAGAAATAGAGATAAATTAGACGCACCGTGTTTTTGATTTAGTAAGACTAAGAAATGTTGTTTAGAACAAATTCAAGGACCATGTCAAGCTGGTTTACTGTCAGAAGGTATATAGGGTGGATCATTATGTGAATGATAGTGATGTCTTGAAGTGACTCCCTCTCTGTGCATCCATTAAATTATTATTATAGTACCTGTTATATTAACACTTGTACAGTTGATGTATCCGTATGTATAATGTACCCGATCGAATTTATTACCGGTTCTTCTCGATGACTGGGATGGTTTTCGAACCGGCAGTAGTGTTTTATTTGACGTTCATAAGTGTCTCCTTAGGGCTTTAATTGATTAGAGATTAAGTATTTTTAATTTGATTTAAGTTGGTGAGGAGTTAGGTATCCTACGGATTCCAGATGTCGCTGCAGCATCAGGTCAAGATTTTTCTAATAACATTGAAGTAATAGAATAGGTACCAATTCTCGACTCAATCCGACCTGTTGAAGATGCTCACGTCTATTGATAAACTATAAAAGCGCTGATAATCTTCAAACGACTGAACAGATTTTCTTGAATCATAGCTAAGAACAAACTCGATCAAGACACCTTTCAAACAAAAGAAAAGTAGACCAAAATTTGTTCAGCCGTTTGTGAGCTAGGATACCACAGACACAGATACACACGTTAAATTTAAAACGACCCTCTTTTTGTGTTGGGGGTTAGAAATAAAATTTACTCTTTTAATATGAAGCTTGTTTCTCCTTCTTCTTGTTTTGGCGCCGCAAAAAGCACATGCCAGTGTCAATATTTTTAAGCCTACGTAAATGTTTCTAATAATTAGGTGAACAAAGTGAGGCCTTCTGACAAAATAGCAGCTCTCTTGTAAGAACTATCTAAGGAGTTTTTGTAACATCTCAAAATGCATGCTCGTACTATTTACAATTCACCACACTTATGCGAAAGAACTAGACTATATCACGCAAAATGCTACCAATATTACATAATATAGGGTCAAAAAACCTAAGTTAATAAATCAATAACAAAAACCACAACATGTCACTACAAGATCCCGCCAAAAACCCCATGAAGCATGTTTATTAATTATTCAGTAATTTATGTAGCCGTCGTATCTCAAGGATTCCCGAACGCGATAAAAGAACGTACGTACGTATATGTACATGATATATCATATACTATATTTAACTATATTGATATCAAAATTATTATCATTTTTTCCGCAACAGTAGGTCAACTGTTTTGCAAACAAATTGTAGATTAAAATATTTATGTTAAACAAAACGTGCCTCGGTTATCATATATTTTATTATAAATAATAATATAACATACAAACGATTCATACTAACTTTTCAGTATCTTTGAATATCCATTAAAACAAAAAGTGGCCTCCTCGTGTAGCGATATTGAACGCGTTAAGTGAACTCTAGTCCTTGGATAAAAACGGACGATTGTTCCAAGTATATAGTTATATCTATACACACAAATAAATAAAATTGAACTGTCTGTTTGTAATTTCAAAATAAAAGTTATTTATTTAAATATAAAAATATACACGGTAGGTACCTTTAACAAAAAGTAAAACAATTTTTAATCTAAGTCTATCCGTTTGTTCCCGGTAATCTCCGAAACGGTTGAACCGATTTTGACGGGACTTTCACTGGAGTAACTTAGGCTACTTTTATTAGGGTTCTACGGAAATAAAAATGTATCCGGAAAAACAGCTATTTTGAGGCGCTTCAATGGCTTGCGCTGAGTAAAACATAAAGAGATATAATGTCAAATTAATGTATACATACATACGGTAATTGTAAGTCATAAAAAGACCCACAAAAAATCAATGTGAGATGTGAGCATGTGTCTGTCTACTAAATATCACCCACAATCAGAATTTTTGTCTTTAATATAAACGGGAGCGGGAATAGCACATTTTGCGCGTGTGCCTGATCGACGGCATTCTCTTGTCCACGCGAGCAGCAGTATATAATAAATATATAAAGTATTTTCATGGAAAAGGAAGAAATTAATAGTATGAATAATTATAACTTTTATTTTAAGAGATAGGGCGGAGAAATTTTTTTTTGGAGAATTCTTTCTACTTGGAGCAATCTGACTGGTGGAATGCCTTCACCCTACAGAAGATCACAGCCAAATAACCTAGTGTTGTGTCCCTGCGGTGAGTAGGGTAGTTTAAGGTCGGCAACGCGCTAGTAAGAAATACCTACTGTATTATAAGCGTCCATGGGTCACGGTAGCCGCTTACCATCAGACGGGCCGTATGCATTGTTTTCCACATCAGTTGTAACTTGTACCTCATTGCATACAGCTGCTATCTCACTGCCCCTTACAGCCGTGATAGACGTATAACGTAAAACATTATCTAAATACAAAATTTCATCTACATCGTTGGAACGATTTCCGAGAAATCAATTACATATTATATACATACAAGAATTAACAACATAATAATATTGGTTAGATAAGTTAAAATATTCTTATTATATTGGAAAGGTCATTTAAAAAAAACAGCCTATATGTCACGGATACTACACGTTCAAATGCGTCTTAAAACTTGAAACCTGACACGGGGTCACAGATAGGACAAATTTAAAATTTTGATTGAAAAAATATTTGGCAATAAACTTTGACTTATATTGTATATCTTTTTAAATCAATGACAATAAAACGCAATATATATCATATAATATCAACATTATTTGATTTCCAAATTTTATCAATATATAAATTGGTAAAAAAAAACATTAAAAGTAATTATTTTCTTTATTGTCATCAAGTTTTTGAATTTTTAATTTATCGTCTTGAGGTAATATTAAAATTTGCAAGTTTTAGATCTTTCGGCACTTATTACTTAGAGGGTAATTGTGTTCTGCGCGGGCATATTGTGAGGGAAGTGCGACATAATCAAGTTAAGAGTCAGTGATAATAATTATCATTTTTACTGCCTTTTTTGTCATTATGTAAAAATAATTTTATTTATACTAATATTATAAAGCAGAAGAGTTTGTTTGTTTGGTTGAACGCACTAATCTCTGGAATTACTGCTTGGATGGAAAAATTATTTCAGTGTTGGATAGTCCATTTATGAAGGAAGATTATAGGCTATATAACATCACGCTACGGCCAAAAGGCGCGGAGCATCAATGAAAAATGTTGCAAAAATGGGGAAAATTTATTCCTTTTCAATGTTTCCATTGCGTGCGCTGCGTAAAAGGTTAAAGTTACATAACAATGATATGTGACGGAATTATTTCCCTTAAAAAGTTCAAAAAAAATGTCCACGATAATATATATCTATCTTTTAAGATTTACGCAATAAAACTTTTTAAAGTAATAACTTCTTACGGGAGGGTATACCGCTTCGTAACGTAACACGTTACGGCGCCACTCCCTCTGGCTTCTTTTCTCTAGTCAATGGTCTAATGTTCACTATACGTGTGGTGAAAAGTCCGTCATAGTGACTCGCGTTTGTGTGTCGCGTTTCGGGATCAGCCTGTGCATATCCTGTTAAATTAATTCAGGGCGGCATTCAAGCTGCAACCGTCGATGTGAAGTGTGTATTATTTATTATACTCGAATAAAATAATACTAAAGCCGGATTAACAGGTAATAAATTAATGGAAATTAAATTTAAAACAAACAAACATGACATCTCTTTTTATAAACGTGTGTATAGACTTGAGTAGGCAGATGTAACATTGTTAGGAAACTCCCAAGTTCCCATAACCATTGTTACAGATTTCCCGCGAACCTCTTTATACTGTGTATGAGTTGCATAAAATGCATAATTTTGTAGAACAACTACAAATCAGTTTATCATTTTTGAAATGAAAACATATTTACTACCGTTGTAATTTGAAATGTGATGAAAAGAGGAAAAAACAACGTAGCCGCTGACCATCAGAGGCGGACTTTCTATTAAAAGCCTCGAAAGGTTCAAATCTGCGGACATCGAAACGATATTCCGACGGTCGAAACCATTCGACCATTACGACCAAATACATACTCAAATAAATTTTCGCATTAATAAAAGTAAGTTGAAAATAAAACTGAATTTCGTATAAATCTTATCTGTAAGTTTATTTCGCACACAAAACGTTATCTTAGTCGGTGAGTGGTACACAACATATACGCACCTATATGATATATACGTATGCTGACATGTAAACATAATTTTTACAAACACAATAGCTAGCTATAATATGTCCGCGAAATACTATGTTTCTGAAGTGAAAACTTCTTTAGAACTATGAAATGAAAGAAATGCGATGAAACGAAAAAGAGATAAACACATACATCTACAGAATTTAGAGACAATGAGATAGAGTTATACACGATTAATGCAAGTCCTGTTTTTCACGACTATGGTCGTCGTCGATTTTGCCTAGCTGAGTGACGACCAAACTTGTACGCATTATTGTATGAACGGAACGGTACGAGTTGTCGATAGTTCAAGTCCCGCTGATTTAGAATTTTTGAAGAGAGATTTTAAAAAGGATTTTTTTAATGTTTTCTGAAGATTTTACTTATATGGCATGTGAACTGCACAAATCTATAGTAATATAATAAAGCGGAAAAGATTTTTTGTTTGTTTAATTAAACACACTAATCTCTGGAACTACCAGTCGGATTCGAAAAATTCTTTTTGTATATGATAGCCAGACTCTCTATAAATAGTATAAGGTATTTAAGATTAGGCTACATTCCTCAGATAGTCTTAAATATTGATTTTTGTTACGTAAGTCCGAAATCGAGGCACTCCCAAACCGCTTTAATCGCGTGCGCTGGTGTAATCGTTAATGATACGAAAACACAATGTTGTACAATCATATTGATCTTTAGTATATCTAAAAAATACCGCAATAGTATATGCATAAGCCACAATAACGTATTATGTGACAAAGATTTGTTGAAAATTTAAAAAGTGATTTATAAACATTATTTTTAGACATGGCATATTAATACTTACTAACAAAAGTTACTTCATCATAAAGACAATTTTATAATGTAAAATTTTGCTCTTTAGAGTATGCTATTTGGACTCATAGTTTAGGAGATAATGAAGAATTAAAATAATTTGTACTTGCGGGAAGAACAATTATGATATACGAAATGGATACGTTGGCGGCGCGGTGTATGTGTAATTTCATAATTTGTAAATTATTAGTTTGGTTTTCACATCTATCGGTCCCTTATAGCAGAAATACGATTAACATTAACATCCAGGTAACGTGAATTCATAAGATTTTGCTCATCTAAAAATGACCCTACCAGCATACAGAAGTTTGCAGTACAAAAATGTAGCAAATGTTTGCAAATCAAGGATGTTGTGTTTTTTTACAATGCAGGCTGATTTGTTACTTTTCTGGGTCGGGGCCACAAGATAGAAAACGGCAAAACATCTGGAAGCTAAAACATATAACACCTTTACTGTTCTAGCCGCTACCCCGTGCTACCCAGGCTAACTACCCCACTGAACTAGTTATTTTAATCCGTCACAGCATACATAATATATTCTGCACTTAATACAAGGTGTCCAGAAAGGGTATCGGGTATTTGTAAGTTCAATGAAACAAAAATTATTTGTATGCAATAAAAAAGTTTATTGTTTATTATTAGCATATGAATTGGAGAATTATTTGGAAAAGATGATGTTATCCAAATGATGACCGTTACGTTGCTGGCACTCTTCTAAACGGAAACGAAGATTGGCGATAACACGTTGACACATAGCTATCGATATTGCTGCCATTTCTGACCTGATGTTTTGCTTTAACTGGGTTAGATTCGTCGGATTGTTTTGAAAAACCTTACTTTTAAGGTATCCCCATGCAAAATAGTCAAGCGGGGGCTAAGGTCGGGGCTTCTGGGGAGGCCAGTTGATGTTACCCCTTCGCGAAATGACTTTATTAGGGATATATTTATAGTCCTATAGTTAGAACTACCTACAGACAAAATTCCTATTTCATTCGAGTACGCAGCAGTATGAATAAATTAGTTAGTGATTTAGACATTGATATATTTAATACAACTGTGCAGAAGTTGAAAGCTCTTTTGAATTCTTATTTCTTTTGTTAATATTTTTGTGTTCTTCCGTCTACTTTTTTTTTTTTTTTTTATATCAGTACATAATTATATGTGAGAACTTGTAAATGGCCTTCATTAATTTATACATGTAACTTAAATAAGTACTTAGCTGTAAGTTTTCTTAAAATATTAAAATAAAATAATTCGTTAACAACTTCCATTGAGTCATTTGAGGTATAGCAAGTGGCCCCATCTTGCTGGAACCACGTTCTTGAGTTGAAACCTGCAAACTCCTGCAACTCTGGGACCAAAAAATTTCGCAACATATCGCAATAACGGTCACTATTCACATTAATTGCTCGGCCTCGTTGATCTTCATGAAAATAAGGACCAATTATGCCTTTAGCAGACATAGCGGCCCAAACAACGACCTTTGGGCTATGCAGGGGTCGTTCATGCTTTCGTCTCGGATTCTCCACTGCCCAGTACCGACAATTCTGCTTATTAACATGACCATTCAGGTGAAAATTTGCTTCGTCACTGAACAGTATGTTGTTAAATCGCTGCAGCATTTCGTTCGCAAAATTCAGTCGATTAGCATAGTCCGTATCCTTCAATTTTTGAACCAATTGAATTTTATAGGCTTTTAGATGTAAGTCTTTCTTTAAAATCGAATGTAAAGACGATTTTTTGATGTTCAACGCTTGGCTTCGCTTTCGGATGGATAAAGACGGATTTTGACGAACCGACGCCTCAACTTCCTCAACTGAACGAGGACGACCAGAGTTTTGAATTTTAACTGTCGCACCTGTATTCTCGAACATCCTGATCCATTTCCTAATGCTATCGTCACTTGGCGCGTGGCGTGTACGATATTCCGCACGATAGAGATGTTGAGCAGTCACTATTGAATCACCATTACGATAATACGCTCGTACGCAAAATGTGCGATGCGTCCCCGAGTACTGTTCCATCGTGACTAAAACTCCACAAAATGGCGGACGCCACGAACCCCTCCGCGCACCCTTTAGACGCCCCGTTTCGAATATGGCGCGAAAACAAATACCCGATACCCTTTCTGGACACCTTGTAGTTAGTACAATCTTAATTCCACTCATCAGAGAAGAACCCGACGAATATTTATCTATCGCTGGTTCCCGTTGACCCCCTGCAGCTACATTTCAACCATATACCCAAAACTTGACAAAAAGTGTGAAGATTAGATCTAACTATGCAAATTTGCGTTGCGGCTGAGTTCGGCACAAGTCTCGACACGTTGTACTGAATATGGATTATGCAAGTTTTTACAAGTAACAGTCGCTGTGCTTTTTAAAATATTATCTGCCCACATTGATAGGTGAAGTCAAGCCAACATTTAATTTCTTCACTATCGAAAGCAGATAAATTTTCGTCACGTCGTTTTTTTGTCACGCCAACGTAGAGCCTCGTTGAGTCTCTCGTAGACCCCTGGTGGTCCACCTGGACCACTTTGGGAACTAAGTGTCTATCGGATAAGTTTAATTGTGGAAAGGGAATGCAGAAAATACACATAGAAATTGCTATTATCAATTTATCATACGTTTGAAATTTATTCTATGTATATGTATTACGTATCACAAAAAGTCATAACATTCTTATAAGATATCTTTAATTAGAATTAAGAAGTAAAGGGTAGTGAATGGGAATAAGATAAACTTCTTTTGACGTGTTTGGTAGAGGGTAAAACTAACTTCAATCATTTTGAGGAGTTCCCTGGTGTTCGAAGTCAACAGTCCAATACCAATGAAATTCAAACGGGATCACCCTTCCAAAGAAAAAAGTATAGTCTAAATAAGTTATGCCTAAACATCTTTTTAAAAATATGTATATACTATATACAATCGAATTGAAAACCTCGTCCTTTTTTGAAGTCAGTTACAAAAGGAAAGGAAACGCGACTAGTTTAGAACCTGACAAAATTACCAAACGCACCATCAAACATAGCAAAAACTTACATAATTGTAAATAATAAAATATGAAACAGTTTTCCAATAACAATGTTTTTATTATATCAATGGTTGATAATATTATATCTTTTGTGATAATCTGATCGTGTGTGGATGAATTAAGGGACTTATCTTATTTAATCTTGTAACATTTTACAACTGTATTGTCATTTCCTGCTATACATGGATAGAAACAAGGACGTTGTTGCTTTTGAATACCACGTTGAATCGGATAAAATGACCTCTGAATTTAGAAACAACTGAATATATTTTGCTACGATAAATCACTTCCAGAGTTTTATTTTTCTGAACCTTGATCATATCAACCTGATAAGAATGCAAGCTTATCGTTCTTAATCCGCAATGCGAGCACAGTATATTTGGTTGAATGGTCTACTTATATACAGTACTAGCGCTTTACCCGCGGTTTCGCTTGCATCATAGTTGTGCCCCATTCTAACTGTATTGCTAAATACCAATTTTCATAGATATCTACCTTCAAAAGTGACGGGTTTTCATACAAACTTTCATCCCCTTTTCATCTTCTTAGGGGATGAATGTTCAGAAATTGTTCCTTAGTGCTCTCCTACAGTGAAAAAGGAACTCGCATATTAATTTTGACGGCCCTAGACCAACTAGTTTGAGCTGTGCGTTGATCTACCAGTTAGTCAGATATAGGAGTAAAAAAAGACCGAAGAAGGTATGGATGGATTTTGTAAGGAACGATATAATGAATATACTGAGATGACAACTGATAGAGGAAAGTGGAAGAATAAAATACGTGTCGACCCTACTTAGATGGGACAGACAAGAAGAAAAGAAGGTCTGCATCAAATGGATAGAATCTTTTTATATACAGAATTTTAGTGTGATGTTTGACCATTATTTCATTTATTGGCAATGCGGTGAAAGATAAATTTTGAAAAGAGTGCTCGCATTCAAATGCAATATCGAAACATGCCTAATTGAGTCTCACTTTTTATCTTAAGGATGGCTACTCAAAGCTAAGAGTTTCCCTATTAACTAAAAAATAACAGATTATGACATATCTTAATAATGCAAAAAAAAAAAAAAACAAATTTAGATATGGTAAAACAGTCCAGCAGCATTTATTTTCCTCATTAAAGGGAAGTGTTACAAGAATTAAAATTTCTTAGAAAATTCGAAACATCCGAAAACCAGTTCTGTCTATAGTGAATCATCTTTAGTACAGAACTATGGAAGAGGATGTATACAAAATTCATATCTTATTTTATTTATAAAAATCGAAGTCCATATGCTTGTTTCTTATGGATTCCAAAACAGCTGGAGCGATTCTGATAAAATTTTCAGACAATCTTCATATTAGCCAAGCGGGTGATTCTGTAAAGTTTGGTAGCGATCGGATCATTATTCCCTATCGACTCCAAAACGGCACAGCAAAGCGTGGCCGAGTTTACTAGTAATAGATAAAAACCTAATTAGAAGTAAGTTGGTTGTAATTCTGAGATTGCAGATAATTTAAAAAGCTAATAAAGAATGTTTAATCACAATGACTAAGTGATATCACTATTAGTGAAAAATAAAACCGTATCATAACGGTCAAGTATTTATAATGCTCTTATTAATTGTACCATTTACATTTGAAAAAAAATCTCCATGCATCTGACAATATTTAGGCAAGTAAAGTTAAAAGAAAGTCTTCCTTTTTATGCTCAAAGAGTTACCCTTAATTGACGATATTTGGTAATCAGTTAGTTAAACTGCTACAAATTTAAACTCTATAAACATTTCTTAAACGTATTCTAGCAATGAAGTACAAAGTAACGCACCAGTTTCGGAATGTTTAGGAAGCAAAAGGAGGTCGGAAGCGCGCTGATAGCAATTTATTTAGATTTCGAGGCCGTTACATTATTTAGGTTGTTTTGTTTTATCAGTGAAACATAATTTCGCGTTCGTAATACATTTTGTAAGTGTAAATTTATGAGATTAATCATTTTATGCTTAATTATATTTTATTCCTCTAATAACATTTTTTAAACTTGCCACTTTTAAGATTAGGCTGCCTGAATTCGTAATTTAATGGATCATCGACTTTTTTTTAAAATATCCTTCAAGTCGAGGCAGTGATGGCTCAGTTGGTAGCGTGTACGGACTCCGCATTGATCGAGGTAAGTTCGAATCCCTGCAATGAGCCCGAACTTTTGGTGATTGACACTATCGTGATTAAACCATGGTCATGGTGATAGGGTTTTTTATAATGCTCGCCTGGCTAGCTACCATTCTCAAGTTGAAAATCTGTCGCCATGCACCAATAGGTGTGTTCCGGCAGCTGCACTTTAGAGCCAGTCTTCCACTCGGCTTAACGTGCTACCATCTTGGGCCACATCGTCACTTAAGATCAGGTGAGATTGTGGCCACAACGATAATCTATAACGATAAAAAAAGAGTTATTACGTTCGATGCGTTTCGAAAAGGCCTTTTATCTGTTAAGGTAGATGTCTCACTTGCAGAATGTCATTAAATGAGGTATTTTGGCTGAGGACATTTTTATCAAGGGTTAAATTTTTTCCATAATACTAATACATTTTGAATGAACAAGTTATACATAGAGAGAGATGGCCGCGATTTGATTCGAGTCGACTACCTTCCCGTTAAAACGTCACATGATATTGATAATTTTTTAATAATGTATCATAATGATGAGTCGTACGAAAATTAATAAACATATTATATAAATTAACGTATATCTATACTAATATTATATAGCGAAAAAACAAATTTTGCTAGTTAATTTATATATACTAGCAGTCAGGTTTGAAAAATTATATTATATTTGCATTTCATAGCATATTTTATTGAGGAAGGTTATTTATAGTAATATTATAAAGCTGAAGTGTTTGTTTGTTTGGTTGAACACGCTAATCTCAAGAACTACTCATTTGAATTAAAAAATTCTTTTAGTGTTAGATAGCCCATCACGCTGAAGCCAATAAAAGCGGCGCATCAATGAAAAATGTTGCAATAACGGAGGAAATTTATTCCTTTTGAGATCTTCCGTTGTGTGACGGAGACGAAGTTGCGCGGTTCAGCTAATAGGTTATATAACTTTACGCTACGGGTCTAAGGGGTGGAGCAGTGACCATGAACGTCAAGCAATTTGGAAAGCTATAGGCAAGTACGAGAAGTGAGAACAATTATAGGCTACACGGGTGTGTTGGTGGTGGCGCTGTAGAGAATTGGCCGAATAAATTTAACACGAATGAAACTGTAGGTACAGTATATTATAAGAGTAAGTCACAGTACTCTCAAAGTTTGCTAAATGCCCTAAACTTCACTACAAGTGTATTTGAGCTTTGAGCATTCTACATAGCAAAGAGTAAAGGCTTAGAGAAAAATTAAAGTCACAGAATATGCAAAAAATATACTAAAGCATTCGGTGAAGAGTGAAGGGAAATATTTTAAGGAAAACATAGCACGATGGTTTCTAGTTTTTAGCCACTTAGCTACAACCAAATTATAAATCTGTCAAAACCACCATCTTTTTAATATCCTTTACGTATCTATAGGTTTAATGTTTGGTCGCAATTTCATCTGAAGTTCTCAATTTCTCAAGTTCTGAATTTCATCTCTCAAGTATAGCTGACAGAAAATACCTATAGGAGTTTGGCGACAGATTTTCAACTTGAGGGTGGTGTTTAGTCAGGTGGGCATGAGGAAACGCCCTAGGACCAATCTTTGGTTTAATCACAATGTTTCCTTAACCGAAAGTTCAGGCTCATTGCAGGGATTTAAAGCTACATCTATCGACATGATATCCGTACACGCTTCCACTGAGCCATTATTTATTTATGGTAGTAGCGCTTATGGATTGGCGCCTTTTTAACCGATATAAAAATGGCAGAAGTTCTCAATTCGAAAGTATATTTTTTTATGGATGTCCAGCCATAACTTCTTTGTTTATGAACCGATTTAGATGATTCTTTTTTTGTTGGAAAGAGGATACCTCAAGCCTATTTCAATTTCATTGGCATTGGATCTTCGACTTCGAAGATAACCAGAGAACTTCTCAAAATAATTTAAGTTGCTTTTCTTTTTTTGTTAAAAATTAAGTATCTTGTTTGCTTTAAAATTTCACCACCCTCGTTTGTTTTTTCATTTAAATCGGTTATAATTGTGGCCACCATTCACTTATCTAATATCACTAGGATCGCCTAAGGTCGAAATTCGACCAGCGACTTTTTAACGAGTATTCATGAACCTAAACAATGACTATTATCCTACATCACTTGCTGTCACTTTTCGTTGAGTGACATTGTTAATATTTTGGAAGGTCTAAGTTTAATGGCACTGGTCGTGTTAGGATTCGTAGTATTAATTTATTTAATTTATTATATTAGTAACAGATATTATAGATAAATTTTAGCTTTCTGCACTCCTTCTCCATATAAACTTTAACCATGCCAAATGACAGTCTTCTGTGCAAGCAATACGCTTAAAAAGAGGTACAAAGTTTTTGCCTCACGTATCTATACAATTAATAAAATGGATGTGTCTGTTTGTAATGTCAAAATAACAGTTTTTTACTAAATGCATATGAAAGTATATACGATACCTACAAAAAAAAATCATTTTTAAAATTTTTGTATGTCTGTTTGTTCCGGGTAATCTCCGAAACGGTTCGACCGATATTGACGGGACTTCCACTGATTGATAGCTGATGATATAGGGAGTAACTTAGGCTACTTTAATTTTATAAAAACAATTAGGTTTCCGCACATACAAAAAAACTGGCCATGGTGAATCAATTCGGGCGCTTAAACGGCTTCTGCTGAGTAAACCATAAGAGATATAGCAAATTAATGTACTACATCATTATAGGCACTAAAAAGACCTACAAAAAAGTCCGGGAGAGTATATATGTATCTTCTAAGGAATACCCACAATAAGTATTTTTGTCTTTAAAATAGCCGGAAGCGGGGAGAGCACAATTCGCGCGGGCATTCTGTAGTCCACGTGAGCGAAGCTAGTTACCTATCGAATATAATAAAACAAATTTGCAAATGAGGACATTGCAAACAATAGATGGGTGTGTTTTATTACTTCCTGTTTATTTTGTGTCAATGTTGACTTCCTATACCTAAGTATAAAACTGTAGACGCACTAGGTTAGATTATTAAAAAAGAAACCAAAAAAACCGACTGAGCATAATCTCTATCCATTTATGGCTTTTTGATTGTTAATTGTGATATTATTTACCCAAGATGACCTTACGGGGTATTGTTGTGTTGTTTTGTACCATATATTTTTTCGATCTAGAGCGTTTATCAAAGTATTCTTACAATGGAAATTGAATAGCAATAGGTAGGTTTTTTTTTTCGTCCTTTGTGAATCTTAAACAAGCAACAATATTAAACAAAAACTCGACTGCCACCAAAAACACTATTTATCTATTTTTGCTTTTTATTTGATTCGCAGACATACTTAAAAATTGTATAGCCTATGTCACTCCCACAATTGAGACGAATCTATCGACACCTCGTATGCTAAAATCCATCAAGCCGTTTAGCCTACCGAGCCTACTAAAGAAACAGACATTCATATACAATTATACATAATCTGGTAAAACATAACCCTCCTATTTCGCAAACGGGTAAAAGTCTCTTATTATACGAATAAGTTCATAATTATAAACTATAGTCTTTAGAATACATAACATATTCATTTTATAGACTTTATAATTTATAATTAATGATAATGATATTTTAATTTATTTTTTCAGCTGGAATTAGTATAACGTGACGCTGGTTAAGATCTTTTAAATTAATTATACTGCCAGTAACGTTTGATCAACTTGATAAAAATTTAAAAGCGATTTCAATTTTGCCAAATAAAAACTATTTAAATCATAATTATTATTCAGTGTTTATGAAAATAAACTTTCATCCCTTTTCTCACAACATTAGGGGATGAAATTCGAAAAATCTTTCCTTAGTGCTCACCTATAGTGTAAAAGGAACTCGCATACAAATCATTTACTGCCCTAGACCCAATAGTTTGGACTGAGCGTTAATATACCAAAGAGTTATTTATCTATACAATTAATAAAACTGAAGTGTATGTCTGTAATATCAAAATAACAGCTTTTTAGTAAATGAATATTAAAGTATATACGATACTCTATGATTATATATTGTCTGTCTGTCTAATTGTTCCGAGTAATCTTCGAAACGGTTGGACCGATTTTGACGGGATTGTCACTGGCAGATAGCTGATGTTATAAGGAATAACTAGGACTACTTTTATTTTAGAAAAAGTGAAGGTACTGTGCAAATAAATAAAAAACTGGTCATAGTTAATCAATTCGGGCGCTTAAATGGCTTACGCTGGTAAACCACATACTAAACTACAACAATATATGCATTATACATATATCAAATGAATGTAGGGTATAATAATTGTACAATTGAAAGTCTCAATCAAAATAAATAGGATAAAGGTACAACTCAACATGTTCCTCCGAAAGATGCCAGGTTGAGCCAATATGGGCCAGTGCCAATGTGGGTAAATAAGCTGATGAGGTGTGAATTTCCAGGCTGCAGTGGATATATGCAGACGAATTGCGAAAATGTGGGATTAGTTTATGCTATAATAAGCAAAACAACGGTTCCAAAACTTCTAGATCTGATCTTAAAAATACCTAAAAAAGCCAGCGAGAGCACATTGCCGTCTTGTAAGGATCAGCTACAATAAGCATTTTAGTCTTTAAACTAACCGAAAACCGGGGTTGTGCTGATTCGCGCGTGTGCCCAAAGGACGGCTTTGTACAGTCCACGCGAGCTACCTAGCTAGTAAAGAATAAAAAAAGTGGATTAACCGATTAAGAAAGGCTAAAGCCCCATTGTTCCAAGTACTACGCAATCTTCCGAACCTCATACATTATTAACAAACAATTATAAACGCAATAAAACAATACGATACAATATTATTATTTACTAGCTGTGCCCCTCGGTTTCACCCGAGTTTTTATCCAACAAATACCGCGCCGCCAACGCGACGGACCCGTGTAGTCTATCATAATTGTTATCATTTCCCGCAAGTACAAATTATTTTAATTTTTCATTTTCTCCTAAACTATGTTTCCTAATTACATACAATAAAAAGAAAATTTAAAATTGTCTTTATGATGAAATAACTTTGTTCGTAAGGATTAATATGATAAGCCTAAAAATATGTATAGCTCAATTTTTAATCTTCAACATAAAAACTCGCAAAATACCTTATTGTGGCTTATGTTATTAAGAAATAGGCATATGTTATCGGAGACTTTTTTTAGATATACTAAAGAACAATATTTTTGTAAAATATTATATTTACGTATACGAAAGTAAAATCGCGTAAGATATTTAATGTACGATTCGACCAACGTACCAAGGGGCTTTGTTAATTTTACGTAAGAATCGGGTTTGGAGGATTTGGAATTTGTTAATGTTGATCTTTGACGTATGTGCGAATGTAGCGCAGCTTATATGTCATGATAGGACGGACATATGTTTTGTATAATGTAAGCTTATGTCTCAGGAACATTTTGCTTAGTATCAAGGAGTGGAGTCTATGTGTATTGTAAATCACCCTTATTTTTTAAAACACGAAATACTAACAGCATAAATATGAATTTTCATATCCCTAAATTTAGAAATAGTGGGTTCTTCGTACAATCTTTCATCCCCTATTTCACCTCTTAAAGTTTTATTTTCACGACATAAGGTAAGCCAATGTCTTTCTTCAAGGTCCAATATATATATCTCTATACCAAAATTCATCAAATTTGGTTTGATGCGTTCTTCGTACAAACCTTCATCGTCTATTTCAGAGCGTGAAGTGCAACAGATAGGACAGACAGAGTTACTTTCGCATTTATAATATTAGTATGGATTATTCATTCCATTATTCTGTTCTCTATGGTGTCATTAAATTACCCAATAGCAGAATAACGACAACAGTTTATAATAATAAATTTTTCAAATGAATTCCCTCTCTCTCTCTATACCTTTCTTTGTTTCTCTATAAGTAATACTTTAGCATGGTAAACATAGCAATAGATCGATTGTTGTGGTGTCCTTTTTGTTTTCTATAGTAGACATTTTTATATTGTTACCTAACTCAAATCTGAAAAGTGAATAAAAGAAGGTCGATTTTTTGGAGAGATCGATCATTTAGACCTCGATTTATTGTGAATCAATACATCGGAGTTTGATTCGAATCGATCTTTTTCGGAATGAATTGCCTAGCAGCGATACGGCACTCGACTTGCTTACGTGGTTATATCCATTACCTAGGGTGACCACTTATTAATATGATTTATTATATAGATGTAAGGTCAACTCATATTGGAAAGTTCCAAATTCTCTGTAACTGTACATTTTATAACTTTATGTAAACTTTCAATTATCGTCATTTTACAAACCAGTTTCAAAGTTTCAGCCAATTCAACTGAAGAGCTATTTTATAGCATTTTTATCAAAAAAATGTTCGACGTGATTTTTAAAATTGATATAACTTTTTTTATTTATAAACTTATTGAAGTAACACAAACACTAAATGTTAAGTGAACCCTACCAAAATATATGAGTGAAAACCGTTTCCAAGTCGGTTATGCCGTTTCTGAGATTAGCGCGCACAAAAGTTGGCAAACAGACAAACAGACAAAAATTCTAACAATCATTGTTTTGGGTTCTCCTGCGTTGATAGAGACCCCCAACAATAGTTTTTCTCATATATATTCTATGTACAGACATCGATCAGTTACGTTTTTATTATATGTATAGATATAGATAGATAGGACTGACAATAGTACAACACAATTTTTAACAAAAAAGGACAGCAACTTTAATGATTTTGAAGACTTTCCTTGTGTATCTTCGAAGTTCAAGGTCCAATGCCAATGAAATTAAATTGTTGTCTCATTCTAAGGTATCCCCTATCCAACAAAAAAAAATCATCCAAATTGGTTCATAAGCAAAGAAGTTACGGCTGAACATCCATAACAAAATATACATTCGAACTGAGTAGCCCCCCGTCTTTTTTTGAACACGGTCAAAAAATAATTATTAGGATAATAATATCTATCTATAGTATAAAATAAAGTCGCTTCCCGCTGTCTGTCCGTATGTACGCCTCTTAGATATTTTAAACTACGCAATGGATTTTAATACGGTTTTCGCTAACATTTACAAAAACTTTTTACGGAAGGTTTATAGAGAAAATTCAATTATTCGAACAATTGTAATGAAGTCATCAAAAATTGATTTTCGGGTGCTCACATGACTTACGCTGGCTAAACCTTATGAGATACGTCAAAATAATGTTCTAAAGAATTGTAGTTCTTCGAAAAGCCTAGAGAAGAGTCCGTGATGGCATATGAATTACTTTATTTTCAACATAATAATTAAAAATATTACGTTATTTGCGATGCTATTTTCTCCAATTCAGTATTTATCTTTATCCAGATAAGTTTCTTAGTTAACTTGGGCATTTAATGTAGATTAATATTGCCCTGTACAGTTTTCCATTTAAATGAATACCGTTGAAGATATCACGAATTCAAAATTATTCGCGACCAAAGAAATCCTACCCAAAAAAATGTATGATAAATTACGCGACGCGAGCTAAGCGCACTATTCGTAACTACGAATTTACATAACATACCATCATGCCTGTATCCCCGAAGTGTTAGGCAGAAGTGTACACCAACAGTTCGCAGGGTATGTTTTAGGTCCCATGTAATAGGGGGCGAGCCTATTGTCATTAACTGAACACAAAGCCAAACTCCCAGCTGCAACTGAGAATTTCATAAAACAACCCAATAGCACTTTGCTCGACCTGAGAATCGAACCGAGGACCTCGAGCATAGCAGTCGCGTCAGGACCACTAGGCTAATGAGGCAATTATAAAGTTATTACCTATCTATATTCAACTTTTTTAAACATAAAATACACCACTTTGTAAACTGTACCCGTGCGAAACTGGGACAGGTCGCTAGGTAATACATACATACAGAAAATAAAAATATTAAATACACACAACATCTATTACCTTTGAAGTTTTACCAAGTTGTACAAAAAATTCAATAACCTCGAATTATTTGGCATTAATTTAATTTAATTTAAACGTTTAACCGGGTCACTTACACTTTAGTTTACAGTATTTACATATATTGACATATTTCAATCTTCATTTTAAGCCTATTTTAAGTGTATTATATTTAATATTTTATATTTACTGTTTTAGTAGTTGCTTCGTTTTATAAATAAGCAAGCTGTGTTTACTTATAAATTGTACATTGTAATCAAAATTTAAGTAACTTTCTTTATAATGTTTAGCATATGCCGATGTAACAATTGTTATAAACCTAGTCATAAAAATAAAATAAAAACTTATTATTTGAACAATCTAACACAAATAAAAGACACCGTTAAAGAAACTTATATACGAAATACTTGTACATAAAGACGTAACAGACTCGTTTTATTTATTCTACCCACTTAATTATCACCTTACTAAAACACCTGTGAAATATCTACATAGTTCGCATATACTGTATGTTTGTTGTGTGTTTTTGCGAGGTACGAACCGATAACGCTATCGGCCGCGTTCGCACACACACACACGTATCCGAATACATGTAGAGTCGAAGAAAAAAAAACATAGCGTAACTATAAACACATATAGTTGTTGCTAACTTGCCTAAATAGATGTGTACATAACTACATACATAGTTCTGTATATAGCACGTCTGCGACGTCTTAACGAGGTTTCAGTTTAAAGAGACTTTTGATTTATAAAAAAAACTATTGCTTTAATTTTACTTTACCGTGGATTTATTTTATTTTATTTTAATATACAATAGATTACAAAGAGACGAGACAAACATTTTAACATTCCATGGATTCACCGTGCGGGTGCCGGGTCCATCGTGTGTCAGACAGAGGGAACACGAGCAGTCCCCGGGACTTGCAATCCAGGTGTAGGTTTAAGGTATCCCCTTATTGCTGCAAATCAGCGCTCACCTTGACTGCCCGCGATACCCTCCCTGCCAAGCCAGATTTATTAAGAGCCTAATGATGTTGCTTTAGATATCCGTTCTAAAATAGAACTTACTGCAGTTCTCGACAGGCCGAGGTCTTTTAGCAAGTTATGGAGAGATTTCGCTAGAATACCTCTCGCTCCCACTTCCACTGCATATAAGTTAACCACATAGCCGTTCTTGGTTAACTCGTTAGATAGATTGTAATATTTATTAATTTTTATTGCGTGGTCTTTAGGTATAGTTTAGTTTAGTAGCAAAAATAATATTATGTAACCTCAGATTATATGTTGATATGATGTCAGAAAATTAAACGTGCTAGTAAGTACTTAAAAAAGTACAATAGTGATAATAATAATGGAAATTTAGCTATTTATTTATGTTAACAACATTAATAAAAATCATGAGGTCAACGGGAGGCGTTAAGAATTTTTATTGTTATTAGCCATGAATTCTGCTAATCTAATGCGAAATAAGATGGTTAACAATTTATTGTTTAAATCTACGTAAATTACAATAAAATATGTCTATGTGTGCGAAGAACTTATTATAATATCTAGTAGTCATTTTCGTAATTGGATTTCATAGGTCACCGTTTGTACGACATACTCGGAATATGAAACAAATCGTATGACCTAGTAAATCTAATTGGGGGTCTAGTGTGATTTTACTAACAAGTTCAGGGCAATAATTAATGTAATTATTAAGAAGCCTAAATAGAAATATTAAATCGTGTTGAATGAGCCGCTTATCTAAACTAAGGCAATGAAACTTATGACTTAACTGTGAATAGTTAAAGTCTATACAGTGTGTATTAAAAACTCCATCGGAACCGTGAAGGTGTTACTAGGTATAGAGATTATATTCTCTATAAGTTATCTATTTCAGATTATAAGTAAAAAAAATTACACCTAATAAAATGAGTTAAATGAGGAAACTTACATGGCAATACAAGCGGCGCGGCGCAGGGTACCGCCATACGATAAAACGTATCGTTGCACCGCGCCGCGCCGCGCGCCTGGCCTGTCGACGGTGTTATTACGTTTTAAAAATTTGCTAAATTTTAGGGAAACTAAATATGTTCATTTTAAATCACAATAACATTTTCATTTTCATAATAACGAAAATTTTGAATTTTTTTTTTGGTAATGTCATTGGGGTACCTATGTACCCTTTTCGGATTCGACGGAGTTTTAATGGATATTGTATATTAATATGTGAAGCAAAAGCTTTCTACCCCTTTTTAAGCGTATTGCGTGCACGGAAGACTGTGACATTAGGCATGGTTAAAGTTTTTATGAAGACTGAGAGCAGAACGCTAAAATTTATCTATATAATATCTGTTACTAATATATTAATTAAAATAAATTGATACTGCGAATCCTAACATGACCAGAGCCATTGAACTTAGACCCCCAAAAATATTGACATTGTCACTCAACAAAAGTGACAGCAAGTGATGTAGATAATACTCATTGTTTAGGTTCATGAATACTGCAAATGTCAAACAGAACATAGTCTATGATCAAAAAGTCGCTGGTCAAATTTCAACCTTAGGGCGATGGCTAATAATTATTAAAGTAACTGTAATTAATTATTTTAAAGAATTTACTTTCGATTCTTTTAACCATATTTGTGTAGATTCTGTAAAAAGGATCCCACGTTACGTAACCAAATTTTATAATAGGACGGATCAGCATAATTTACACGTACAGAAACCGTGTAGAGGTTTTTGAAGTCTGTCATATTACGAGAAATAAAATCCAGTAACTTAAAGGATCTGTTTGTTAAATTGGTAATGTGTTAATTATTACTTATTAATTTTATTACACACACCAACGTAAATACACAAAACATTTAAATAAAAATAAGATATCAAAGTTTTTAGAAATTCAAATCGAGGCAGTGATAAGGACTGCCGACAGATTTGTAAACTCAAAACAAGGTAATAACTGTGTTCTTTTATGAATTTTTTAAACAATTAATAGTATCGTAATTTGTAAACTGCTATTACAGCATGTCGGTGACGCGAAATCACATGATTTTTTTACCCATACAAAAAGTCAACCACGCGTATGATACAGTCGAGTACTTACAATGTATTAGTGTATGTATGCGTATACATGTACACAGGTCGCTATACTACACGTCATTAATCTTACGCAAGCGCAATATGTCACGAGCATGTTGAGGACATCGGTGGCGCGAACCCATAAGCTTTTTTCCCCTACCAAAAATCGCTCAAAGCGGCTAAAGAAGTTTTATTTCTATAAAAAAAATCGACGATTAACATTGAAACTAACAATTATTACCCAATATAAATACTTATATCGATTAAGGATATTATTTATGTTAATAACTAAATTACATGAATAATTTTTTTTTATCTTAAATATCTTAATAATTTTCAAATAAATTAACATATTCATGCTCATTAGGCTCGAGTAAACCCGTTCCTTTTATATATTTGTTTGCGAATTTGAAATCTGTATAAATAATTAATGTAAACTTACTAATTAGTATACGATTGAAACTAGTACAAAACCGTGTGTTCTCTATGAGTTTTTAACTTGCAAAATCGAGTCTTATCTTGGAAGACATTAAACGGTCCAAAAAAATAACTAAATCAAATATTTTCCAAATAATGTTTCCAATATTTAACACCGTTTTAAATAAAAAACAAATATGAAGACCATTTTACAATATTTGTAATTAATTTTGGATTATTTATATTTTCAATTAATGCAAAGAGACAAACATCTTAGCATTCTATGGATTCACCGTGCGGGTGCCGGGTGCATAGTGTGACAGAGAGAAGGAAACACGAGAAACCCCGGGACTTACGACCCAGGTGTAGGTATAGGGGGCCCCCTTATGATGCACATCAGCGCCTCACCTTGAGTGCTCGCGATGCCCTCCTTGCCGAGCCAGATTTGGTAAGAGACTGTCAATGCTGCTTTAGATATAAGTTCTAAAATAGAAATCACTACAGTTCTCGACAGGCCGAGGTCTTTTAGCAAGTTACAGTGAGATTTCGCTGGTATACCTCTCGCTCCCACTTCTACCGCATAGCTGTTTTTGGTTAGCTCATTATTATATCATGATATTTATTCATTTTTATTGCGTTTTCTTTAGGTATATTAGTTTCCCACGGTACAGTAAGCTCTACAAGTACTATACGTTTGATTTTTCGAGAATAAAGAAATATGTCTTGTCTGGATGACGAAACATCCAAATCCTCTGAGATTTTATAATGCTTTTCATATGACGTAAATCCTCTTTGTGTTCTAGATACTGATAGAATTACTGCTTCACGTATGATTTGAAGTGCTTCGTCATGGCGACGTGAGTAGTGACCCATATCAAGAAGCACCTTGAATCCTACTAATAAGTGCCTGGCTGTACCCATTGCCTCACCACAAGTATAGCAAAAATTTTTAGAGGCTTTCTCCTACTTCACTGAGTTACTCTGGTCTGGTAGAAACATTTGGAAGACATTAAAATAAAATTTTAGTAGGGTACGAGATCAGTCATATAACAAGGCGCGCCACTTCAGCGCTACTGGGATGCAGAACTCACCTATGACTAACTACTCGTTTTGCATTTCTAAATTCATTGCATGCACTCTATATCTGCCATTTTCATCTTGTTGTAGAAAGGATTTTATAGGGTCTCATCAACCTTTTTCTTTCTCAAATCCAACCCGAACCTATCAACCTTTGACCCTGCCATACATTGTTTATGGAATTTAAGTCTTGACTCCAGTTCTATGGTACATTTGCCTTTTGGGAATGATGTAATTATTTCATCATGGGATTTCCCCAAGACATACATTTTGGTGACTCTTAAGGTGTTATTGAGTTCTGATGGTTTCTTTAATTGCATCCCAAAACTATTACGATTCCTAAATATAGTTGAGAGGTCAGCCGAAACTGCCAGTCGAAGCCATAATTTCAAGCATCTAACTTTGCCGGGAGAGTTTTACCGAAGTCATATACCGGGAAAGGCCAAGTCAGACGAGATGTAAGATAATAATTGTAGTATATCCAAATTTTTTTTATATTGTTTATTGGCTGAAGTTCTACCTTATTGAGGTCATTCAGAAACATATTGACAACAGTCTCCCAGGGTTGGCTTACGTCCCTTCTAATCTATCCTTCTTCAAAGAAATTTCACCACTTCAACAACTGTGGTAAGAGTCCTGGATCGTGAGAGGTATAATTATTTTCATGGATTATTAATTTATCTATTAAAGTAATTTTTTTTAATGTTTTTTTTTGTTGAAGATTAAAAATTGATATAGGAGCATTATTTAAAAACATAAGACAATTTTATGAAGTTAAATTTGCCCTTTAAAATATGTTATTTGGACACACAGTTTAGAAGATAATGTAAACTAAAAAAAATGTACTTTGGAAAGTGAGAACAATTATGATAGGCTTACACGGATGCATTTTATTAAATTAATTCGGGTGAAACCGCAGGGCAAGCTAGTTCTTTATATAATACGAGTACATATTTTATTAGTTGTTTTCAAAATGTATTATTTTTGATTTGTTTGAAAGCAACCGCATTATACATAATACTTTGCTCTTAAATTTTTACACGCATATGTATTGAAAAAAAACGACTGAATCTGTGTTAATCCCAACAACAACTATTCTATCATATATATTTTTAGAGGAATAGAGTACCGACTACGAATCACGTACTAGATTACGACGTACTAGGGGCCCTATCCAAAAATAGAGCCGCCGATGTCTTTTACAGCTCTACCGGGCTTGGGGGCGAGCGCTTAAGGCACTCAGCCGTGAAAGCGTGGGCAACAAGCGCGCAAGGGTGCCAAAGTGGCCGGACCTCGGCTTGGGCTATTGCCACGATTGCAAATAAGTCGCGATTTAGCTAACTGACCCCGCTTCTTGTGTGCTACGCCTTTTATACTCTTGCAATAAGCTCAAATAGTAGGCTACTTATGGATATACCCCACTTTTCACTTCACTTCCAACAATAATTTTTTTCATTACTAAGTCCAAGTAACTAATAACCCAAACTTTTTAAGCGGTAATTCGATATAACGCGACTTTGTAACCGTCGATTTTTGAAACTCATTGCGATTTTAGTCTATTTTCGTATGTTTCTTTATATCATATATTACGTAGAATATGTATTGAACTTATTAACGGTAAATAAAAAAAATTACCGTTCATTAGAGCCCCAGTGACGATTAAAGCATCTACTGATAGTTTGTCTTAGATGTTATCTGTTGAGGAATGTTCACCATATACGAATGGAAGATGCCATACAACCATCTGTCTGTCTGTTCTAAAGAGCTGTTCAGTATAATTCCCTCCTCTCCTTTCCACGCGCTGGGCTTTGGAGTCACAGTTTTACGGTAGCCTTCACTTTGACGCTAACTATTCACCATTAAATAGATTCATAAGAAATTACATTACTTCCAAGAGTATTATTACAAATAAAGTCGATATCTTCTTTGATAGTGTTATTCAAATTAGGAGAGCATATTGTTGTTTGTGTCATTAGGGTTACATTTAATTAAAGTATTTTACTGCATTTTTTTTTAAATTATGTTTTGATGTTTACTCTGTTTGAGTATAATAAATAAACTAAAACTTTTTCTATGACTTATTTTTGTGTTAACTTTAGAACCTTCTCCCGGCTGATCTGTTCCCTCCTTCATAACGACATCGGGTTCTTCAAGCGTAACGTAAAGAGATATTTTGCAGTCCGGCACGACAGCGCTGTGGTGACCGCTAATAGATTTCGCCCTCTCGATGGTGGCCGTTGTGTTAGGATTGTATTGTGCTTACCATAAGGTATCGTCAATTTTCCGAGGTAGGTACTATAAAAAAACTACAGTTTTTTATTAGTAGCTTGACAAGTTGGTATGGCTCAATCCGAATATAATTCCGACCACAGTACTGTTATGACTGTCTGAACAAAAAAAAAATTCGATACGTTTGAAGAACCCGATGTGGTAAGAAAGAGGGAACACACTGACCCGCAGATGGTTCCAAAGTTCAATGATAATTTAAGATGGAATTTTGAATATTTTGTTCATTATTTTTCTAATTATTTGCTAATCAAAGAACAAAGAAGAAAGAAAAAAAAAACAAACAAAAAGTAAAAACTTAATTCCACTTATGAAAGTGATTTTTAACATCTTTATTTTAAATAATTATCTAACGCCATCTTTCTCAAAGTGGGCCTCCTTGTAGCTGCTATAGGTTTTCAGAAGGGCGGTAGACGGTTCAGAGAAAATTAAGGGGCGTTAAAGTAGCCTAGGGGGCGCTGGCAGATTAAAAATATCTTCCTGTTATGAGTTTCGGCTGCGCTAGATTATAGATAGAGTAAATTCTTTCGTATTTCGAACTACTTAAAGGGTGTAATTACTTTCATTCCTAATATGTACTTACCGTTTGTTTGTTTATCATGACTTTCTTAGCTCGTGTGCACGTCTAATGCCGTGTTTGTAGTAATTAAATTCCAACAATTTTTTCTGCATAAAATGGATTCTTTAGAGGCGCTACAAAACTTTTTATTCACAAATAGGGCGATGGATGAAATAGGTTTGAGGCACCAGGATGGTGCCATAAGTCACACAGCCACAGAAACAAAGAATTTGTTGCAAACCAAATTTCCTAATTTCAAGAAATTCAGCTGTTACGTGTCCGGCCCGATTATGTGATTTAACAGCACTGGATAATTTTTTGGAAGGCTATGTTAAAGACAGAATCTATTCGGAGCCAATTGAAATTATCGCAGCCTTAAAACTCAAAATCCGGGACATGATTAATGAAATAAACCAGCCGTTTTGCGAAAATGTGATTGAATATTTAATGAAAGATTCGACATCTGTAAGCGTGGTCGTGGCGGACATTTCTCCGATATCAATTTCCAATTTATAATTTCCAAGCCTTACCCTTTCTAATACAATAAAAAATTGAATCATTTCTCATCTCAATTCTTTGTTTTATTTGGTTTTAAAAACACCATTACAAGAATTGCTCACTTACGGCCGTTTTCGATAACCTATCTATCCGTTGTTTCTGTTACTAAAGATAGACAAATATAACCTTATGTCCTAACTTTTTTTTTCTATAACCTATCAATGAATAGTTTTTCGTATCTACATAATATATATTCATATCCCTTATAACTTGAATAGATAAGAGGGTAACCGATATCTGTCTTAAGTCGAAGATACTGCTTATTACAAATATGTACTAATCGGGAATAGTAAGCTCAGATATGTTATTGAAAACTTCGGTTAGTCCTATTAGATATATTTAACTGTGTTAACATTATAGTCGGATCCAAACATACTATTATGACAAAATTATCCTTAATACCCATTTTTGTTTAATAGGAATTCATAACTATGTGTTACCGAGTAAAATTATGATTTATATCTGCCACCGTTGAGATGCGTCACGCTGGTTGGGTATTTATTTATTTATTACAACAACGGTCAAAAATCCCCAAAAACAACAGGGAGCAGGCAAACAAGGGAAAACTAATTTTATGTACTAACTAAAATGCTGTTTAGACATCTTAGAAGTTCGCAGTGACTCCGGGTCTCTTTGTATCTTCTACCGTAGGTATATACAATGGAGAATGCTCTGAAAAACTTTTCGATATGGTGCTCCTGTCACATATATGTTAGGGTTGTGGAATGGGTTACCCAGCACAGTTTTTTCCCAGGGCTATGACACGGAACTCTTCAAAAAGTATTGAAATACGGTCTCCACGGTCAACAACATGCCTGTACTATCCCTGGTGTTGCACTTGTCCATAGGCAACGATAACCGTTTACCATCAGTTGGACCGTCTGCCTGTTTAACAAAAAACAAAACCAACTTCAATGATTTTGATGAGATCCCTGGTCCAATGCCAATGAAATTAAAATGGTACCACCCTTGAGGTATCCCCTTTCCAACGATAAAAGAACCATCTAAATCAGTCCATAAACAAAAAAAGTTATCGTTGAACATCCATAAAAAAAAAACGAATTGAGTAATTCGTCTTCTGTTGGAAGTCGGTTAATAAAATCTTATTTGTCTTCATTTAACCTTGAATATTTAGTTTCCAGTGTTATTTATATCAAATATAAAAAACAAAAAAAGATTGCTGGAAAAACATGCATACACGATTTGAAAGAGTAATTATGCAATCAAAATAGCCAACATTAAAAATATTATTGTGGTTTCTTATTTATTTAAAAATATTTAATATGATATTAATGGTTATAAATTCCTTTTTATTGTCTAATAAAAATATATCAACACAAAAATATGATATTAATTAAGTAATGAACTCGTTTTTTTTTTTCACATTTTCTATAATTTTAATATGAAAATGTTTTAAATATTATTTGGTACGTTTTGATAGTTATAAAGATAAGCTAATTTACGACCCCGGCTTCGGTTTAAAAAATATTACTCAGAAGATCATAGTTCACTTAATAAGAATAACTTAAAACTGTGTTAAAGTAATTAAAGTAAAAAAAAGAACCGAAAAAAGACATCTATATATCTTAAAACAATTTGTTTTAAGCTTTAAATATATTGTTAACATTCTGTTAAATAAGTTCAGCAATTCTGTTTACCTCAGTTCCTTATTTAATTTAACAATTTGTTTTAAGCTTTAAATATATTGTTAACATTCCGTTAAATAAGTTCAGCAATTCTGTTTACCTCAGTTCCTTATTTAATTTAACAATTTGTTTTAAGCTTTAAATATATTGTTAACATTCAGTTAAATAAGTTCAGCAATTCTGTTTACCTCAGTTCCTTATTTAATTTAACAATTTGTTTTAAGCTTTAAATATATTGTTAACATTCCGTTAAATAAGTTCAGCAATTCTGTTTACCTCAGTTCCTTATTTAATTTATTAACTAGTTTAGCTCCATCAAATTTTGTTTTTTGTAACTTCGTTCAAAGAACAACGGTGACCACCGAAAGATCGACAATAAAACGACAGTCGTCGCTGTCATGGCATCCTGCAAGCCTCTAGACAGCGCTGAGTAATGAACTTGTTCATCCCGAAACGCTACAAATTAAAAGAGTCACCATGTTGGATTTATCACCATTAAGCAGTGATGTCTCAGTTGGTAGCGTGTAAGGACGTCGCGTCGATCAACGTGAGTTCGAATCCCTGCAACGATCCTAAGCTTTCCGTGAAGGAAAACATCGTGATTAAAACCATAGCATGGTGTTAGGACTTTTTAAGTTAAAAATCTGTCGCCAAATACCAATAGCTGTGTTCTGGCAGCTGCACTTGAGAGCCAGTCTAATATTAGGCTTAGCGTTCCACCATCTCGGGCCACATTGTCACTTAAGAACACGTGAAATTGTGGCTATAACGCTAAAACTAGAGAATGCAATCCTGGGATACCGGGATCCCGCGCGCATTATATTTTACGGGGCAAATCTCGGTCGAAATTTTACGGTACCCCGCTGAACTGGCAGGATTACAGAGATAGATTATAGATACACCTATAATTCACTAATGACTATTGCAGCAACCAGCGTGCAATATCAGGAGCCGCTTAGCAGACGACACAATTAAAACTCTAACTTTTTACGAAGCTATTTCCAAAATAACTAACCAAACACGGCTTGCGGTTAATTTATATGCGGTAGAAGTGGGAGCGAGAGGTATACCAGCAAAATCTCTCTGTAACTCTCTAAAAGACATCGATCTGTCGAGAAATGCAGTAAGTTCTATCTAAAGCAGCATTAACAGGCTCTTACCAAATTTGGCTTGGCAGGGAGGGTATCGCGAGCAGTCTAGGTGAGCGCCGATGTGTATCGTAAGGGGGCCCCTTAAACCTACAACTAGGTCGCAAGTCCCGGAGGCCGCTCGTTGTTTCCCTCTCTCTGCCACGCTATGGACCCGGCACCCGCACTTTGAATCCACGGAATGCTAAGATGTTTGTCTCAATTTTTTTATTATGTTGTTGAGAATTCAAGGTTTGTGCCTATACGTGTTTGTTGTTGTGTACGTGATTATTTCAATTTATGTTAGTAATGTTGACGTGATATTTAAGGGAATTTATCCAATTTATATTTCTGATGTTTATGTTGATATTTCAATTTATGTCTTAATCTTTATGTCTATAAGTATTAATAAACCATTTAAAATGTTCCAAAAAGCTTGATTAATTTAGGTTAAAATTAAAACCAAAAACGGGGTTTATTAGGTCTTGATTACGATTTTGATTTCATAGGTTTAAAGCTTGCTGGATTCCCAAATATCTGGATAGTAATTATCTAAAACCTATAATGATAAAAAAAAATTGCATGGTGGTCGCAACCCAATCAGATTCCTAACACTCCGCATGAATAACGGGTATAAAGCCGCTGATTCTGGAAAGGGACATGCCCAATGATATTTTATAAGAAGATACGGCATTGACGCTCCTTACATGGAATCGTGAATGGTGGTTTTAATTCACTTTCGACTTGATACCGGCGTGAGCGAGAAGAAACTTTTATCCTTTTTTGACAAGAGAGTTTTCGCCTTACGCTGTGATTTCCTATCTCTTTTGTTTCAACATGCTGATAACAAAATGTGTACCATGTTCAAATTGCTTTAAAGGAGAGTAAAATGCGTCTACATATAAAACGCCATTGTCCACCACACCTATGTCTCTACCACTCATCGTGAGTCAATAAATAGTATGTTATCAATTTAAATTAGTAAATGAGTATGAAGTTTGTTTGTTTAAAAATTCTGGTACTACCAGTCAAATAAAAAAAAAAAAACATTTTCGGTTTTTATAGCTTCATTTATTGAGCTACGTAACTTCACGCTGTGAACCTGAGGAGTGGAGCAATAACCATCAACATGAAGCAATTTGGCAAGCTGTAGACAAGTACGGGAAATGAGAAAAACAGTAGGCTACACGGGTGCATTGGAGGTGGCGCTATTGAGTGTTGCTGGAATAGATTTAACACGGGTGAAACCGTGGGGCACAGTTAGTTTTTAGATATGAGGATGAATAAGTTCCTTAGGGAATATTTAAATAGTATATTAATGACGTCACTCTTTATTAGTAATAAACTGTGATAATTCTAATATGTATAACGTTTATTGATTCATACTGGACTTTTATGTAATTTTCCATTTATTTTCAAATGATATATTACAATAATATTATAAATGCGAAATTAACAACTATAGAGGGTAGAGTTAATTTCAATTATTTTTTTCCACATAACCGCTGGTTAGCTGGAAGAGAATGCTTTATAGCATTCAGCTTACCAGTGTGTGTGTAGTACTTATTAATTCTATTAGGTATATAAATGTCAAGACAATTTTTAGCAAAAAAGAAAAGGAACTTTAATGATTTTGAAGAGAACCCTGGTGTATTTTCGAAGTTGAAGGTCCAATTACAATGCATTTAAAAGGACCACCATAAGGGTGGTGTCCCCTATCAAAGAATCATACAAATCGGTTCATATACAAAGAATATATAAACATTCGAATTGAGTAACCTCCTGTCTTTATTTGAAGACGGTTAAAAAAATGTTTCTTTCTCTAAAAAAAATATTCTTTTTCTCCCTAATTTTCGTTTATGTTTGCCATTATTTTCGACTTTTGCCATTTTAAAATAACTTATAATAAGTAACATTAAATAAATAAATTTAATTGTCACAAATATCCACCATATTTTTTTAATACTTACCCTTTACTTTTACTAATTACGATGAACTTCTACAAACGCCTACATCAATTAAGTAAGTAACTTATTTTTTGCGTACCTCAATATTTTGTCAGTGTGTGTTCTGGTGTCGAACCTTGTAAATATAACCTTACATAATTATTGATTCATTTTATTTAAATATCTATATCTTCATGAAATTATTGTACCCATATAATTATGTATAAACTATTGTATAAAAGGTAGAAATGTATTTCATATATATTTAATACTGCCCATTTATCTCGATTTTTTTGTATGAAAACTTTTCCAATAAGAAATATGCGCATATCCATCGTTCGTATAGTAAGTTATGGTTTTGAGTTTTAAAAAAAAGCAATTTCAGTTTTTCCAAAACTTTCCGGACAACTTTTCAAATTTTTCTTTAGCTAAAATTTTTATTCAAATTCGAATTCCAAATCGGTCCAGACGTTCTCTAGTGATGAGCTTACCAACGAACATTTTATTTTCATTTTACAGATTTAATTTTATTTGGAGGTAATATAAATTGTTACTCAGCAATAATGTGCTACAGTCCCTACGAATTAACCATAAGTTTTTAATTATTTGATTCAAGCTTTAAATAATTCCATTAAAAATTTACATACGAAAAATTGAAATCGATTACTCGAAATTAGAATCGAATATTCAAAACTTAAATCGAGTTATTCCATTTACGAATTTATCGAGTTAATATTTAATAATAGCAAAGTTCAAAAAATATACTATTTGAATTACTCGAGAAATTCACGAATAATTCAATGTTTTCGAATCATTCGTAAATTTGAACATATCGATTTGAATTTCGGATCGAATAGTTATTTTCATTTCGGTTTGATTCCACTACTATGTGCACAACATGCCTACAATAATATGACACTCTTAAAAAAATAAAAATAAAGGTCAGTATGACTTCAAACCGTCATCTTTAAATATAAATAATCACTTAATATGATCTTGATAGAATTTTTATGTATATTATGTATTACTTAATTATCAATGCTGCATTTTGAATATGCGTTTTAAAGGCTGTGATCTTTTATGGCTCAAATTGGTACAAGTTCTCCGCCTAGCCTAATCTGTGTTTATAACATTGAAATCCAAATCAAAAATAATAAAACAAATTATATAAATCACAATATTCACTTCCGAGAACAACCGATTAAAAACACAAAAGGAGAATGGCCACAATACTTGGAAATCGTCACGTAAGGAAAAAGCGTTATGCCTCTCCATGTGACTTAAAAATCTCTTTAAAAAATCTAAATCAGCAACGCTTCAACTTTCGACCACTCGCACTGTACATACAATAGTGCGTACAAATTTGGTCGTTACACCGCTAGGCACATTCGACTACGGTAATTCACGGTGTTCCCTATTATCTCGGTCTCTTCTTTGTACGTGTATGTGTGCCTGCGTATTACGAAGCGTTGTGAAAAGGCGTCATGGTCAGCGTAGTGTATTGTTCACGTGTGTTGTTTTTCAGGACACATTTTTGTTAGAACTGTCTATCTCTGTCATCCTGAATGGCTTTTACAGCGTCACCCGCATTCCTGGCTACCTTTTCATAGTCGTAAACTAATGAAGCTTATTTCATTTACATTTTGCTCCATATTATGACGTAAAATATACTCTTACGTATGTTTATCAGTGTTGTTAGTTGATACGTATTTGGATAACACAAATAATAAACTAAGAATGATATAGCACAACCATGTACCTATGCATGTATTTCATACATTATAATTGTTATCAGTAATTTTTAGGAATGATAAACGTTTACGTCAATAAAGAAAAAACAATTAGTGACGATTTAAGTATCACAGTTAGGGTTGTCACCTAATATTTGAGCAAATGAAGAATATCAGCTTAGGGGATTTCCATTAATTACGTCAAAATGGGAGAAGGGTCTGGCAAAATCTCACTAAGCCTAATTTAAAGAGTTAATAAGGCATACCACGTTTTATCTATACATGTTATAAAACTCAACGTATCACTGTCTATATGTCCGTTTATGTTCTTTTCACGCGGAACGACTTACAAGTTTTTTTTTATTCACACTTCTTATCTAGCCGGGTTATAGGATATATTTTTGTTAGAATAAACCAACATAAGAAATTAGTGACGGTAAAGATGAATCAATTCGTAAAAAAAGTCCTTTAGGACGATTAAATGCCTTGTGCTGAGTAAACCATAAGAGATATATCAAATTAATGTACTACATAATTGTATATCATAAAAATACAAACAAAAAAAAATTGCGATACCATATGACTATCTTTTAAAAATCAGACAGAATAAGTATTTTTATCTTTAAAATAACCGACGGGTGAACGCCCAGGGTGGGAGTTTGGGGCAAAACGATTCCGCGAGCACAGCTAGTTATATTATAAAGAGATAAAGTTAGTATGCTTGCAGAAAACAATTTCAGGAAGTACTGATTCGATCTTTATATTTCTTTCACATAAAGAAAGCCGCATTATATATCAGTGATATAGAATATAATTTATACTTATTAAAATTTTATACAGCGGCAGGGAAGTTCCCAGCCCATCGTAATAAATCTCACCAGAAAGGAGGTCCAAATAAAATAAAAACACTTCACGAAATTAATGGACGTGCTCTAAGTAAGTAATAGTTAAAATCGACCACTGGCTTGAAATTCAGAGTTCAATTAACAGCCATTTTTAATAAACTATCTATCCTTTGTTTCAATTACTAAAGATAGACAAATATAACCGTTTGTCCTTACTTTTGATTTCAATAAGCTATCCATAGATAGTTTTTCGTATCTACATAATATACTTCCATATCATAATAGAGCTTGGATAGATAAGAGGCAAGCCGATATCTGTCTTAAGTTAAAGATAGTAGTTATTACACGGCCGTAAGTCACTCAATCAGCCCATTGTACACAAAATTATACAAATTGTTTTGTTGGTCTTTTATCGATTTATGTAACATGAATAGAAAATAAATTAAAAAATCTAACAGTAAATTTAAACTATCTAAACGTATTTTCACAAACTTTATCGTTCTCATAAAGTATACCTATAGTATAGGTATAGTATCTCGAAATCTAGAACAATAACTTATTCTAAAAAACGGGTGGTAACCCTAATCGCCGGCGATGCAGTTTCATAAAATTATTATTTCATTTATGTACATATAATTTGTCTAAAAGCAGTAGTTATAAAACTATGGGACACAATACGACAATATTGTATCTACTTATTTTTAAACAAATAAGTATGTAGTTCTGCATTTTTTTTTCCAAATTTTGTGTTAGATCCCTATAATATAAACCACTATGACAATATAACATTAATTTTTTTTTTCTCTGAATTTAACTCAAAAACTTCTTCAACGATTTTAATGAAATTTTGTACTCGGGAATTTTATGTCACTTTTCAATTGATATAGGCTATTAAAAAATGTTACATGAGTCATGTACGATGCTTACGACGCTACGACTCTAAGTAAGGAAAGAAGCTGTAACCATGACCAAGCAATCTGACAATCTATAGGCAAGTACTGGAAGTGAGAGGAACGATAAACTACTCGGATGCGTTGAACATGTACGGGTGAAACAATGGGGCACACAGCTAATATAAAATAATACCCTAGCGCGACTGCTATAATCGAGGTTCTGGGTTCGATTCCCAGGTCGAGCAAAGTGTTATTGGAAATTGGAAGCTCGGAGTCCGACTTTATGCCCGATTAATGGCAATAGGCTCGCCCCCTATTACGTGAGACCTAAAACATACCCAACGAACTGTATGTGTACATATTAGTACACCTTTACCTAGCCCTTCGGGGATACAGGCGAGAAAATTTGTTATGAGCAATAAATAGGGAAACAATTTCTGACACGAAGACCATTTAATTCCAAACCAAGCAAAGCTTGTCTTATGGTAATTCGACAGCTGATATAAATACCTACTACATATATAGATAAATAGCACTCAGACATACAAATGACAATAATTATGCTTATCACACAAATTACAGTCGTATGCGGGAATCGACAACCACTGCCC